>JAVJIF010030121.1:0-569187 GCA_038442645.1 Agave tequilana
TTATCTTCCAAGGAAATTCAGATAGTTGTCGTTAATTAGGGACCTAGATGTCGATGTGATTTTTTAAGTTCTTCACTGTAACAGAGCTCCAGAGAACATCCTGAGCACATACCTCGCCGGCCAGCCGTGAGGCTAAGGCCCTTGGGAAACAACGGGCTAAGGAGGAGGAGGCGGCTGCCAAAAATAAGAATGCAGCAGCAGGAAATGAAGGTAACAGCATGGATGAGGAAGGAAAAGCTGTGACTCAGAAGAAGGATCTTATGGAAGATGGGGAGGAAACAACAAAGAAGCGTGCTACCTTTTTTTCGTTTTTTTCAGCATAGGTTGTTGGTTTCTTCCCACATGGTTGTGTTTCTGGAAGAAATAAGCAATGAAATTGGATTAGATTTCTAAAGCCATCACTGAAGAAAATGTGGATGTAAAAGACTTGAAAACATGTAATGATTGTTATATGTGATGCTTTTAGTCTCTGAAAACTAAAATAGGGTGACAGCTGCTGTCAGCAGCTCCTTTGCATTGGTTATTTGCTACTTTGATTTGTAAAATGCCCTAATTGCAATGTCATGGATATTTCTATGAAATAATAAACCATGTGATGTCTATTGCCGTTGATGGATATTTGATATCTATTGTCAAAAAAAAAAATTATTTTAGTTGCAGTTGATATGTTTCCTCAACTATTGTTTGTGCAATGAATTGACTTTCTGATAAAATGAATTAACTTCAACTTTTTTGCAGATTTTCAGAAACATGTTAGATATATAAATTGGTAAGAAATATAATTAGTTGGTTGTGTCCCTAGCCTCTACTGAGAACAGACATGGCAGAAGAAGAAGATGAGCATATGGTGTCAGTGATAATAGAGGTAGAAGATGAACTAGTGAAAACATGAAGGCAAGGCTCGAAGCCTTAGACAGTGCACCAGCGAATGAAGAACCATGCACCATTTATAGAGTGATCCATTCAGTTCGCGATGAACACAAGGAAGACTATGATCCCAAGATCATCTCCATTGGCCCATTCCACCGGGATAAGGAATCACTGAAACCCATGGAATTGCTCAAGTGGAGGTACCTTCAGGATCTTCTACAACGAAGTCAGGAAGAGAACATGCTAGAGAAGTATATCAAAAAAGTCAGGGAATTAGAGGTAAGAGCAAGGAAGAAATATGCTGAAGTGGTTGAGCCAGATAGTAATGCCTTTGTTCAGATGATGGTGGTTGATGGATGTTTTATTATCGAGTTGCTGATTGAATTGTACTTTTATTACGAAGACAGAAACAGATGCCAGCTCGAAGCGGTGAACTGGAATCTACCGCTCTTGAGGAATGACCTCTTGATGCTGGAAAATCAGATCCCTTTCTTCGTCCTTGAGTCCTTGTTCGAGTTGTCAAATTTATCTGACCTCCTTGACCCCGAGGAGGATGAAGATACCCCCGTTACTTTCATGAAACTTGCTGTTTCTTACGTAACTCGAGACAAGTTTGAGAGCCTAGCCGTGGATAAGAAAAATGTCCATCACCTCCTTCATTTGTTCCAGATATCCCTTCGGCCAACTCCAGATGAAGGAAAGCCAACTGCTTGTTTATGTGGAGACGCAATGATGCTCATATTCATGAAGATGAGAAGTCTAGCGTCAGGGGCCTTCTTCTGGCTAATGTCATTGTTCCTTTGTTGTCGTCTACCACTCAGGTGTTGGGAAGGCCGTAGAAATACACTCAACAAAGAGAGGTCAAGAGCACCAAGGGTAATCCCAAGTGCCACTGAACTTAAAGGGTGTGGTGTTAAGTTCAAGAAGAATGATAATGCAATGAGTTTCTTGGATGTTACCTTCAGAGATGGAGTAATGGAAATTCCGGTACTAGCTATACAAGAAGGCACACCTCCTTTTTTCCGAAATCTCATAGCCTTTGAACAATGTTGTCCCACAGCTGGAAGCCACTTCACTAGCTATGCGGTGCTTCTGGACAATCTCATCGACACGGCAGGAGATGTTGTCATACTGAAGGATTGCGGCATTTTTGAAAGCAAGCTTGGTCAAGATGAAGAGGTGGCCAATCTCTTCAATAAACTCTGCAAAGGTGCGTATCTAGACTACGAAAAGCACTATTTGGTAAAGTTGTTCAAGGATGTGGAGCAATATTCTGAGGTCGACCTACATAGGTGGAGAGCGGGACTAATGCATAACTATTTCGGGAATCCATGGGCTATCATTTCTTTAATTGCTGCTATTTTTCTTCTTTCTCTTACTGTGGTGCAGACATTCTTTTCTGTCTATGCTTATTATCGCCCACCAAATTAAGCAACCATAGATTTCTATGTAACTGGAGTCTATCATAAACGATAAGCTGGCATGTTAGTTGCGTTCTTCTCTTTTTTTAAGCGATGTAGAAAGTCTATTGAATAGATCCTTAAAGTCCTTCACTTTTTCAGAACAGAAAATTTTGGACATAGTTATAAATCCCCCTCAAAGAAAGTACAGGTGAAAACATGGATTCTTTGATATAGAATTAACAGTAAGATAACGTACTCTAGTGGTCAAAAATTGATCACCATCAAGATGTTTGACACACGTCCAGGTGACCATCCACCCCATTCGAGGCGATCATGTCATCCAACTCATTTAGCAGCCTCCGCTATTTCAGATCCTCCCAGAGTTTCATCACTTCCCAACAATATTTCCATCCTAAAAGGCTCCACCTCATCCAGGAGCTACCTCCCATCCCGGAGAGATCCATTCGAGGCCGCCTATGATCCAGTGTTCCCGATGTCATCCTGGGGTTTCCAAGCAACAGCAACTGAGATTTCCGCCTAAAGTCACGCCACTCCATCTTCCCCACATTGAAGACGTGTAACGCCCTTGCATTAAGAGCGGGCGGTTATAAAAGGAAGCGAGCTTTCCTGCATAAGATCTTAACAGTCCAGCACTCATAATCACTATTGTTACAATCAATCAGCATGTTTAGATCGTGCAGTTATGAAGAACTCGCCAGCTACCTGCAGAGAATACATGTAGACCACCTTCTCCAACGAGGGGGGAAATCGGACCAGACAATCTTCACCTTGAAGAAATCCTTCATCCTTCTTCCTTGACCTAAGTATCCCTACAAAAAGCCTCATAGAGAATCCCTGTAATTTTACAACCTCACATATTATAGTGAAATTCTCCTCGTGATTTTTCCCGCATTGGGTTTCTACGTATAAACCTTTTGTCATTGCTTGTTCTCTGTGTTGTGATTTTTTAGTTTACACATACACTTATAATCCCCTAATCTTTTTGTGGAAGGTTTTTTTAGAGAGAGATCTTAAGTGTAGAGTCTCAACTCTTAACGAAAAACACCAATTTGTAGTGGAGATTTTTCGCTTCATATTATTAGACGCCTCTTCCACAATGACGATGGCATGATATCCAAAGGCAAGGTCGTTCGCACCACCGAGGGCACGGCCCCTCCACCAATTAACGATCAGCCGCATACACCGAAGACACTGAATCCTCCTCGCCTCAAGAGATAGCCGCCAGTACCTAACCACCGCAACAGCATGAAGACCAGCTCCTTCAGATGCTTGCCAATATGAAGAATCAGATGAAAAAAATAGAAAGCTCAATCAGATCGCGATCGAGAGTCGGAAACTCTCAACCACAAGAATGCTCTCTGTGGGCAGGAGGCACAGAGACGACTCAACGACCAACTCCAGACTCAAATCACTGCCGTCCAGAACAACCAGCTTCCAACGCAGTCAGATAGCGAGCCTGAAGTCGGTGGGTCCCCTGACCGCCAAGCCCTTGACGAATTGATCCAGAAGCGGATTGCGGAAGCCAGGTTGCAAGGCCACCCAACACCTTAAGTTGCCAAAATCATCAACTCACCTCTCTGAAAACATCCTGAAATGCCAATTTCTGAGGAAATTTTCCGTTCCAACCTTCGACTACTACTCGGGGGTGAGTGACCCAATTCTAGCACATTAGGAATTTAAAGAATAATATGGTGGTCTACTCCCACAATGACCCATTCTTTTACATCACTTTTTCCTCTAGTCTGAAGGGTGTAGCATCGGATTAGTTCTACTTTCTACTGTCTGAATCTCTCCATAACTTCGAGGAAGTAGCCAAAGCGTTCTTTACACAATATGCCTCTCGCCATGAGGCCAAGAAGAACAACCATCATCTCCTCTCCGTCAAGATGAGGCAGAGCGACAACCTCAAATCGTATATCTTTCTTCCAGAGTCAACTCGCCAAGGTCCCTAACTGTGATGAAGATGTCTCTGCATTCGCGTTCATCAGGGAGCTGCAAGTCTCTCACCTCCTGTATAAGCACCTCCTCAAGCACAATGACACCCGGATGAGTGAAGTCTTGTCACGAGCTCAGCCTTACATCCAATTGGAGGAAGCAATAAAGACTCCCACCAACCATATCACGAAGCATGATGATATCGGAGAAAAGTCAAAAGTCTGTGCCCACGCCCAAGATCGGAACCTGGGGCATCCAACCTTCAAGAGACAGGCATTCCCCGTCCTCTCATCAAATCTGCTCCGAACTTACAAGCTGCTGGAACAACATTTTCACTACGTTGTGACTTCCTATCAACGAGGTCTTCAGCACCATAAAAAACCAGCCCTAGGTTAGGTGCTCGAGACCAATCGGTACGATCTCTCACTTCCCGGAGTGAAAGAATATTATTCCCACCATGACTATAAGGGACACAAGATTTTCCACTGTTGGGCCCTCCGGAAGTATCTGGAAGAGCTAATACATCCTCACTCTCGAAGCAGCCTCTGGATTCGGACAGCTCAACACTCCCCCGCCTATCCAGCCACCACATCTAATCACTCAATATAAAGCAATTGAGTAATCCCACATTCCTGACAAACAGGACAATACTTCCTTCCATACCATTTCCTATTCCAATTATCTGATTCCAATTGTGAATAAATAATATTTTATGCTCCTAACCATTGCATTCCATCCAAGCCTGATGCCCCGCTGATGGGTTTCCCTCACTCGGAGGCCGACATGAAACTGTTCCGCTGATGAGATTTTCCCCACTGGGAACCGTTCCACTGCTGGATTTCTCCCACTCAGAGCCAGTCTTTCCGCTATTGGGATTTTCCCTAGTCGAAGGCTTGTGTCTGTACGCTCTGCTGATAGAATTTTCCCACTCAGAGATGGAAACGTAGACTAACCTACGGGCTCCTTCTCGGCCATCTTATGGGAGTCGAAACCCTCCTATGTGGGATTTTTGCCACTCAGAGTTCCTACTCTGCTGCAAAGATTTTCTCCTCTTAAAGCCCACGTTTGATGTTCCGCTGATGGATTTCGTCCACTCGGGACACAAACACTAGCCTACGTTATCCTCTCATTTGAACCTACGAGCAGATGAACCCCAAACAGTTTTTCTCTGCCAGGTCTTATACCGGTTCAGCTCCGCTGACCTAACTTTGCTTATGGATTTTCCCCTACCAAGGGATACTGATCACCACTTCGCTGCTGAGATTTTTCCCACTCAGAGTAAATGCATCCAATCTATCGATGAGTTGTACCCCACTTTAGGTCCCTCCGGATTCACAGCTCCGCTGATGGGATTTCCCCTACTTGGAAGCTGCTGGCCCGACTCCTTTGATGGGATTTCTCCCACTCGGAGGAACAACTCCGCTGATGGGACTTCCTCCACTCAGAGGTACTGGATCGCCACTTCGTTGCTGGGATTTTTTCCTTCTGAGTAAGACGCATCCAATTTGTCGCTGGGTGAATCCCCACTGCAGGCCCTTTCCAATTTGCAGGTAAGAGATCCAGAGAGCCTATAATTGCATGGAACGTAAGGTATATACACGAGGGTTTTCTTGTTTGGATTATTCCCTCGACGTACTAGTTTCATATAATCACAGGCTGGAAGCGTCGAGGATACCGGAGAGGGCGCGACCACCCAAGTATTATTCGAACATTACCTCTATGAATATATACATGTATGAATCATCCCGGGACGATGTGATTGTATGTATTTGGTCTATAACTGCATGGGGCACACGGTATATATATGAGGGTTTCCTTGTTTGAATTATCCCTTTGGCGTACTAGTTTCGTGTGGTTAAAAATCGGACATACATAGTCTTGTAATCCCCATCTATTTACATTACCCTTACATTTTCTTATGTTATTATATCTAATATTTAATTCAAGTTGTATCATTGCATGCTTGTATGTGCATCATTCTTCCGTTGCTAGGACTCGGAGGGCCGACTCTGCTGTAGGGATTTTTCCTCTCTTAGAACCCTATCAAATTTCATACCCTGCTGGTAGGATTTCTCCCAGTCGGAGGCCAACTCTGCTGCTGGAATTTTCCCTCGCAGAGTCCCATGTTCACAGCTCCGCTGATAGATTTTCCTTACTCGGAGGCATACGTGAATCTAACTCCACTGCTGGGATTTTTCCTACTGAGAGGTCAAATTTACAGGTACCGCCGATGGGACAACCCCCATTCGGGAACAACGCTGCAAACCTTCCAAGCTATCCACATGCCAAACCAAATATCCCACAGCCAAAAGCAGGCATTCCAAGGAGATATAATCAATTCCGGACAAAGTTAACGGTAAAGTGAACTAAGCAAGGTTCAAACAAACACTTTCATTCCGAAGAATATTATATATGATTTATTCCGAAAAACCCTTCCATTTTGAGTGCATCCTTTCAAGTATACATATCTGATTACATTTAATAGGAGTAACACAAAAACTCCATTACAATTCCATATTTGCATCTTTTTTGAAAAAGAAATACAAGAAATCCATCCTTCCATCCTGCCACAATATCCAGCCTCAGCTTCGAACTCTGAAGCACACCTTCCAGAGAACATCCGTCAGAAGGCAGGATCCCATTGCTCACACCAGTACCCAAAAGACCTGAAAGATGCTTTGAGAGTTCCTACACAAAAGAGATCCTTCATATGAAGAATCTTCTCCTCTCCGCCCAAAATTCAGAACTCCCAGGAAGCCATCCGAAGCCGCAGCTGTGCTAAGTCTAGACAGAGGTCTGCATGACAAGCAAGTGATAATACCACACCATCGGCCCTCTGAGGAAGAGGTCGGAGCTCTGAAGTAGAGTTTCATCGACGACATCCCGAGGAATACTTTCCATACTCCCTTCCCGTTGCTCGTCACAAGGAAAGAGTCTCCGAGTGCAAAGCAACAGTTTTCGACCAGAGTGAAAGCTCCAAGACACGAAAGACGATGGTGGAATTTGATCCACCTCCGTGACTGTCCCGGACAACCCCCACTCCTACCTCAAACATGTCATCAAGAAAGAAGATCTCCGAGCCCCAACATGAGACTGGAGTGATCCGATTGTAGATCAATCGAACAAACCAGGTCAAAGCAAGAGCTCTCCCTATCCTTCTTGATAGCAGAGCCTTGTCGCGAAAGCTGATGTTTTGTGACAAGCTCATCGTGAAGACTAATATTTTGCGCCAACCAAACTCTCAAACTGTAAGAGCCCGGCATCCATCTTCACCATCTTCATCCTCTCCCTCTTTCCTCCATCGGACAAAGAGGAATAAAGACATGGCCACCTATCAGAAGCAGAGAAATTTGAAAGTAAAATTTTTTCAGAGAAGACATACGTGAATTTTCACCCCCAAAGGTTCCGCCCTATTTATAGATCGAAGAGGAGGAACCCAACCGTCTTCAACTCAAACTCCAAATCCCCAAGCAACCGGTCTATATCTCGAGATTTCCGGCAGATCAAATCAACAGAAGGCCGACAGTTACCGCCTTAATATGGAAGCTTATCTCCAGTCATCATAACACAAGGATCCGAAAAAATGCCAATCACAGATCCGAGATAGTCCTATCGATCAACACGCCAGCTGTCAACCAACCACACCCCCCAGGTAAATTAAGGAGATCCGCATTTATAATTCAAATCTCGCTCTGCTCAGACATCCAAAAGAATTCAAGACATATTGAACCAACTTTGCTCTTCCGCTTCCATTCCGCATGTTCCGACAAGCGAAAGAGCTGAAGGCATTTGTAGTATTAAAAATTGACCACCATCAAGATGTTGACACATATCCAGGCGACCATCCAACCTATTCGAGGTGACCATATCATCCAGCTCATTTAGTAGCCTCCGTCGTTCCAGATCCTCTCGGAGTTCCATCACTTTCCAACAATATTTCCATCCTAAAAGGCTCCACCTAATCTCAGAGCCACCTCCCGTCCCGGAGAGATCCATCTGAGACTGCCTATGATCGAGTGTTCTTGATGCATCCCGGGGTTCCAAGCAACAACAGCCGAGATTTTCACCTAAAGCCACTCCATTCTATCTTTCCCTACATTGAAGACGTGTAACGTCCCTGCATTAAGAGCAGTCGGTTATAAAAGAAAGCGAGCTTTCTTGCATGAAATCCCAACAGTCCAACGCCCTCTCGTTACAACCAATCAGCACGTAAGGATCGTGCAGTTACGAAAAACTCGCCAGCTACCTACGGAGAATACATATAGACCACCCTCTCCAACGAGGGGGGAACCGAACCAGACAATCTTCACCTTGAAGAAACCCTTCATCCTTCTTTCTTGACCTTAGGATCCCTACAAAAAACCTCATAGAGAATCCCTATAATTTTAGGACCTTACAGATTATAGTGGAATTCTCCTCCTCCATGTGGTTTTTCCCATAAAAGTCTTGTGTCACTGACTGTTCTCTATGTTGTGTTTTTACTTTACACATACGTTCATAATCCCCTACTTTTTTCGCTTGACGTGTGTGATCGACCGTCTAATAATACTTAGCAGAAAATCTCCACCACAGGTACCAAGAACTCTTGATGTCATCTTGTTCGAGTCTGTAGTTATTTCAACTTGAAGAAAGTCATAAATTGTCATTCAAATCATCGCTTCCACTCCATCAGATTCAGATATTTGGGGACCTTGTGTTTCCTGTTGTGGTCTTACAGCCTTCCTCTGCATAAGCGAGCAACCTTTCAAGCAGTGGAAACTCGCCATTCACCCATGGGGATCAAATTTCCTCTTGTGAAGTGCAATCACACTGTCCTTTTCGGTATCCAGAAAAAAAAAAATCAGATTTTTATGTGGCAACCAACTCTTACCACAAGGCAGGCATTTCTGGTTCTTTTAGTCAAGAAAAAAAGTGGGAACCTGGCAATTTCACATCAGGCCATTTCCCGAGGCTCAGAAGAAGCTTAAATTGCTAATATATCTCCTTTACACTTTCAAAGATCTAGCTTCTTTGTTTAGAACCAACAACTAGGCTGACCACTGAAACCTTCAAGTCTAAGTCTACCCGTCTGTGCTATCAGCGAGAACAATCACACAGCTTTTCGAATACCATATTGCTATAATCCTCTAGGTTCAAACTAATGTCATATATATTCCCCCGCAACCGTGAAAATCATCCACCATGTTGATGGGCTAAACAACAATACACCGATCAGAAATCATCCTCTAGAGTAGGGAGTTCCTGTTAACTTTAATGGACAGAGTAGTCGAACAATCAAAACTTTGACATATTATATATTAACAATATGTGCATCCCTTCATACACCTATGAATCATGACAGGTTAAAACATTGCAATCACCATATTTGAATCCTACTATGGCAATATCGATATCTGACTCCTATAATGCAACTGGGTTCACAATAGTTTTTTCAAATCCTCTACTACAACTTCAAGTTAATCCATTCCCTCTTATCAAATCTTCCATCAGATATCTTTTTCCTCATCCTATATACAATATATATTTTAAAAAAAACTAGCAGAAATACCCAAGCGCAAGAACACAATCTTATTCTAGGCCAAAACACAAAATCTCCCAATTAACACCACATTAACAGAGACTTCCCGTATTCCATACAAAGAACATGTGCGAGATTAGTAAAATCAAAGCTAAACAAAAGCTCACAACAGTAAGGATACCAAAGAGGCTCAGTAAACAAAGGACTAAGTTGACAGCAGACTAGCAAATTGTCACATATATCTTCAACATGAAAAAAAAATTGTAACAGACTATGTGAAGAAAGCAACTTACCTTGTCAAAAAAATCATACTCAATTTGCTCTTTCAGCTCCTGCCGAAGCTTAATCTAAGAGAAAAGAGCAAAGGAAACAACAATAAAACATTTTTGGTTACTTTTTTTTACTTCTTGTGATTTTCACATGGAAAGTAAGCGAAAAGTGCAACTTACAGCATAGAATTTGGCAATCACCGTCCTTTGAGAGTTGTGGTGGATCAAAAAGGCATTTTTATTCACACCAATTGATTTTAGTCCTAAAACAAAAGCCAATAGATAGCTGAAAGGAATTAAAAATAATAATAAAAAGCAGAACAAAAACAATTATTGGCGTTGCAGATGATTTTGTTTCTTTTGGGGTAAAAGATGGGACCCCAAACTCGAAAGCCCCAGCCGATCAGATGATCTTTTTGCAAGAGCAATAGAAAATTAACACTTCATTTTAACTTCGAGAACTCAACGTGTACAGATAAATGTGATTAAAGATTGCAACTTGAAAAAATAGAAAAAGAAAAAAAGAAAATGAAACTATTAAAAACCCCCAAAATCAAAACATACAGAATCACGAGCACACACCTCGAGATCGGCGGCGTCCACTGCATGCACAAAAAGCATCGAAATTAATATACGTGAGAAAAATACCAACCGATTAAAATAGAAACTGAAAAAAATAGGGGATAGCTAGCAGGAACAGAGAGAGAACCGAAGCACCGGATAGATAGAATGGGTGATTTTGATATTGAAAAAATTAAGGGGAATTCACCTGGGAATTCAAGATTTTGATATTGAATTGTTTATTCTCTTTTGTGACAAGTGTGCAGTTTATACTCTCATCTAGTGGTAATTCATAAAAGAAATTGATTCCTCGTAATAACTTTATTGTTTTCTTTTCATCTTTGGGCCTTTTTAGTTAAGGGTGGAAGTGAAAAAGTAGTAATAGTTCCTTTTAGAACTTAGAAATTGGTTAGTAAGAAAAATTGGTTAGTAAGTTTGATTTTAGCCCAGTGGACCGGGCGGTCGACCGGAGGCATAACGATCATAAAAATGATCGTTGACCGGTCCACCGGGCGGTCGACCGGAAGGGCATTTCTGTCCTTTCCTGGCTGCCAATGGGCAGATTTTGGAGAGGCTATAAATATGCCTTCTCTTGAGTTGTTTTCACCAAGAATTTGAAGAGCAAAAATTCCAACCTTCTTAAGTGTTTAGCAACAAGTTTTAAAAGAGTTTTTGGGTTTAAAGATTTTATCTTTATTTGTTTTTAAAGTGTTGGAAATTCAAAGAAAAAGGAGAATCTTTGGAAAGTATTTTGATCGTCAATTCTATTACATTCTAGAGTTTTTCTCATGTATTTTTCTTTGTAGTTTGTTTTCCAAACACTTTATTTTCTCACACTTGAGCTATCATATCTATCCTATTTATAGGATCTTATTTTTGTGAAAAAAATTAGTTTGTGGTTTAGTGAGACCACAAGAGTTGTAAACCTTCTTTTATTTGAGTTTCTTCTTGTGTAGAGGTAATTGTGGAGGTTATGTTGGTATCTCTCTAAGTGTAGAGGTGATTGAGATTGTTGTTTGGCTTTGAGCCTTATCCCTCCATTGAGAGGTTGATCATGTTTTGGCTAAGTGCCCACCCCTCTAAGTGTAGAGGTGATTGTTGTTGTGTCTTACCTCTTGCGTAGATGTTGTGTTTGTTGGAGAGATAAGTTGTGTACTTCTAGTTTGTATTACCCAAATCCTCAGTGGAGGTTCCCTGTGTGGAAAGTCCTGTGTGGACGATATAGTGGAAATCCTTCTGTATGAAGGCGGGGACGTAGAGCAGTGGCTAGAATCTCGAAACATATCTTTGTATTTATAATTGATCCACTATCTCTAAACTCTCCCTCTTATTTACCTTGCATTGATTCATTTTGCTCATATCATATTTGCTTGGTATTGTTTGTATGCCTCACTTGTGTTGAACCAAGAGAGATTTACATAGCACCTCAACTCTTATTTAGAGAAATTTAGAGGAGATAGTCCAGAACGCTTCACCGGGAATTCGGCTACACTCTTTGTTTACACTAAGTGTTTTGCAATTAGTTTTTAATTTTGCATTATTTGTCATTAGATTACCCATACACCTATTCACCCCCCTCTAGGTGTACTTTCACCAAGCATAGGTAGACCTTCTTTATCAACGAGAAGGAGGATTCTAATTCTAACCCGGATTCGAAAGGGAAAAAGAGGCAGAGATATATAACCTAAAACTCTGTACACATCATCTACATTCCTGTAATTTTTGTTACCTGAGAATTATAGTGAAGCTCCTCCTCCTCACCGTCATTTTTCCTAATTAAGAGTTTTCACGTAAATCATCTGTCTCTCTCTTTTTTGTGTGGTACTTTATCTACGTGCACTTCTCCATTTTCATTCTCGCTTGTAGTGAGGATCGACCGTTCAATCACTTGAGGCAGAAAATCATCACCATAGGCACCATCTGTTAGTATTTGAGTTCCTCATATTTATTGGAGAAGAATACAGGTTCAGGTGGAGGTGTTACAAGCTTCAAAGATCAAGTACGGACGTGTATAGAATTTGTGCATGTTATAAATCAAGTATCGGTCTTATTAGTGTCTTATGATTTAGCACAGTCAACTTATACTTGGGTATAGTCGATTAGTGCTGGCCAACAAAGAGTCTGGAATTCTTGAATTTGTCAGACTAGTCGACTAATAAATGAGTATAGTCGACTAATAAATGGGTATAGTCGACTAATACTAAGGCCTAGTCGACTAGAGTCAGGTTCTGGCTATTTTCAAATCTGATTTTGCTTCCTATTTGAATTGAACTCGATTTTTCTTCTTTCTCTGAGGCGGTACTGATTGGATTGTTGAAATTTGGGTAGGACTAGAATCATCCTAAATACCTATAAAAATCCCTTGAGGTTGGCCTTTTGAAGGTAAGTCAACGAAAGTCAAATTTACGAGAGATTCCACCATTGAAAGTTATGTGTGAGAGAGAGGGATCTTCTTGTTACTCTTGTATTTTCTTCTTTTTTTAATGAAGCTTATCCTCTCCTCCCCGTGGGCGTAGGCACTCTTGCCAAACCACGTTAAATCTGGTATTCTTTAGTTGTGTGGTGATTAGTCTAAATTGATTTCTAGTGGTAGATCATCTACGTTTCTGCTGACGAGTCTTCAACTCAGTGTTTCTTTGATGTTGTATCGGTGTTGATCTACTACAATTGGTATCAGAACAATGTCTAGCAAGGCGACCACGACAACCAAGTTCGAGGTGGAGAAATTCGACGGGAAGTCTAACTTCCTGTAACATCGTTCCTCGTGGGGCGTGTTTGGATGTAAGGAATCCGAGTGAAGTGAGGAAGTGGGGAAGTATAATTGCTCATTTCCCTATCTATCCAAACACCGGAAAAGGAAAATAAGAAAACCCCCTTTTCCCTTTTTCATCTCTCTTTTACACAACCATTTTCTCACTTTCAGAGTACTACAGTTAATTTTGTGGTCATGTAAATCTCATTTATAATAAGTTATAGCATAAAACAGTTAATTTTTTGGTCATGTAAATCTCACTTGCATTCAAATTACAATCTATTTTTATTTTTTCTTAATTTTTTATTTTAATATTATTTTGCGGTCAACTTTGTGGTCAACTATTCCATTTTCACTTTTCATTACCATCCAAACACCGGAAACGACAAAACATTTTCCAAATCACACTTCCCAACAACCATCCAAACACCAGAAAACTTACTACTCATTTCCTTTTTCCTAAAGGAAATAAATCTTACTTCCTACTTCCTCACTTCACACCAATTCCTTAAATCCAAACAGACCCGTGAAGGAGGGCACCCACAAGGCCCTACTTGGTATTAAGAAGAAGCCATCAAAGATGATGAGTGGAATGACATCGACTTTCGCGTAAAAGAGGTGATCATATTATACCTATCAGACGAGGTCCTCTATAATATCATGAAAGATGAGACAACTGCTAGTCTTCAGTGCAGGCTGGAGAGCCTTTACATGACAAAGAGTTTGTCAAATAAGCTCTTCATGAAGAAGTAGTTATACAGCCTTCGGATGAAGGAAGGTACGCCTATTCTACAATATCTTAATACTTTTAATAGGATTTTAATCAACTTATTTGCTCTGAAGGTTAAGCTAGAAGAAGAAGACAAAACTCTTCTGTTACTCTCTCTCTCTCTCTCTCTCTCTCTCTCTCTCTCTCTTCCATCAACTTATGACCACTTGAAAACCACCATCATATATAGTAAGGAGACCTTAGAGTTAGAAAATGTCAGGCAGATACTCCAGAACAACGAGCTGATGAAGATGATAGCTTCTACAAAGGAGACCTCAGGATTGGTTGTCAAAGGCCAGAGGATGAGATCACAGAGTAAGGGACCCAAAAGAGATCCAGATGCTTCTAGTAATTTTGCTTGCTATTTTTACAAGAAACCAGTGGCACATCAAGAAAAATTATATGAAATACAAGGAGATGCTGAAGAAGAAAGGTGGCAAGAATTCTGATAGGGCTAGTATCAGTGAAAAGTCAGATCAAACCGGTATTGTCGAAGAAGCAGATGAGAATCAATGTGATATCTTAACGGTGCTTGGTTACTTACTCGGGATGCACACATCACATATGCTTCAAAAGGGAGTGGTTCATGAAATATACCTAGAGGGGGGTGAATTGGTGTTTTGCTAATCAAATGCAATTTTAAAATTACTTATGATGAATTATGTAAACGGTCACTCGAAATAAGAATTGAAGCTGAATTCCCCATGAAGGGCTCTAGAATTTTTACTCTTTAATTTTTTCCAGATAATGAGTTGAGGAGCTCAATTGCCTCTTTGTTGAGATGAGTATAAACCGATAATGAAACTGATAGATGAAATGCAAGTAATGATATTAGGAAAGATGAACAACCACACAAGTATGAAAAGTAAAAAGCAATAGAGAGCAAGACACAAATAAACGCAAACACAAAGGATTTGTTCCAAGGTTCGAGCCACCACTCTACGTCCCCGCCTTCACAACTATGAAGGATTTCATTATCCTCTAAGGAATCTTCCACAAAGGGACCTACACAAAAGAATTACAATTTGGTTTACACAAGACCGGAGTACACAACTCCACCACTCAACCCTCTACACAAGAGGTAGCACAAAGCCAATTGAGGTTACAAAACTCTTGATGATCCAATAAGATCACAAACACTCTCTCTTACAACTTTCTATAGAATAGAATATGAAGTGTAGCTCAAGAAGTTAAGTGAGAGATGAAATTCAGTTGAAAAAAAAGGAGAGCTTTAAAACCAACTGAAAATAACTTTGGAAAGAAAGAACTTAAAAATTGAAAGCTAGAAAAACTTTTCTCTTTTGAAACAAACTTGAAAACTTGTAAACTAGTGTTATCTTGTTGTCTCAAAACCAAAACCAGTGACCTATATATATAGGTAATAGATAAATATCATTTGTTAATCATACCAGGTCATTTGGGGTGTGTTTAGACACTTAAAAACTAAAATGCCCGTTGGAATCCACTAAAAACAAAATAGATCCAAAAACTAGCCTTTATGGACAACTGGCAGACCGGCCAGTCGACCGACCGGTCGACCGACAGCTCATCCACAAAAGAGCCGTTGGCTCTGGTCGACCAGTCCGGTCGACCGCCCTTTAGTTCAAAGAGGAAAAACACAAGGTCGGTCGACCGGCCCAACCCGAGAGTAAAGGACTTTCAGTCAGTCGACCGACAACGTGCACAAATGTGTGCGGCCCTTGGCCAAAGGCCCGGTCGACCGCTCGGTCAGCTGTTTTGGCCTGCCATAGGCAACGGTCGACCGACTTGTCCTGAAATCTGTTTTTTGAAATATTTTGAGTTTCAAATATTTTTCAAAATATTTTGTATTGGTTTATAAGTAAAATAGCAATGTATAGGTGATGAAATGCATGTTCTAAACTTGTTATAAAATTTTGAAAAAATTATGAGGCATGTATCAAAACCAAACATGCTAAATACCAACTATCAAAACTTGTATTTTTAAAATTGTGTATTTTTGTGTGTGTGTGTAACTTCTTGAGCATTACAACTATATTCTACACTTTAACAAATTAATATCTTATAAAGCTTTAGGTGATTACAAGATCTTCAAGCTAGCTTCTCTTTTAGCAGCATCAAGTGCATTAAGCGTCAATCCCGTACTTGAATATCCTTGAGTTTTCAACACCTTTTAGAGGAAGAAAACTCCTTGAATCCAATAGAACTCTAAAATATACTTAAACACTTGAACTTGATTAGTACTAAATAATCACATATGTTTTGTTATCATCAAAATCATAAAACTGGGTGATTGTAACTTTGGGCCAACAATCTCCTCCTTTTTTATGATGACAAAATATATGAGTTATTTAAAATAAAAGATAAGAAAGAGCTTGAAAAAGCTCCCCCTCAAATTATGCTATCTATCAAGTACAAGAAAACATTATGACTTTAAATGGATTTGACAATATAAGCAAGTCACACATATATGCATAGATAAAGATGATACCAATTTAGAATGATATGCATATATATAGCCTACCATAAACAATATGCAATGAATGAAAACAATAAATCATGATATTGCATAGATATACATGAAGTTCACAAAATACAAAAATAACTTAATAACTCATCAAATATCTACAATAAATCATGGCATTGCATAGACATACATGAAGTTCACAAAATACCAAAACAACTTAATAACTCATTAAATATCTTTCCCTCTTTTTGTTATGCATCAAAAAGGGAAACAACATCAACAAAAAAGATATTTAATTTGAAACTACATGTATAAATGATTTAAAAAATACATGAAACAATTTCAAAACTTATGAATCTATAATGCAAATATTTAACTCACCACAAATGAATGAAAATATATTATAATCTAGTGGTTTAGTAAAAATGTCTGCAAATTGAAAATCGGTGAAAACATAATCAATTTCAATATCGCCTTTCTCATAGTGATCTCTAAGAAGGTGATATCGACTATCCATGTACCTGGTCTTGCTATGTTGATTTGCATTGTTGGTCATATGAATGGTAAAATATTTTAATATGGTCATAATGTAAATCATAGTCGAGGATAGTATGTTTCATCTAAAGGACTTATGCACAACAAGCCCCGACCGCAACATACTCCGCCTTTGTGGTTGAGAGGGCGACGAAATTTTATTTCTTGAAAGACTACGAAACAAGATAATTTTCTAGAAATTGACAAGTACCACTAGTGCTTTTTCTATCCACTCTACAACTGGCATAGTCGGCATCCGAGTAACTCGTCATAGGAAATTTTTTGATTTTCGGATACCATAAACCCATTCCAATAGTGCCAATAAGATATATAATAATGTATTTTATCGCAATTAAGTGAGATTCTTTAGGACAAGATTGAAATCTAACACATAGACACAAACTAAACATAATATTCGGCCTACTAGCTATTAAATAAAGTAAACTACCAATCATTCTTCTATAAAGTTTAATGTCTACATTTATACCTTGTTCATTCTTATCAAGCTTTGTTGTAGTGACCATGGGAGTCTTACTTAGCTTTGCATCTTCAAGCCCAAATCTCTTGAGGAGTTCTCTTGTGTACTTGGCTTAATTGATGAAAATCCCATCACTCTTTTGCTTGATTCGGAGTACAAGGAAGTAGTTTAGCTCTCTCATCATAGACATCTCAAACTCTTTCTTCATGCATGACTCAAACTCCTTACAAAGCTTTTCATTAGTGGATCCAAAAATAATATTATCAATATAAATTTGAACAATTAGGATATCACTATCTACATACTTTGTAAACAAAGCGGTGTCAACTTTACCTTTAACAAAATCATTTGAAATTAGAAAAGTTGAAAGCCTTTCATACCAAGCTCGTGAAGCTTGTTTAAAACCATATAAAGCTTTATCAAGTTTGAAAATAAAATCCGGATGTTTAGGATCAACGTACTCAGGGGGTTGTTTAACATACACTTCCTCCTCTATAAGACCATTTAAAATGCACTTTTGACATCCATTTGAAAAAGATTGAAATCTTTAAAAGAAGTAAAGGCAAGTGTCATCCGTATGCCTTCAAGCCGTGCTACAGGTGCAAAAGTTTCTTCAAAATCGATACCTTCGATTTGGGTGTAACTTTGGCCACTAACCTAGTTTTATTTCTAATAACATTACCCGACTCATCAAACTTATTCCTAAATATTCATTTAATACCAATGGTCGGTCTATCATGGGTTTAGGAATAAGATGCCAAACTTGATTGCGCTCAAATTGATTGAGCTCTTCTTACATTGCAAGCAACTAATATGAATCAGTCTCAGCTTCAAAGATATTTTTGGGCTCAATACGTTAAATAAAAGCAAAATGGCTATATAAATCATGAAGTTTGAATCGAGTAGTTACCCCCTTAGATACATCACCTATGATGAGATCCTTAGGAAGATTTGAAGCAAATCTTCAATCCTTCAGAAATAGTTGTGTTGGCTCCACTTCAACTACTTGAACTTCACCTTGTTCATTAATTTTTGATTTTTCTTCTTCTATATGTAAGTCCTTCAAGGTTATCCACTCCATATCTTCACCTAAGGAATCAATCTCTATAACATTCTTCACAAAAGCATTAGATTCTTCAAACTTAACATGTATAAATTCTTCAATAGTCAAGGTAGATCTATTGAAGACTCTATAGGCCTTGCAAGTATTTGAATACCCAATAAATATGGCTTCATAAGATTTAACATTAAATTTTCCTAAGTTATCTTTAGTCTTTAAAATAAAGCATGTACAACCAAAAACTTTAAAATAGGAAACATTTGATTTTCTCAAGTAGTAAATTTCAAATGAAGTTTTAGAAGTATTTTTACAAAAATAAATTCTATTTAAGATGTAACATTATGTGTTTACGGCCTCGACCCATAAATATTGAAAAACTCCGTATTCATTTATCATTATCCTAACCATTTTTTAAAGAGTACGATTATTATCAATATCAATATCAATATCACCTTTCTCATAATGATCTCTAAGAAAGTGATACCTAATGTCAATGTGTTTGGTTTTACTATGTTGATTTGCATTCTTTGTCATGTGAATAGTACTAGTATTATCACAAAATATTTTAACATGATCAAAGTGTAAATCATAGTCAAGGAGAGTATGTTTCATCCAAAGAACTTGTGCACAACAAGCTCCGGCCGCAACATACTCCGCCTCGGCGGTTGAAAGGGCTACCAAATTTTACTTTTTGGAAGACCAAGATACAAGACAATTACCTAAGAATTGACATGTTCCACTTGTGCTCTTCCTATCTACCCTACAACCCGCATAGTCGGCATCCGAAAAACTCGTCATTGAAAATTGGCCGGTTTTCGGATACCACAAACCCATTTCAATAGTGCCCTTAAGGTATCTAATTATGTGTTTAACCGCAATTATATGAGACTCTTTAGGACAAGATTGAAAACGTGCACAAAGACAAACGGAAAACATAATATCATGCCTACTAGCCGTCAAATACAATAAACTACCAATCATGCTACGATAAAGTTTAATGTCTACACTTTTACCTTGTTCATCCTTGTCAAGCTTAGTAGTTGTTGCCATGGGAGTTTTGTTCACTTTAGATCCTTCAAGCCCGAATCTTTTGATTAATTCCTTTGTGTACTTGGCTTGATTGATGAAGATCCCATCCTTCCTTTGCTTGATTTGGAGTCCAAGGAAATAGTTGAGTTCCCCCATCATAGACATTTCAAATTCGTCCTTCATGCATGATTCAAAAGCTTGGCAAAGAGATTCATTAGTAGAACCAAAAATAATGTCATCAACATAAATTTGCATAATAAGAATATCTTTTTCAACATGTTTTGTAAACAAAGTTGTGTCAATTTTACCTTTCTTAAAACCATTTGAAATTAAAAATGAAGAAAGTCTTTCATACCAAGCCCTAGGGGCTTGTTTTAAACCATAAAGAGCTTTATCTAGTTTAAACACAAAATCCGGATGTGTAGGATCAACAAACCCGGGGGGTTGTTCAACATACACCTCCTCTTCAATAAAACCATTTAGAAAAGCACTTTTAACATCCATTTGAAATAATTTAAAATCTTTATATGAGGCAAATGCTAGTGTCATCCGTATGGCTTCAAGCCGTGCTACGGGTGCAAAGGTTTCTTCAAAATCGATTCCTTCGATTTGAGTGTAACCTTGGGCAACTAACCTATCTTTATTCCTAACAACGTTACCCGATTCATCCAACTTGTTCTTAAAGATCCACTTAGTACCAATTGTTGGTCTATCGTGGGGCCTAGGAATAAGGTGCCAAACTTGGTTGCGCTCAAATTAATTGAGTTCCTCTTGCATAGCTAGCAACCAATATGAATCGGCCTCGGCTTCGAGGACGTTCTTGGGTTCAACATGAGAAATAAATGCATAATGACCACAATAATCATGAAGTTTAGAGCGAGTGGTTACCCCTTTAGATACTTCACCTATGACGAGGTCCTTGGGATGATGAGGGTTGTATCTCCAACCCTTTGGAAGTTGTTGAGTAGGCTCCACGTCAATTGATTGAATTTCATGTCCTTGAGCCTCTTCTACTTTACCTTCACTTCCTTCATCATCCTTTGGCTTGTCTCCCACAGTAGGTGTATCCTCCAAGGTCACTTTCTCCAAGCCTTCATCTAATGCATCTATTTCTACAACATTCTTAACAAACAAGTTAGATTCTTCAAACTTAACATGTATAGATTCCTCAATAGTCAAAGATGATCTATTGAAGATTCTATAAGCTTTACTTGTATAAGAATAACCCACAAAAATTGCCTCATAAGCTTTAGCATCAAATTTTCCTAAATTATCTTTTGTATTTAAAACAAAACACTTGCATCCAAAAACCTTGAAATATGAAACATTTGGTTTTCTAGAGAAGTACATTTCAAAAGAGGTTTTTGAAGTATTTTTACATAAGAAAACACGATTTGATATATAGCATGATGTATTAACGGCCTCGGCCCACAAATAATGTGGTAGACCATATTCACTTAGCATTGTCCTAGCCATCTCTTGTAAAGTTCGATTTTTCCGTTCAACTACTCCATTTTGTTGTGGAGTTCTAGGACAAGAAAGTTCATGCTTAATTCCATGTTCTTCACAAAAAGTGGTAAAGGGTAGGTTAATGAACTCACCTCCTCTATCACTTCTTATTCTTAAAATTGAAGTATCTTTTTCGTTTTCAACTCTTTTCTTAAAGGCTTGAAAATGTGAAAAGGCTTGATTTTTGTGTTCAAGAAAGAAAACCCAAGTAAATCGTGAAAAATCATCAACCAATACAAATGCAAATCTACTCCCACTTAGACTTTTGGTTTGTGTAGGGCCAAAAAGATCCATATGAATTAACTCCAAAGGACGTGATGTCATGATATCCTTAATTGACTTGAAAGAAAACTTAGTTTGTTTCCCAAATTGACATGCGTCACAAACTCTATCCTTTTCAAAATTCAAACAAGGAATACCTTTCACCATTTCCTTTGTGTTTAACCTAGATATATGGTCAAAAGAAATATGGCCTAATCTTCTATGCCACAACCAAGAGTCATCATTGAGGGCTTTTAAACAAGTAATATTACAAGACATATTAGACATATCTATCATATAAACATTACTTTCACGAAAACCGGAAAACACACAAGTATTAGAAATTCTATCAATTACTTTACAAACTACATTATCAAAAACAACATCAAAACCTTTGTCACAAAGTTGACTAACACTCAAGAGGTTATGCTTGAGGCCATCAACTAAAACTACATTCTCAATTAAAGGAGATGTGCCGAGTTTTACATTACCAATACCGATGATTTTACCCTTGGCATCATCTCCGAAGGTGACGGTGCCACCTTCATGGTATCTTGATAGGGTTGCAAAGTTGTTGATGTCCCAAGTCATGTGCCTTGAGCAACCACTATCAAGATACCACAATCCTCTACGTCGTTGGGCTTTGGAAGGTACCTATATCATTTAACAAAATTGTTGACTTTGGTACCCAAACTTTCTTGGGTCCTTGAAAGTTAGTGTTTCGAACCCAAACATTATGAAAAGATGCACTTAGTCTATCATAGTAAAAATTGGCTAAGTGTCCTTTCCGCCCACAATGTGAACATGAGAACACTCTTCCATACATGAATGCATGATGTGTGTGTGAAGTGTGAGCATGCTTTGGGGTTTGCCACGATGTAAAGGTTGTGTGGTATGAACATGAGCATGAGCATGGTGAACATTTTTCTTAGGGGCTTGTTTCTTAGGAAACATGGCCTGTAGCTTCTTCTTATCAAACTCACAATTTTTTAAAACAATTCCTAATGAGTCTATTCTTTCTTTAAGCATAGTAATCTCATTAGAATCAATTTGTGGGGACTTGCCTTTACAAGAAATCTTATACTTGTCAAAATCTTTTTGGGTGGAAACAAGAGTGGAAAGTAATTCATCTTTTTCTTTAGAAATAGTAAAGACTTGATGATTAAGAGATTCATTTTCCTTTTTCATTTTTAGATACTTTTTCTTAAGAGAGTCATAGTTATGTGAAAGTTCTACAAGTGCTTCTCCTAATTCATCCATGGAAAGTTCATCATCAAGAGAAGTGGAAGGGGTTACCTTGCTTGTGCTTTCATTTGCCATGAAGCACATGTTCGCGGTATCAATCTCCTCCTCGGATTCGCTCTTGGAATCTCATGTAGCTTTCATTGCCTTCTTCTTGTAAGGCTTCTTTGAGGTGGAGGGCTTCACTTTATCCGGGCACTCCGCAACAATGTGTCCCGGTCTTTGGCAATTGAAGCAAATTATCTTTCTTTCTTCTTTGCCTCCTTGTCATCTCCTTCTTCCTTGAAATTTAGCCTTATTGTACATCCTCCGGACGTTCTTCACAAGAAGTGAGAGCTCTTCGTCATCTTCTTCTTCATCGTCTTCGTCGGAGTGTGTGGATTGGCTTTTGAAGGCTATAGTCTTTTCTTGGAAGGAGCCATATCTTCCCTTGCCTTTCTTTCCATCTCATGGGTTTTGAGGTTCCCAATGAGACCAATTAGCTCCATCTCCTCCTTATCATTGAGTTCCTTCAAGGTTGTTGCTTTTACTTCCCATGAAGGAGGAAGAGCCCGGATGATCTTTCTAACTCTTTGGTCATTATCAATGCCATCACCTAGAGAAGAAAGTCCATTAGTGATCTTTGTAAATCTTGTAACCATATCATCTATGGTTTCATTTTCTTGCATGCAAAAGTTCTCATATTGGGACCGAAGAAGGTCTACTTTAGCCCTCTTCACTTGTGAGTCCCTTCATGTGTAACTAGCAAATGTGTCCAAATTTCATATGAGGACTTGCAATGAATAACTCTAGCTATGTCATCATCATTAAGGGCTTGAAGTAGTGCATAGTGAGCCCTAGCATTGGCATCAAATTCCTTAGTCTCAATTTCGGACCAAGTAGATTCATCACCGGGGGGTGCACTAAAGGGTTTGGTCACGGCCTTTGCAACTCGACTTCCTAGAGATTGCAAGAAAACGGTCATCTTAACCTTCCATATGGGAAAGTTAAGTCCATCAAACTTAGGAGGGGTTTTAATTCCATCGGCCATTTTTACTAAGTGAGTATGAATGAAATGATTAGCAAAATTAGGATCTCTCTAAGGTTGTTAAGCCAAATCCTAGAGTCCAAGCTCTGATACCAATTGAAAAACACCTAGAGGGGGGGTGAATAGGTGTAACTGCTAATCTAATGATCTTTTTAAGACTAAGTATGATGAATGATGCAACGATCTCTCAAAACAAGACTAAGAGCCGAATACCCCGTGAGAGGTTCTGAACTCCTTCCTCCCAATTCCCCTTGAATGGGTTAGAGGTGCGCAATGCAACCTTGTTGTATGAGATATGATCGATCAAGGCAAAGTATGATGGATGAATAGTGAGATGCACACAATATATCACAAGTATCACAAGCTTGAAGTAATAGCACAAAGAAGGAAACAAGATCACAAGCAAGTAATTGAAAGCAATATAGTGCAAGAGAAATTTAAAGCAAGAATGGACACAAGGCAATCGCAAACACAAGATGTTTGTTTCGAGGTTCGAGCCACCGCTCTACTCCCCGCCTTCACCTCCGTGAAGGGTTTCCACTATCCACCGAGGACGATTACAACGGTCTACCGAAGACCCGAGCACCGAGCTCCACCAAGTACAATAACCTCTACCGAAGAGGTGTCTCCACAAGAACAAGAAGAAGAA
Organism: Agave tequilana; assembly: GCA_038442645.1. NCBI lineage: Eukaryota > Viridiplantae > Streptophyta > Magnoliopsida > Asparagales > Asparagaceae > Agave > Agave tequilana. Next base: position 24,334 of record JAVJIF010030121.1, read on the forward strand.
CAAGAGTGATCACAATAAGATCACCAAACTCTTTTACAACACTCTCACTTTTTTTACAACTTCACTATAGAATGAGTTAGGGATTTTTGGCTCTATGAAGTGTAGTGAGAAAAACTCAGTTGTAGAGATGATTTTTGCAAGGGAACACAACTGAAAACTAGCTCAAGAAAGAGTTGGAAATGGAGAGCTTAAACACTTTTCTTTTCTCTTTGAAAACTTTGAAAACTTGAGGATTTTTCTTGGTATTTAGTGAGAGAGTCTTCTCCTCTATTTATATGGAGAGAAATGGGTTTAAAACAATTTATTTACACCTTATTTTCTCTGAAAAAGATCTGGAAAACCCTGAAAAAGTCTGCTAAAAAGCAGTCAATAAAACAGACTTCAGAATTGCACAAAAGAGGAAAGAGCCGTTGGGCAGCAGCAGGCTTGGCGGTCGACCGGGCCGGTCGACCGCCAGCTCAGCTGGCAAAGAGCCGTTGGGTCGGGTCGACCGCCAGCTCAGCTGGCAAAGAGCCGTTGGGTCGGGTCGACCGTCCAAAAAAGAAAACATAGTTCTCTTCGGGCGGTCGACCGGGGCGGTCGACCCAGAAAACCCGAGAGCAACTGCTTACAGTCGGTCGACCTGGGCGGTCGACCAACAGACGTGCACAAGTGTGCACGTCCTGGCACTGGCGCCGGTCGACCGGGCCGGTCGGCCGGTCGGCCTGAAACAAGAAAAACTGTATTTTTTCTGACTTAGAAAATTTTGTAAAATAGTTTTGGGTTTGAACAAACTTAAGTAACATGCTAGTAGGAGTATATAAACATGATCTAAACATGATATTTATTTTGTAAATCTTAGGGTCATGTAAATATCTACTAAGGCATGAAACCAAATTTTTGACAAATGAAAACTTGGATAAAAACGTGTGTGTGTATCCTAGAGCCAATATCCAAAACTCAAACTTTAACATTCTAATTCTTACATTGATTCTAAAGACTTCAAGTTCTTCAAGAGGGCTTTCACCATATGATCTTCAAAACTTGATTCTTGAGCTCAAATTGAGTTGACTTGAGTCCAAAGCACCTTCCTTTAGGGAAGAATCCTTCTAGTTGAGTTAGAATCCTGAAACACACTTAAACAATAAACAATATTAGTACAAATAACTAATATGTTTTGTAATCATCAAAACACACTAAAAACGGTTGATTGTAACCTTGGGCCAACAATAGGTAATAGATAAATATTATTCGTTAATCATACCAGGTCATTTGGGGTGTATCTAGACACTTGAAAATCAAAAATGCCCATTGGAATTTACTAAAAACAAAACAGATCCAAAAACTAGCCGTTATGGACAATTGACAGACTGTCGGTCGATCGACGACCGACAGCTCATCCACAAAAGAGCTGTTGACTCTAGTTGATCGGCCATTAGTTCAAAGGGAAAAACACAAGGTCGGTCTACCAGCCCAAATTGAGAGCAAGGGACTTTTAGACGGTCGACCGATCGGTCGACCGACAACGTGCACAAATGTGAACGACCCTTAGCCAAAGGCCCGGTCGACCGCTCGGTCGACCGTTTTGGCCTACCATAGGCACCGGTCCACCGGACGGTCAACCAACTTGGCCTAAAATCTATTTTTCTGAAATGTTTTAAGTTTCAAATATTTTTCAAAATATTTTGTATTAGTTAATAAGCAAAATAGCAATGTGTAGGTTATGAAATGCATATTCTAAACTTGTTATAAAATTTTAAAAAATTATGAGACATGTATCAAAAACAAACATGCTAAATATCAATACTATCAAAACTTGTATTTTTAAAATCATATATTTTTGTGTGTGTAACTTCTTGAGCATTACAACTATATTCTACACTTTAACAAACTAATATCTTACAAGACTGCAGGTGACTATAAGATCTTCAAGCAGGCTTCTCCTTTAGCGAGATCGAGTGCATTGAGCTTCAATATCGTACCTGAATATCCTTGAGTCTTCAACACCTTCCTTTAGAGGAAGAAAACTCCTTGAATCCATTAGAATCCTGAGTACTTAAACACTTAAACTTGATTAGTAGTAAATAATCACATATGTTTTGTTATCATCCAAATCATAAAACCGGGTGATTGTAACCTTGGGCCAATAGTTCAATACTTATAAGCCTTATGGTGGAGGCTCTGTCCTGATAGGTAACAACACCGTATGAAAGATGGTTGGCATTGGCAACATCCGTATGAGGATGTTTGATGGATAGGTTCAAACCCTCACGAGCGTACATCACGTTCCGGACATAAGGAGTAGTCTTCTCTCGTTGGGAGCTTTAGAAGCTGAAGGGTTCAAATTTCAAGGGCAGATGGAGGTATAAAAGTTACCAAGAGCTCTATGAAGATTCTTAAAGAAGCATGGACTGCAAACTTGTACAAAATAACATGAAGCATTATTATCGGTGATGTTTCAATAGTAACAGAGAATGAGGGTACTAGAAGGCTGTATCTACAAGTCTTACACAAAAAGGACGCTCTACCAGGTATAAAATACTGCAAGCTTGACCTTTGTAAATTTTGCATCATGGATAGACAACGCAGAGTAGTTTTCTCTATATCACAGCACAAAATAAAAGGCTTGGTAGATCTCATACATAGGATGTATAGGGCGAAGTGGGACCTTCGCCAGTAGCATCCATTGGGGATGCTAGGAACTATGTTACATTCATAGATTTATTCTCCAGGAGAGTTTAGATATACTTCTTGAAACAAAAATCAAAAGTATTTCAAAAGTTTAAGAAGTGAAAAACTATGATGAAAAATAAGAAAGGGCGATTGGTGAAAGTCTAGAAGTCCGATAATGGAGGCTAGTATACCTTCACAGAATTCAAAGCTTACTTAGCTGGCAAGGGCATCAAATACCAGCTAAGTATTTCAGGCGACCAGAACAGAATGGAGTAGCAGATCGCATAAATCAGACACTTACAGAGCGTGCCCGCAGTATCAGGTTACAGGCTGAAATGTCAGAAAGATTTTGGGCAGGGGCGGTGAATCTTGCGAGTTATCTGGTAAATAAGTTACCATTATTTACAATAAAAAATGGTTGATTTTTAGATCCCAGAAGAGATATGACGAGGAGAGTGTGTGAATTATTCAACCTTACAGATTTTTAATTGTCTAGTATATAATTTGATTGATAGTCAGAAAAGAAACAAATTGGAGTCCAAGTCTAAGAAGTGTATCTTTATCGGGTTCACCAAAGGAGTCAAGGGTTTAAGACTTTGTGATCCTGAGACAAGGAGCTCATATACCAGTGGAGATGTGGCCTTTGACGAAGAATCAATATTGTAAGAAAAGTCAAAGGCGGAGGATAAAACGCAAGGTGGAGCTCCAGACAGTTCAGCAGACATCAGAAAAAGGGAGTTGAGTTCTCAGAGAACCCTAAAAATCCTGACAGGTCAGAAGAGGACTCCTCAGATTCATATGGAGATAAACAGGAGGTTACTCAAGAGCAACCAGGACCGTTAAAGTGGTCAGTCAGAGTTATGGTGCCACTATTGACACTTTGAAAATACGAATTCCAAGGCAGCTCTGCGACCAGTCCGGATGATGTCTAACTTGTCAACACTTTTAAAAGACAAGTCAAAGACAGGCTGAAGACCCATCCATCCCTAATGGATAAACCAATGACTTGACACCACTAATCCAGTGAAGCAGACAGTGAACCAAGTAATTTTCTTCTGAAGAAGCCCAAAGAGGCTGACTCCTAGCTTCACTGCAAGCTATCAACAGCTCCATTGTGGGCTATTTTCTTAGCTTTGTATGAAGCTTTACTTAGATCTAACTTCGCAGCAAGCTCCTTTTTAGTTCCGTTGTGTGCTCTATTGATGGCTCTGTTGAGAGCCTATCTGTTAGTTTTCCTGCAAGCTCAGTGCTAGCTTCGCAGCACGCTATTTGTAACTTCGCTGTGATTCTACAATTTAGCTTTGCATGAAGCTTCTGTTAGCTACGCCGAAGAGCTATTATGGTTATTTTTTATCATTTTTTAATCTCAACACGAGATCAATATGGTTAAAATCAAATTTGATAATTGATTGCCATGATCTCTTAATCCCTCAATTAGTTGAGAGGATTGAGGCAAATCTCTCAATCAGTTGAGAGGATCATGGGAAATCCCTAATCAGTTGGAGAAAAATCTGGGGATTACTATAACAACCCCAAACAAACTGTTGATTAGCTTTGCATATGGGCGCTAGCTCTGCACAAGCTTCGCTTAGCTTCGCAGGGAAACTATTTTAGCTTTGTGCGAAGCTTGATTAACTAAATCAATCTGCTGATTTTTAGGAGGAGTAGTTCTCCCCATAAATTCTATAAATAGCCTATTGCTAGGCAGGCTAAGGGGCTGGCTGGCTGAAGATTTTGGAGGAGAGACTCGGCTGTAAAATTGGAGAGCCAAAGCTTTGAGAAGAGGTCCCAAACTCCTTTAGAGAACCTTGCTTCTCTTTCTTAGAGTATGAATACCCTACGATTTTCTAATCTTAAAGAATCTCTGGAACCAGGAGAGAAAGAATTCCAGGCCATAGATTTGAAGACCTATTGCTCGCATCGTCAACGGGACAAAGTGGTCATGCGCTGACCATGCTCCCATTGGCACACTTCCTCAGAAATCTCAAAAGAGAGTTCTATCTGTAATTTTTCATATTTTGTTCAATTACTTATAATCTTCTCCTCAATTTTTTTAAGTTTTCCCCATTTCAATATCAAGGAAAAACAAGATGACGACTCCACTAGGGACTACCTTCTTCAACAACAAGAAGATGGTGTTTGTAGGCTGTCTAAAAATCACAGAAGATAAGTCCTCAAACGCGAACCTCACTCAAACATGAAGGTTAAGTTTTCAACTCAAACGTGAACCTCGTGTTTAATGATAAATGTGGGCCTGAGTCTGCCTAGCATTCCAACTCAAACATAGAAGCGTAACCTAGCTCGCATCTCAACTTAAGCGCGAGCCTGCGAAGCCCGGTTCCAACTCAGACGCAAAGCTCAACTAAGCCCGCGTCTCAACTCAAACGCGAAGCTCAACCAAGCCCGCGTCTCGACTCAAGCGTGAGCCTGCCAAGTCCGCGTTCCAACTCAAATGCGGAGCTCTACTTAAGTCCGCGTCACAACTCAAACATGAGCCTGCAAACCCCGCGTTTCAACAACAGAACAAGAACCCACGAGGGTCGCATTTCTGTTGTAACTGCCCTATTACTGGATCAATTAATACCCCCACGTAAAGTGGAGAGTTAATCCCAATTATGGAGAGATTCTAGGGAATAATTCTACCCCTGAATACCTCTATAAATAGTCGTGAAAGTGATTGAAGGGGGTGGCCTTTTGTGGGTACAGGGGAGAATCTTTTGGTATTCAAGAGAAGAGAGAGAGAGAGAGAGAGAGAGAGAGAGAGAGAGAGAGAGAGAGAGGTTTACTTCTTTAAAAAGAGAACTTCAAAACTTGTTGTGTCCAAGTGGTGTGATCTTATATCCCTAAAATGATCCAAGAGAAGCTTGTCATTCAGTCGGTCAATGAAAAATAAGATTCACTCTCCATCGCCACATGAAGAACCCGGCTTTAAACAAAGAGAAGATTCAAATATCTTCCCCTCTTTTGTAATCGGATTTTGATCTGTTGTAATTTTCTTTGAAATCAATAAGAATTTTACCTCACATTTTTCTGACCAAACAAAAGATGGGGACTCCGCTGGGGACTTGTTTCTCTACCGATAAGAACACTATGATGCAAGCTGATGTCAAGCTCATCGGATTAACGGTCGAATCACTATTGTCAAATTTGACCAAGGGAATTTGAAGAATTTATTTCTTCAGACTCCGATAGCCCAAAACCAATGCGGCAGTACTACAGAGTCTCTGTAGGGACTCGCTCTCAAGTCTCTTCAGAGATTTTTTTCAAAAATGGCATGTGCCATTACTCCTAGCGCCGTGTCCAGCGAGGTTTGAAAACCTCCCGTGTAGCCCATACGACCCACGTCAATGTCCCTCAGAAGACTCACAGGGTCAGTATGCCAGCTCACGACAATGAAGGCCAGTCCAAAGATCTATCTCCTCTCCATACTCCATAGTTTCAGGCTGTCAGGGATTCTTCACAGTTCCCGAGACTCAGCCGGAATGCTGAACATCGGCGAAGGCGTCGCGCCCATCAACAATAAATTGAAGATTTTTATAGTTGTAATCTAAAGACCCGCATTCTTCAAACACGCGTCTCAATGCCCAAACACGAGGTCCGTATTTTTACTTCAAAGTACAAGACCCGTGTCTGTGCAGATGAAAAATGCGAGACTCAGACCCGCGTTTCTCTGAAGCAACATGAGACCCGCATTCTTCAAACGCGCATCTCAACGCCGAAGCGCGAGGTCCGCGTTTTGTCCCAAAATGCTGGACTCGCGTCCAGTCTGTGCCAGAACGTGATTCCCGCTTGGTTTACATTTTACAGCAGACTCTGCCAAAACGTGAGGCTAAAACCAGTGTTCAACCTGAGACGGCCAGGGTCAAAATTGATCCAAAAAGTCCTCATCCCCAAGGATTCGAGGCTAGTCTTTTGGATATCCCTACAATGGATCTAAGGGACTATTTGATAAGAGGATAGTCCTTTGGATACCCCTACAATGGATCTAAGAAATTACTTGACAAAGAAAAGGAGTGTCCATCAAATCACTTTCCAATGCTGCTGTGAATGGCTCACCACGGCAGTACTCTCTAAATGCCACTGCAACTCTAATGCGAGCAAGTTGTTGGTATTTAATCGGTTGTCAGCCGCCCCAGTCTCTAGTTCAGCCAAGAGATGCCACTCCCACAATATGAACTTATTCTCTACGTGGAGTACCCTAAGGTAACTTCAAAGATAGTGGGTCCATGTACTACACCGAGCAAGTCCAAAGGGAAGCAACTGGTCGTCTGCTCTGACGAGTCTGACGATGAACCTTCTTCTGATTTAAAAGAAATATTGAGCGAATCAGAAAGAGTGTACCAGCATACTGACATCCGCACTGGTACAATTGCCCTGGTGAACTACAGTGCCCTAGCCAGGGGTACTGACATGAACGAGGCATACCCCGCCATCACGGAATCATAGGCCTCTAACTTTTCTACGGAGAATGAAGCCTTCACATACATGGCAGGCACTCCCGAAGAAGTGGCCAAGCGATTTGAAGAGCATGCCCAAGTTTAGAGGGAACAGTTCGGTATGATTCAAGCTCAGGAAGAATCTATCGACACCCTTAAACAGATGCTTGCACAGCTGCTTAAGAACAAGAAAAGGGTCCAAAGATCAAGATGAAAAAGAAGGAAGGAAAAAGCTCTTCTTCTGAGGATACTGAGGGTGAAAAACACTCAAACTCTGAGTTCCCCGAACCTTCATCTGAAGAGGAGGATAGTTCAGAAAGCGGATCTCATCACCCCAGGAGGATGAGTAATCTAGAACAACGCCTTGAAGTCGTTGCATGCCGGGGTGACCTTCGAGATATAGGGGTAGTCTGACCCTACCCAGTGAAATGGGACATAACTCCCTACCCTGCAAGATTCAAGGCACCGATCCTACATACTTTCGACAGTATAGGGTCACCGAACCAGCACATATACTACTTTAAATCTCAAACTAGCAATGTAGTATTAAACGATGCTATCATGACTCGTTTATTCATTGGGACTCTCAAAGGGGCTGCCATTGCGTGGTTCATGAAGCTGCCTGCCGGCTCTATCAAAACTTTGGCCAACTTGGAAAAGCTATTTCTAACTCGCTTCAAGACGAAATGGAGGTAGCAATGCCGACTCTCCTTGCCACAAAGAAGAAGAAATGGGACTCTATCAAGGCTTTTGTAGAGTGATTCCAGAGTATGGCACTCCGTTGTCCAAGTGGCATGTCCCAATCCACATTGGTAGAAACATGTCGCCACAACCTACTGACTGCACTCCTTTCCTAGTTGGAGCGGCAGAATACCACACTTGAAAGCAGCTGGTGCAATAAGATAAACAAGCAAAAGAAATAGTCACCCGAGTCAGAGCTAAAAAGAAAGACAGCAAACCAAGACCCGACAAATCGATGCGACGTAATTCAGAGTCATCTTCTCAGCTAAAAAAATTAGATAATCTGGCAATAGAGGTTAAATCACATTCGAAACCCCAATCAACCAGAGGGGGTGGAGCTCCCGCCCAAGCACGTGCTAGTAAAGTATACTCCTTCATGGATAAGTACATGATCTCTCTATTCAAGTTGCTCCAGAAGAGTAACAAACTCAAATTGTCAGAGGTCAGATGCCCTGACGAAGTCGGGAAGACTGATGATCCCAACTACTGTTTAGATCACAAGATGTTGGGCATTCTACGAATAACTGCTACATCTTCAAGAATGTTCTTTAAGTTTTAATCGACGCAGATGTCCTCAAACTTCATCCAGGGCAGAAGAAGGTGATGGCCAACATGACATCCCTTCAATTGGTAAAGAACTCCCGTCAGCACCGGCGGAGTGTTTCCCACGCTGAAAGGGGAACTGAGGGTGATCAATACTGATCCCCACAATAAAAATAAAAAAGGCCTTGTCCCTATTCCTACTCCTTGAGGAGAGATAATTGGGTCCACCCGAGTCAGAGCTAAAAAGAAAGACAGCAAACCAAGACCCGACAAATCGATGCGACGTAATTCAGAGTCATCTTCTCAGCTAAAAAAATTAGATAATCTGGCAATAGAGGTTAAATCACATTCGAAACCCCAATCAACCAGAGGGGGTGGAGCTCCCGCCCAAGCACGTGCTAGTAAAGTATACTCCTTCATGGATAAGTACATGATCTCTCTATTCAAGTTGCTCCAGAAGAGTAACAAACTCAAATTGTCAGAGGTCAGATGCCCTGACGAAGTCGGGAAGACTGATGATCCCAACTACTGTTTAGATCACAAGATGTTGGGCATTCTACGAATAACTGCTACATCTTCAAGAATGTTCTTTAAGTTTTAATCGACACAGATGTCCTCAAACTTCATCCAGGGCAGAAGAAGGTGATGGCCAACATGACATCCCTTCAATTTGGTAAAGAACTCCCGTCAGCACCGGCGGAGTGTTTCCCACGCTGAAAGGGGAACTGAGGGTGATCAATACTGATCCCCACAATAAAAATAAAAAAGGTCTTGTCCCTATTCCTACTCCTTGAGGAGAGATAATTGGGTCCACCCTGAATTATAGAAAGCTAACAATGGATAACTGTTACAGACAGAAAATCCAAAGGCAAGGCTAAAGCGTCCTCCAATAATGTAGTGAGAATCTCTGCCAGAGAAACTGAGGAAGATATTGTTTTCCTCACCAGTACAGGAGAAGAGGGGTCTACCTTCGCTGCTGATACAAATACTCCTTCCCCAATCCGACAATTAGTACTTAAAATAGTATGATCAGCCGGTAGCAAGCTCTTCCCAACCAGTGTAGAAAATGGGCGAGCAGTCTACAAAGTAGCTCATGGACAAACAGAAGGAGCTTTGTTATGCCAAATCCCTTCAAAAAGATGATGCGAGACTATTAACTCCCTTCTGTTTTGATGTTTTGGCTCAGCTGGCGGATATCCCTACTCAGATCACTCTGTATGAGCTTCTCAGACTTTTCAAATCCACAAGGAAAGCTCTAAAAGAAGCATTGGCAGATTTTTGAGGTTTTCTTAACCTAGATTCCCTCCATCCTAGAGGTGGACACTGTCATCAGGCCTCTAGACGTTCCCCATACATCACGTTCTCTTCAGAATATATGCAAATAAAGGAGAAACATGATATACCCTTATATTATAACATTAGATCATCTAAAGTGAGCCGGATTCAGTTTAATCTAGGATTCACATTGAGCATTATTCTCCACCGGGTCATGCATCATGCAGGGATTCCTACCCATCGATTTAGCACTAGACATACTATCATTTATGGCTTCAATGCTAATAGTACGCGTCTGATGGGCAAGATCAAACTCAGATGCCATATCAGGAATTTAAGTCTGAAGTGACGTGTTATGTCATTGATGTCGACGCGTCTTACAACCTACTGATAGGACGACCATGGTCCACAGCAAGTCCACGTCCTGTCTACCCTTCATCAAGTAATAAATTATGCCGATGAGCAGGGAAGAGTAAGGACATTGATTTCTGAAAGGCGTCCATTCAAGGGAGTAGAGAACTACTTCACTAACTCCCTCTTTTAGCAAGATTATCCTGAAATTGGTGAGAATCTCCAACTAGGAGAACTAGACTCTAGCAATGAAGTGGACAGGATCACAGATAGAAGAAGAATATCTTTGAGAAATAAATCCCCTTGTAAGAGCGTTAATAAGCCCGAGTTTGATAATTGTGATTATCATCTATATTTTGTACCACTTTTATACCTTTTTCTTACACATTTAATACTGCATGGGTGTTTTTGTTTAAGTTTATGCATAAATTAGGTGAAGAGTACAAATGAGAGAAAAGAGATGAAAAAGTAGAAAATCGAGGTTAAAGAGACGATTGCAATAGTATATTTCAAGATTCAGACATCCAGAGATCCAGTAGACTTGTCAAAAAAGTTTATAAAATATGGGGAAGCATCTAACAAAAGTTTGAGGTCAAATCAAGTCAAACTTCAGCCAAGAAGCCGAATTTTTGGCTGAACAGCCATTCACTGTTTAACAGAGAGCAGAAATATATTTCAGACTCGGATTCAGACTGGACACCATTTACTATTTTGATCATAACTTTCGCTATACATATCCAATTCTAATGATTCAAGAAGCTATGGAAAGAGAACTTAAATGCTACAACTCTTCTGTTGACACTGTTTACCAATTCAGTCATTTGTCAAGCCGTATTCAGCAATACACGTCAGCTATCTGCAGATCAATTTAGGATTGAATTCCCATACCAAACTGAAGTAGGATTAGAAGTCTTAATGTGTTCCTGATTGAATTGGCTCTGAGGTCTATAAAAGGGCTGCAATCTCTTATAATTCTATCAATCTCATGAATCTCTCATAACTCTCATTAGATAAATAAATTTATATTATTTTAGATTTTAGTTTCTTAACTTTTGGAGAATAAATTCTGCGTATTGAAGTTAAAGAAGAACAAGGAAGAGTGAGTCCTTAAATTGGTTTTTTCTAATCTCTTTCTCTTTCTAATTTATTATCTCACGAAGTTCATACTATTTATCTTGTTTTGTATCTCTTTTAATATGAACTAATTCTTCATAGCTAGGTTATTGATGTAGGTTAAATAGTATGACGATGTAATCTTGTTTTTTTTGCTATTCTACTGTTTTGTTCTTCAAGTTTAAATTGCATGTTAAGTTTTAAATCCCGAATTTCTTGTTATTAATTGGTGGCTAATAATTATATGGATGGTTAGGTTTGAGACCGAGAGGAGATAACCTATCATAACATCATATTAATAAAAACTACAACTTAGCATGTTGAGATGGAGAAGTTGTGCAATCATATAGAAAAATTCATCGTATTTAATACTTCTTCTAACTTGTAAATCTATAAGGTCGAGAGATTGTAGGTTCTTGAGTTAGAAGATAGAATTAGTATTACTCGAGAGAGAATACTAGTTAGGTTAAGAACTTTTGATGGTTAACATGAATAATTAAAATTCACTAGCATAAGCACAATTTTATATCTGATTATATTTACCGATATTAATTGCCCTAGCAGTTTTCTTCTATACAAACCAACTCTTTTAGTTTCTTGCTAGTAGTTTATTTTAAATCATCTTCTTAATTAATTCTTCAAATAAAATTTAGAAAAATTAGTTTAGTACTCAATAGACATCAATCCTCATGGGAACTATACTCTATTCACTACTTTATTACTTGTAAATTATTGGTGCACTTGCCATTCACAACATCAAGTTTTTGGTGTCGTTACTGGAGATTATTTTGTTTCTTATTGATACCAATGATAATATATACAAGTTTTAATTTAAATTCAGACTGCACATTAACATTGAGACTTTCTATTTTACAGGCTGCAGAAGATGCTAACCCAAAAGTTATAGGAATTCTGCCAGGCAGCTGAAATTTTGGCTACGCAGCCGACCTATAGTGGAGACAGGGGAAGATCTTTCAGGAACTGCTTTCTGATTGATTTATGAAATAATCTAGGAGTGCTAAAATTCCATACTCTTGATCCAGAGATCGACAGAAGCTTACTGTTTAGTCGGAAAAATTGATTGAAAAGGTGCAAGATTCTTTATTTGATTGTAAAGAAAATTACAACGGATCAATAATCTGATTATAAAAGAGGGGAGGATAGTTGGATCTCCCCTTTATTTAATACTGGGTTCTTTGTGTAGCGGTGGAAAGTGTATCTTGTTTTCTGTTGACTAGGTGAACGTCAAGCTCTTTAGAAAATCTTCTCTTCGGATCAGGGACGAAGTAGCATAGCTCCTATCTAATGAAATATCAAAGAGACTTGCGCAAAAACTTAGACTCAGCAAGTTGGTAGAAGAGTTTAACTCTTTATCGATATTTCTCAGCTAAAAATTTTGACCAATTCCCCCCAATTCAATAGCAAACTGAGCTATTTATTGGGGTTTCATGAATAAAACTGTCCCCTAAAAACTCTCCATAATGGGGTTAACTCCCCTCATTATGTGGGCTGTAACTGACCTAGTAATGAGGGCAGTTACAACTGAGACGTGGAGCTCACTTGCAGTTGGAACGCGGGCTTGAGCTCTGTATTTAGTCGTTGAGGTACTGCTGGACGTGTGCCTCGAGCTTTGCTAGACGCAGGCATCGAGCCTTGTTAGATGCGTGCTTCAAGCTTTTCTAGACGCGGGCTTCGAGCCTTGCGTCTTGGCATTGCAGTGATGCTGGGACGCGGGTTTCGAGCCTTACATTTTAACACTGCGGTGATGCTGGTACGCAATTTTTGAGCCTGCGTTTTGGCATTACTGTGGTGTTGGGATGCGGGCTTCGAGCTCTGCGTCTTGGCATTACATAAATGGTTTTAATTATTCTCGCGTCTGAAGTATAGACTCTACTATCTGATGACTTATCCTCAGTGATTTTTAGATAGTCTACAGAACCTCCTCCAAAGTTTTTGAAACTCCGCGGTTGGTTGGGACGGGTTTCGAAACACTTTAAACTTTTCTTTTAGCAGCAAGCTCTCAAGACTGGACTGGCAATATTTTGAGATAACTTGAGCTCGATCTTGTCTGAATCTTGGTCTTCGTGAGTGTACTGTTAAACTCTTTGAAGCCACCAGAGATGTCGTCTGAGTGTCTAGATACGCAGTCCAGTCCTCCTTGATGCTCTGAGCTGGTTGTTGGTGTACTGTTGAGTAGAGAAAATAGTCATATACTTTTGCTGGTATATTGTTGAACTAATTGCAGAAGTAAAGACTGAACACAGGTCTTGTAGACGCAAAGGTCATGTTGCCTAGGAGACGCGAACCTCGTAGAAATGCGACTCACTCATTGGCGAGACACGAGCATCAAAGTGGAGACGCAGCTCCTACTTTTTTGAAGGATGCAAACTTCGGGTGGAGACGTGGACTTCTCTTTGTTGAAGAGACGCGGCTCTACTGTGTTGCCAAGGTGCGAGTTTCCTTCAAAGTGAAAACGCGCCTTTCGTTTGATGTAGAAACGCGACTCTGAGTGTTACAAATGCAAACTTGCTTCAAAATAGAGACGCAGCTCTCGCTGAAAACAGAGGCATAGGTCTCTTGTCCTGCCAAGACGCGAGCCAGAGAATACTGAAGAGACACAGTCTTCGAAGTGGAGATGCAACACTCACTTAGTTGAAGTAACGCAAACTTCAAAGTAGAGACACGTAGTTCTCTCAGCTGAAGAGACGCGGTCTTCAAAGTGGAGACGCGGCTCTCACTTAATTGAAATAACGCAGACTTCAAAGTGGAGACGCGGAGTTCTCTCAGCTGAAGAGACACGGCTCTATTAAATGCGAGACTCGCGTTCTGGGTGCGTTGCCATGTGTTTGGTAGAGCTTGAAGAGACGTTGTTCTCTTAAAACGCAAGGTCCGCGTTCTGGACGCGTTGCCACGCGTCTGGCAACGATCGATCTCGAGATACGGGCCGCTTATCTTGACCGATCACTGTATCTATAAACAGACAGCAATCTTTCAAGAGTCATCATTAGACTCTTTTCTTCTCCGTTGAACTCTGCGTCCAGAGTTTTAAGAACTTAAGAAAAGCTTCGAGTCTTTTCTTCCTTCTCTTATCTACACAGAATTCACTGTCAAAATGGCCCCAAAGACCAAGCTTGTGACTTCATCCTCAAGCGCTGTCGCTCCAGAGGTACAAATGGGAGTTTCTTTTACGCAGGAGGCCCCCATTTCAGGTAATAAAACCATTCGAATCGGTTTCCATCATTAAGGAACTTGAAGAGTTATTTTAACTCTTAAGCTTCTTCTGAGTTGAACCGCTAACGCGAGGCTTGCGCTCATGTTTGATTTTCAGATGCGACTCTTGCACTAGTAGGCAAGACGCGGTTGATGACCTCCACGTCTTTACTTCATCAGCTTGAGTCTGTGTCTGTTTGTTGAACACGGGCTTCGTTGAGTCTTGCGTTTGATATCAACACTTAGAGAATTTTTCTAAGTGGGGGAGTTCAGGCGCGGATTTTATGTGAACCTCGTGTCTCTAAGGTTTGACGCGGATTTTGCTGAGTCTCGCGTCTGAGTCTAGACTTAGAGAAATTTCTACGTTGTGAAATTTCAGATGCAGGCTTCATGTGAGCCTCGCGTCTTTTAGTTTAGACGCGAGTTTCGCTGAGCTCCGCGTCTTAGTCATTAGACGCGGTTCTAAGGTGAACCTTGCATCTGAGCTTCAACACTTAGATAATTTTAGGTTGTCATGTTGTCCTTTTTACAGTGCGATACTCTTCAAATCCTCTGTCCAAAAAGTGTCACTTTGGACATGTAGGTGGAGCTGACCCGAACATGATTTTTGTTCTCCAGAGGACTGCTCATATGACCACTGTAATTCAAAAGAACGATGAAGCCGGATAAGTAATGCTAGCATGTTGACTCTCTGAGAAATCATTTCTGATGGTCAGCTCGAATCAGATTCTCGTACTCTATTGAGAAAGCCCGACTTCTTCTTTAGTGACTTGATCGAGGAGGATGAGGCTGCTCTTTATGATAAGGATTACAAATGGCTTTGCCAAATTGGCAATAGGAGGTTTTTTCTCCCGAACATGGAGCGGATGTATCCCCTGGCCTACCTGCAACATATGTCCGAGTATCGGACAATGGACTGGGAGTTGGTTAGGTCAATCTCCAGAGTTACCCTGGGCAAGATGGTGCCCGTGAAGCCTTCATCGTCGGTCATGGGAGGGATGAGCTGAGATTGCAGCTTGGCTTGGTTAGAGCTGAATACCCAATAGGAGAGACCCCAAATTGCAGACACCTTTATCAGACAATTCCTGGATGTGAGGGGTGACTTTCCTCCAGAATTTTGTGCCACCGGATGGGTCCACTCTACCAATAGAACATGGGGGGGCAGAATAGTAGGGTTTGTTCTGACAGAATTTGAAATTTTTTTTACTGCAGGCCGGATTGTACGGGGTCGTGAGGGCTGTATAGTACGACATTCCGCAGAGCACCCAACTCTATGCTATTCTGGAGCGGTATAATTAAGAGACCTTCATGTTCTTCACTCCATCAGGAAAATGAGGCTTGCCCTCCATGAGATGTATAAAGTCTCAGGGCTAATGATTGGAGATGCCCCTATGAGGAATACGTCCCGTCGACAGAGGAGATACATTTGCTGAAGAAGAGCAATCCTCTGGTGTACGAGATTTATTGAGAGGTGCTGTGCCACTTTCACATCTGTGGGCAGGTGATGATGGAGGAGTTGGGGGGTTAAGCAGATGTCGTGAGCAAATTATCTATTCTCTGGGTGAATAGGACCGACCCGATGACTCGGCTAGCTTCCAGCACTGATGAAGAAATTTTTGAAAGGATCAGTGCATCCACTAGCTCATACACCACAGAGTCTAATGAGGATACTTTCAAACCAGACACAGTTTTTGAGAGTTTCACCATTAAGCCAAAGTCCTGATGCCTAACTGGGCTCTATTGGTGGGCTTCCTCATGTTGTGGCTGAAGCGATGTGTGGTGCCTACGCTACCGCACGAGTTGATCGTCGCGGACGTGGCGTACCCGGCTGTCTTGCTTGCTCATGGGAAGTCTATTGCTCTCCTTCCAGCAATGGTAGCCGGGATGTCACGCCCCGCTTCCCAAAATACAGAATACGAGTACGTGACGATGGCCAGCAGATACTCACGAAGAGTGAAATCTCTTCCATAAGTACCTTAGGCTGTCAATAACAAGCAGGATAGCACATATATATGCATATACAACCAAGCGCAGGGATAAAATCACATATATGAAAAATTGCATCATAAACAATACCATCTACTATATCTGAATAAAACAAGTCAAAAAAGAAAACTAAACTCACCGGAGAATAGCGAAACAAGAATATGATCTACGAACAACTCTCTATACCGGCTTCCTGATTTAAATACTAAAAAATAATATAAAGGTCCGTCAGAAGCGGACCAGCAAGAGTACACGAAGGAAAAAGAACGATAAAAGGGAGAATATGAAAATGTAATAACAATAAGTAGGACATAAGCACAATATATTTGGCAGTATCGAGAACTGAAGGTAATAACAATAACAGGAATAATCGAGATGATAGATCATGTACAATAAGATCGTGCATGCATGGTGTGACATGTATATAATGAGCATGAGACGTCCTGAACAAGTAACTGTCGTGTAACATAATCACAAGATCACAAGAACTTGAGATTACAAGATAAAATAATATGGTATATCCAGGAATGTCATGTAGTCAAGATAATGCATGTCACATGAGTCTCAAGTGTCAGTATCTTGAAAATACAAGTCAGGTACTAGACCACTAAAGACAATGAAGGATACGATGCAAGTGCATATGTCTAGCATATTCTATTACTTTAACTAATGCAATCATCCTGTGTCCCATACCACAGGATAACTGCATATCAAACAAGTGACGCGTTAGTGGATCCTGATAGCAGGGAGAAACAGTTCACTATACTCAGGTATCATGTAACATGTAATAACAGGAGCGCGCATAAATAACAAAATCACGTGTGGTATCCAAACCCATAAGGGTCGCCCTTCCAAGCACACCTCCCTGGATTTTCCCTGCTACAGTCTCCCTCAATAACCCCGACTTGATTAATTTTATTAATTAAATACAAATACAAATAATGTGTTACTCAGGGTTACAGGATCAGAAATCGGTACCAAAAATATCAGTGACAGATAGTGGATATAATTTGTATCAAGATCACGAGACAATGTAACCAGTGGCAATATCAAGTGACAAATATATAGTTGTGCAAGTGATACCAGATACATGTAAAGTAGTGCAAGTAATGTTAGTATCATGTAATTCAAATGTCAAAGTGAAACGGTCATGATCATGTCTACATAAGCTAATAAGATATCCTCGAATAATTACTCAAAATATAATGGTCAATTTCCTCGATTAATTTCTTGTAATATCAGGATCACAATATCAGTCGATATATAGTCTTTATCCATCAATCATATAGGTTTACATGTCAGGATTTGTCACATACAAGCAATAATGTCAGTTTAAGTTGAATGCATGCATGTAAAGGAATGAGATGCAAACACGATACATAAGGTAATGATCACAAGACGGAATGATGATAATATCAAGAAATACAAAGATTAATAATATAATTGGATTCAAGAACAGACTAATAATGTAAACGTGATCAAATAATGATATAGAAGATCAAGGATACAATATCTGGAAATTATAAGTAAGAGACAAAGTTAAAATCGACACAAAAGTCAACGAAGAGAGAATCATGTACACTTGCCTGATTTCTTTGGAATCTGAATTCCCGTAACTGCAATCAGCTCTGGGTAAAATTCGCAGCCTAAATATTACGTGAATTAATTAGAGACATGACATGTTCTTATTCAGCGATCAGTTAAATAAGAAAGTAATTTTTACTATTTATTATAATTTTGGTTGGTTAATATTTCCAAATAATTCAATTTCTAAATTTATAGCAACTATTTAAAAATATTTTTTCATGATAAAATATATGCATAAAATAACAAATTGATGTATAATGTTTACATATTACTGAATTATGAATTTAATATTTTTTTGTGCTATTAGAAATTTATTGGTCATTTTTAAATAAAATATCATAGAATAGTAATTACAAAAATGTTTAATTTCACATTATTCTAAGTAATATTACATCAAAATAATTTTACAGAGCTTCAAATTTAGTTTGTGATTTTCTGTGAATTTTCTGGAATTTTCTGTGCATTTTCTGGAATTTTTTGAATTAAAATAAACCTAAAAATCAATAAAATAAATAAAAAGCTTAACGGCTCTGTTTGCTACAGTAACGGGTTTGTTGCTATAGTAATGAGTTTGGGTCTGATTTGCTACAGTAAATGCTACAATAATATTACTACAGTATTTTTATTTTATTTATTCCTTTTCTTTTTCTTTTCCTTTTTCTTTTTTTCCTTTCTTTTTTTTCCTTTTTTTATATATTGGGTCGGGTTTGGGTCTGTAAAAGAGACCCGAACCCAGGTCTGTTGGCCAGACCTGCTGGCCTGGCGGACCAGACCTGGCCTGGGCCAGGTCTGGCTGAGCTGGCCAGACCGAGCCAGGTCTTGGCATGGCCTGGCTCGGCCAGGACCCGCTCTCGGCCTGGTCCTGGCCTAGAGCAGCAGCAGCAGCAGCAGCAGCTGCTCTCGGCGAGAAGCCGAGGGTTTGTTTCTTTTTTTTAATTAAAACAAAATTTTAAAATAAATTAAAAATCATGATTATTATGAGACATGTCTTAAATATCCCTATATATTTTTACTAAAATTTTAAAATAAGTTTTTCATGGTGAAATTGTTGATTAAACTAGGCTATGCTACGTGTTCGAAGAAATACCAACAATAAGTAAAATCAACGACAACGCAAAGTAACTTACCCGGAACGCTTCTCTTCAGTCTGAAACTTCTTCCAGCACCTTAGAGTCTTGGGAGAGAAGGTACTCCTGCTCACGCAAGGTGTGTGATCCACCATGGGGTCATGCGCGGCCGTCGACGGCGGATCCTGCGGACGACGACGGAGACTCGCCGAAGAGGATCGGCTGCTGTCAGAGATCACAGAGGCTGGAGAGAGGGGCTCCGAACGGAGAAGATGCGATGCTCGGGATCTCACAGGAGGGACTCGTGGTCGCCGGCAGGGAGATGGAGCTCCGGGGGTTCAACTCGGCCAAGGGGGCTGCCGTGGCGTGTAGAGTCACAGCAAAAGGAAGCATGGCCAAGGGGGGTAGCGCCATGGAAGCTCGGCCAAGGCTTGGCCATGGGCTGCAGTGCAAGGAGGAAGGGATGCGGTTGTGGAGTCGGCAACACGCGCGGCTCGACGGAGAAGTTGCGGACTCGACGATGGAGGATGAGGATGGCCCGCGGAGTTCGCCGGAGAGGCCGTGCGCCTTCTCGCGCTTGCCGGCGGAGCGCCGTGAGTGTTCCGGCGAGGCCACGGAGTGCCCGGGGAGGAGATGTAGAGCTCGCCATAGAGGAGCGCGCGGAGGCTGCCGGGGCGTTGGGCGCTGGTATGGGAGTGCGCCAATAGCAACAAGGGAAGAAGGAGGCTAGAGCTTGCGACATGGGCATGGAGAGGGAGCTCGACCAAGTTTTTGAGGAAGAGATAGTGAGGGAGAAAAGAGAGAGTGATATAGGGGGAGAGAGAGTGCGGTTGAGTGGGGGAGAGAGAGAACGTGAGCGAGAGGGGAGGGATACATGCGAGAGTAGGAGCTGTGAGCAAACTAATTGGGTGCAGGTGGAGGACGTGGGGCTATTGGTTGAAGGAGAAGGTAGGGCTTTCTAATGATTAAATAAATTATTTTGGCTTTCATGCCACAAGCCAATGTGGCTGGGTGGTCTTGGCGTGCAGAGTGGGCTTAAGTGGTCATTATTTCGAAACTTGGAATAAGCAATCAAAGGAGTTTGGTTTTCATGTATTTTGAGAGAATAAAAGTGTAAGAAAATGAAGGTTTGAATACAGTGATTATCCCTTTTTAACAACAGCTGTAATAGCATCATGGTTGGTGCATTTAATTCCTTGCTGGGTGTCTTGGGTTCGAACCCTGTGAGACTCATTAATGGTTGTTCCTATTATATTTTTATTTTATTTTATTTTTTTAAATTTTATTCTTTTCTTTTTCAATAAGTTTTAAGCATTATTTTATCTGATTAAACTCTATTAATTCAGAAAAATCCTCAAAAATTCTCAAAAATAGAAGATGTCATCCTGAATATTGTTGTGAATTAGATCTCCAAAATTCATCTCCTATTATTAATTAAAAATCTCAGAGTCAGTCTGTGACACCGATCGACCCCAAATTGAGATTCTTTCCAATAATTCCCAAAAAATATTCCAAAAATCCAGAAAAATTTAAAATAATGGAAAATGATATTTTGAGCTGAAATGACCTTAATCTGACTATCAGGATGATTGAATCAGCATCAGATACCAGTATTGACATACGTATATTGGGAACCGAGGGTTACATGGGATCCAGAGTGGGTTATGGGCGCTAACGAAAGCAATCGTGGACGCATAGGGTAACCCAGTCAAGGATTCCAATGGTCATCCCCTGGTTAAGACACCCAGTCCCAGGGTCGAGCTTCCATACACGTACCTAATGGCCTGGTATGTCATGCATTGCCCGTCACTGATGACGGCGGTGTTTACCTCAAAAGGTTTTACACCTTTCGTGCAGCAGTTGGAGAGTTCGAGCTGCCTGTAGTACTACATGTTCTATATCCGGAAGACTATTCTGAATGGGGATAGCTACCAATTAGACAGGTGCTTCCCCGAGATTCATGTCGCATCTCACAGGGACAAGTTTGTAGACCTGTTGGCCCGGATGGATTAACCCGATTATCTTCTGGCGTTTCTGGTGGCTTATAAACATCTGACCTGGATACTTGGTGTTTCGGCAAGGGAACTCCTGCATAGTGAAGCCTTACATGCCCTGTCGGTTCGCCAGGCAGTTTGGTCATGACCAATTGTATGTTGGTAAACCCACCCCAAACCTTTGCTTCTTTGGGAATTTATTCGAAGGTGCCCGAGCATGGTACTACAACTTAGCTGGAGAAACTGGAGCTGCCTTTACCCTCCCTCATAGGACATCCAATTCTTATACTAGTCATGATTTTGGTACATAGTATTTCATGACAAATAAGATGCTTGGGTTTGGAATAAACACCTCATGTATAAAGGGCATCAAATCCACGTATAAAGCCAAGGTAGGGTCCAAGGGTTGTCGGATGCGAGGGATGACTGAGTATCAAGAGGCCGAGAAGAAAGCAGAAATAGAGGCCAGGACAGAGTCTAGCAGAGCAGGAGTAGCTTCGGGGTCAGGGTCTGGATCAAGAGCTGTAGAGGAACACTCCATTTAGAGGACTCGACATGTCGTGCCTAAGCGTCCTCGAGCCTCTGCTTCCCAAGGCAAGCCCAGCCCGAAGAAGGCCAGAAAAGGATCTGAGGCTGCAGTTTCAGCCCAGGTGTCTGAAATAATTTCTTCTGGTACTAAGGAGTAGGAGGAGGATGCAGAAGCAGAGGAGGCAGTCCTGGCTCTTCATCCCCGAGGTTTGCGCAGCATGGACCCTACAGTCTTGACGGAGGGAGAGCCTGCAGGCCAATGCACCGTGGCCGAAAGGGCTGTGCTTGTAGAACAGCCTGAAGAAGTGCCAGAGAGGGCCAAAGTTGAAATTCTGTCCCAACTGGGAATTTCCATTCGGCCTCCAGCCTCTTCGGCTTAAGAAAGAGGGATGGAGGCACAGCAACCGCATTTTCCCAGTATTTTGAATGCCAACTTTTCGGGTTATGAAGCCCAGCCCTATCACCGGAGTTCTCAGTGGCAAATTACCAATCATTAAGGCATCATTGGTTTAGGTGTCATCTTCGTCATCTGAAGAACACAGCTAATATTCGAGAGATGAAGTTTATTGGCCCAGAGGCCTTCCACTCTAGTTTTGATCATGATTAACTCATGTAGTTATGTTTACTAATAATCTTGTGATGTTTAGTTTCAGATCCTTAATCAAGATATCAGTAGGTGATTTGCTTCAACAAAGGAGTTTTGGAGCTTTTCACATGGTGATTCAAGAGCCCGAGCATCAAGATCATATTTAGCACTCGTTGGAGTCAAGCTCGGTGGATCACGGTTTGGATCGAGTCGACTTGAAGACGGAGTTCGTCAAGAAGACTTCGGTACATAGTTTAGTTTTATATTTAGATCCATTTGTAAAGATTAGATAGTGTGGTATGCTCAAGTTCACAACACACACACTTGTTTAAGTTTTCATATTTATTAGTTTTCAGTTTTTGGTTTAACTGATATTGGTTTTCATGAATAGATATTATATCAAAACAAGTTTACTTGGTTTATGTATATTAGATTCATTCTATATACATGTACGCTTCATATCCTAGACAAACTTATTTTGATATGCCTATTCATGTGTTTAGGTTTTGTATTTTAACAAAACTTGTTTTTGGAATTATTGTCAAAAACATGGATATATATGTATCATGTATATTGGATTATATCCATATACAACATGCTTCAAGTTGTTTAAATATCATGTTTTTGTATTTGGATGAGTTTTGGACAAAACGTATTTTCATTTGAAAAATCCAAGTTTGGAAAATACAGGTTTTGGTTTTCGGCAAAATTTCTAAGTTACAAAAATAGTTCAAAATGTTTATAACATGGTTTGATTTTACTCAAACATGTTTGTATATCAATGTATTATACTGAAACTATTTTTGTGAAATTTTTAGAAGTTTTATGGGATTTTATTTTAAAATTAAAACCCAAGTTTCAAGTCCTGAAAAACTGCCTGCCAGGCTCTGGCGGTCGACCGGACCGGTCGACCGACGTGCACAAAAACGTGCACGCTGATCTGCCACTTGGGCCGGTCGACCGAGCGGTCGACCGGCTGCAAGTACCCCACTCTCAGGTGGGGGCGGTCGACCGGACGGTCGACCGTAAGGCTTGGACGGTCGACCGAGCGGTCGACCGGCAAGAGAGCATTTGCTCTCTGGATTGGCACGGTCGACCGGGCGGTCGATCGGAAGGCTCCAACGGTCAAATTTTTGACCGTTGGCGGTCGACCGGGCCGGTCGACCGCCAGCCGCCAAGGCTGAAAATCAGCCCAAACGGCTAGTTTTTGTTGGAGGCCATTTATACCCCATTTGAGGTGTTTTTCCCCAAGTTTTTCAAGAACCAAAAATCTACATTCTTCTAGTGTTTTATTTAAGTTTCAAAAAGAGTTTTTAGAGCTTCAAAGTTTTCATCTTCATTTGTTTTTAGGGTTTGAAAAAATCAAAGAAAATTTGGATTTGGGATATTTGCTTAGTTCTTCATTTCTATCAAATACAAGTTGTTTTCTCAAGTACTTTTCTTTGTGTTTTTGTTTCCAAACTCTTGGCTTTTCACACTTGAGCTATCATTCTATCCTTTCTATAGGATCTTTGTTTTTATGGAGAAGAAGGTGTTTGTGGTTGAGATATACCACCGAGTGTTATACCCTTTCATTTGTGATATCCTTCTTGGGTAGAGGTTGATTTGGGTTGTGTTTAGCTCCCTCAGTGAGAGGTTGAGATTGTGTTTTGCTCCCTCTAGTGAGAGGTGGAGTTGGTGTTGGATTTGTATCCCTCTTTGTGAAGAGGTGGATTGTGGTTGTTTGGCTAAGGGCCTACCCCTCTTGTGTGAGGTGGTGATTGTTTTGGTTGTGCATTGCCTCTATGAGAGGTTGTATTGGTTGGAGAGAGGAGTTGTGAACTCCCGGTTGTATTGCCCCAAATCCTCGGTGGAGGTTCCCTGTGTGAAAGTCCTAGGTGGACAAGTTAGTGGATTGAAAATCCTTCTCAGTGAAGGCGGGGACGTAGAGCAGGGTGCTCGAACCTCGAAACACATCTTGTTGTTTGCGTTTGATCCATTGACTCTAACTCTCTCTCTCTCTTTATATTTGTGCCTTGCATCATTTCATATTGCTTATTCATATTATATGCTTGGCTTGTTTGTATGTGCCTCACTTGTGCTTAACCACGAGAGCTTCATATAGCGCCTCAACTCTTATTCAGAGGAATCAAGAGGAGTTAGTCCAGAGCCCTTCACCAGGAATTCGGCTGCACTCGTTGGTTGCATTAAGTGTAGTTGCAATTTAGTTTTAATTTTCACATTTAGTTCATTAGATTAGCGGTACACCTATTCACCCCCCTCTAGGTGTACTTTCAAAGTTGACTTTGACGATGAACCCTTTCCTGATACCAGCAAGTTTTCGCATATTTCAAAGGAAGAGATGTAGGCGTATGTTCCTGCAATGGCTCCGCCATCAGGAGAGGTCACTGAAATCACCTAGAGGGGGGTGAATAGGTGATAATGCTAATCTAGTGAACTAAATGCGGAAGCTAAACCTAATTTGCAACACACTTAATACAACCAACGAGTGTAGCCGAATTCCCCGTGAAGGGCTCTGGACTAACTCCTCTTGATTCCCCTAGATAAGGGTTGAGGTGCTATATGAAGCTCTCGTGGTTAAGTACAAGTGAGGCACACACAAGCAAACCAAGCATATAATAGATGAGCAATATGAAACAATGCAAGGTATAACACAAGCAAACAAGATATGATGATATGAATGATGCACAACACAAATAAAGAGAGAGAGAGAGTTTAGAGTCAATGGATCAAACGCAAACACAAAGATATATTTCGAGGTTCGAGCCCCTAGCTCTACGTCCCCGCTTTCACCGAGAAGGATTTCCAATCCACTAACTTGTCCACCGAGGACTCCCACCAAGGGAACCTCCACCGAGGAGGATTTTGTACAACAAGGGAGTACCGAACTCCTCTCTCAAACACCACCTCACAACCGAAGGGAAGGCCCGTAGCCAAACAACCACAATCACCTCTACCGAAGAGGAATACAAACCAAACTCCACCTCTCACTAGAGGGAGTAAACCAACAATCTAAACCTCTACCAAAGAGGGAGCAAACACCACTCCAATCAACCTCTACCAAAGAGGGATACACAAATACAAGGAGGGTTTTACAACACTTAGAGGCTTAAACAACCTCAAACAATTCTTTTTCCACAAAACAATAATCCTAATAGAATAGGATAGAAGATAGCTCAAGTGTGAAAAAAAACTAGGTGTTTGGAAAACAAAAAATTCAAAGAAATAATCTTGGGAAAACTCTTGAAGATAATGGAAATGAAGAACAAACACAAATCTCCCAAAATTCTCTTTTCTTTGATTTTTTCAAAAACCTAAAACAAATAAGATGAATTTTTTTTGGCACAAAAACTCTTTTAAAAACTTGTTTAAAACACTAAAGAAGTTCTAGAAATTTTGCTCTTAAAATCTTGGTTAAAATCCCCAAGAAATGGGGTATAAATACGCTCCCCAAGAAACTAGCCGTTAGGCTGATTTTTTAGCCTGACAGGCTGCCAGTCGACCGGCCAGTCGACCGCCAACGGTCATAAATATGACCGTTGGAGCAGCCCGGTCGACCGCCCGGTCGACCGCAGACTTACAGAGAGCAAAGCTCTCTTTACGGTCGACCGCCCGGTCGACCGCCCAGTTGCTGGCCAAACGTGCACAAGGCTGTGCACGTCGGTCGACCGACCGGTCGACCGGCTCTGGAACACGGTCGACCGGCCCGGTCGACCGCCAGCTCCTGGCAGCCAAGTTTCTAGGACAGAAAAACTGGTTAAAAATATTTCTAATAAATCCAATAAGACTTCTAAAATTTCATAAAAATATTTTTATCATTTTATATGAATAAACCAACTTGTGATAAAAATTTCAAGACTAATATCAAACATATTGAATCATTTTTGTGTCTTGCAAATTTTATCAAAAACCAAAACTTGTATTTTATCAAACTTGAATTTTTTCAACACATGAATAGGATAGTCAAAATAAGTTTGTCTAGGAAGTTTAAGCATGCATGTATATATAGAATACATCTACTATACATATAAACCATTTAAACTTGTTTTGATCTACTATTCATGAAAACCAATATCGATTAAACCAAAAATCGAAAAACCAATATCCATAAAACGTGTGTGTTGTGCACTTGAGCATATCAACTATTTTTATCTTTACAAATGGATCTAAACACACTAAACTATGGATACCTAAGTCTTCTTGACGATCTTCCATTTCAAGTCGACTCGATCCAAAACGTGATCCTCCGAGCTAGACTCCAATGTATGATCTTGATGCTCGGGCTCTGGAATCACCAAGTGAAAGCTTCTAAACTCCTTTTTGAAGCTAATCACCAACTAATATCTTGATAAACGATCTGAAACTAAAATCACAAGATTATTAATAAATATAACTACATGAGTTAATCATCATCAAAACTAGAGTGGAAGGCCTCTGGGCCAACAATCTCCCCCTTTTTGATGATGACAAAACTCATGGAGTTATATATGCATGGATTAAAATTAAACTTCAAAGAAGCTCCCCCTTAACTCATGCATAACAATAAACAATAAATATGTGCAATGAATATTAAACATGAATATGCATCAACATGCATAAAACAATAAAACATGCTCTTGATATCAACTAAATAAAACAAATATATTTTTCAAAATAAGCTCTTGATATCAATTGCAAAACAAAACTAATGAAGTTCTTGATACCAAAAATAAACATGTTCTTTAAATAATGCTTTTGATACAATTGAACTTAATAAAAACATAAAACATGCATACAAAAACATGCATATAAACTCAAATCTTCTCCCCCTTTTTGTCAATCATCAACAAAGGGGTTAAAAACAAAATAAATAAAAACATATTCTTCTCCCTTTTTGTTCAAAACAAAGAATCAATAAAAGGAGATGTTCTCCCCCTTTTGGTCTAAAACAAAAACGATATGAATAAGGGGTCAACAACAAACATGATACCAATTAAAAATATGTCAATGAAGTGCACATTGATACCAATTGAAATTAAACATTACAAATTTTGAATTCTTAAACAAAAATCTTGATACCAATTGATAAGTAGACAAGTAACATACCAATTGTAAATAAATAATGTTGATATCAATTGAAATTATTATTCTTTTTAAGCATGTGATATCAAATTGAAATTCAATATTTTCTATCATAAAGTAAGGGAGTGGAAATCAAATACCAATTGAAATATGAAATACAAGTTTTCTCCCCATTTATGAAATACCAACTAAAAATATGCATAAGCTTGTATAAGAATACCAATTGAAAATTAATCAATTGAAACAAAATTAAAACTCAAGCTTTTAGCATAAAACATATATATATGTATGAAAATTAGATACCAATAGAAATTGATATTCTTTGAAGTGCAAGCATACATATACAAAAAAATATATGAGTATACAAAAATGTCAATATTGATACCAATTGAAAGAATCTAATGATACCAATTGAAACAAAAATAAGATCAAATGTATATCTCATATAACCTATCCTCCCAACACATGTTCAAGTTTAAAATGATTTTCACAATAAAGTACACATGAGCATGGTCTCCCATCGAACCGCCCTTGGAAGGTAGGGGTTTTCAAAAATAGATTGAAAATATAGTTTATTTGAAAATCTCTACCAAAATGAAGAACACCGCAACTAGTTAAATGGAAAACTTGTTAACTAGTACGAAATCCTTCAAGTAAGGAATAAAACAAAATTATTTTTCATGAAACATAAAATCCACATGATAATCAACACTCTAAGCCAATTAAGCATAAATATGACTCATGAAAACAAAACATGAGTAAACAATAAATGTGAGTGTACAAGTAAAATGTGAAGATCATAATCATGAAAATTAGGCAATAAGCTCAATATTCCTTAGAAACATGAAAACATGAAAATCATCAAGACTATTTAATCTTCAAGGCATATGTATGTCAAGTACAAACTAAAGTATACATACATATCCAAAACATAACGAGTCCACAAATGTATATGCATGAAGGCACGTGGCTCAAAGGATGTATATGTAGAAATAATAGTTTGGACAAGATAGACATATACATAAAGTTAAACATATAATCATAAAACATGTCCAAAAATGGGAATACAGGTTAAATGCATGAATCATCAAAACTAGACTATACTAGAACATCTAATGGGTACAAATAAGCATTCAAGCACAAACATATATAGATTTATTTGTGGCCCACTATATGCACAAGTATATACCTAGTTTTACTGAAAATTAACATTTAAACATATATTCAAAACATGAAGCATAAAACAAGGCATAAATCAACATGATAAATCATAAACATGATTATTATGTAAATCCTCATGTAATTAGAACTATGATATACATAATAGCTAAACAATGGTGAGAACACAAAAATATGATCCATTTTAAACATGGGTGTCTCAAAGGCTATACATGCATGTCAAGAGTCTAATAATCATGGCATTTACATACTAATCTATAAACATCAAAACATGCTATAAACCAAATGAATATGAAAAGCATGTAAACATAAGTAGTAAGGAACCGTTACCAAAACTGAAGAAGCAACTCTCCTTGTCTCCAAAACAAGGTGGTCCTCCCCACCAAACATCCCTTGAAAGTGATGCATCCAAATAATCATCTTTAAGCTCGGAACGCATCCACTCCAAGGTACCTATACTCTCACGTCATGCGAGAGCCCACACCTACATCAAATACAATAGGGGTGGTCTTTGGTACCCATACTCTTTTGGGTCCATTGGGGTTAGTACCTTCCCTAACCCAAACAAATTTATTTGCTAAATTACCATCATGTATTCTATCAAAGCAAAATTTAGCAAGGTGGCCCTTACGTTCACAATGTGTACATGTGTACACATGAGCAAACATGGTGTGATGATGGTGACCGTGGGAAGCATGTGTATGCCGTGGAGGGTGAGCATGTATAGATGGAATTTGTTTCTTGCGAAACATGGATTCCAAACGTGTATGACTAGAAACACATTGGCTCAAAGTGGAGCCCAAACAATCAACATTCTTCTTTAGCATAGATATATCTTTTTCAATTAAAGAAGAAGTGTGGCATGCAAGGGGTGATCTAGGTGAAACTACCCTAGCATGGCAAACATGAGAATCAACTTTATTTTGTAAAAATTCATTTTTCTTTAAACAAATTTCTAAATCTTTAGAAATGGAATCAATTTTTATTTTCAAAGAATTATTTTCTTTTACAACAAAATCAAGTTTTGAAGATATAACTTTATTTTTCTTCAAAACATCATTACAATCATTTCTATTTTTCAAAAACTCATTTTCTTTTAAAACAAGATTAAGTTGAGATTTCAATGAATCCCTTTCATTAGAAATCTCCTCTTTCTCTTGCAAAACCAAATCAAGTTTTGAACATAAAACCTTATTTTCTTTATTAATTTCAAAACTCTTCTTTTTCAAAAGATTATATTTTTCAATCAATTTTTCACACACAATTGAAAGTTCTTCATTTAAAGCATTAGGATCAACATAATCATTTGAAGAACTAGCATCATCATTATCTAGTTGAGATTCCGAATATACCTCAAGGGAGTCATTCCCTTGGACCATGAAGCATTGTGAATCGAATTCTCCACTAGATTCCTCCGGTTGGATTGGCAATTGAAGCTTGGAGGTGGAGGTGGTTGTCAACTTGTTCCACACTGCAAAGGCGGAATCAAGGTTAGAAACATGTATAAGATAATCTTTGTTAAGCGTGCTTCTAATAGCCTCAAGGGCTTGTGCATTGGCCCCTATATGATTGCGGTCACCAAGATAGCATTTCTTGGTAGCGGTAAGATAAACATGCAAGCCTAGGGTTTTCAAATAACAACTTATCATAACCTTCCAAATCTCAAGTCTAGAAATATCAAACATAGGAGGGCTATCCATGAGAGCAAACTATATGTGTGCAAATGCAAAAGCAAATGTAGATTAGCAAAGCCAAGATCTCACTCCTAGGTGGTTAAACCTAAGTATCAGGAGCGTAGGCTCTGATACCAATTGAAATCACCTAGAGGGGGCGTGAATAGGTGATAATGCTAATCTGGTGAACTAAATGTGGAAGCTAAAACTAATTTGCAACACACTTAATACAACCAATGAGTGTAACCGAATTTCCCGTGAAGGGCTCTGGACTAACTCCTCTTGATTCCCCTAGATAAGGGTTGAGGTGCTATATGAAGCTCTCGTGATTAAGTACAAGTGAGGCACACACAAGCAAACCAAGCATATAATAGATGAGCAATATGAAACAATGCAAGGTATAACACAAGCAAACAAGATATGATGATATGAATGATGCACAACACAAATAAAGAGAGAGAGAGAGAGAGAGAGAGAGAGAGAGAGTTTAGAGTCAATGGATCAAACACAAACACAAAGATATGTTTCGAGGTTTGAGCCCCTAGCTCTACGTCCCCGCCTTCACCGAGAAGGATTTCCAATCCACTAACTTGTCCACCGAGGACTCCCACCGAGAGAACCTCCACCGAGGAGGATTTTGTACAACAAGGGAGTACCGAACTCCTCTCTGAAACACCACCTCACAACCGAGGGGTAGGCCCGTAGCCAAATAATCACAATCACCTCTCCCGAAGAGGAATACAAACCAAACTCTACCTCTCACTAGAGGGAGTAAACCAACAATCTCAACCTCTACCAAAGAGAGAGCAAACACCACTCCAATCAACCTCTACCAAAGAGGGATACACAAATACAAGGAGGGTTTTACAACACTTAAAGGCTTAAACAACCTCAAACAATTCTTTTTCCACAAAACAATGATCCTAATAGAATAGGACAGAAGATAGCTCAAGTGTAAAAAAAAACTAGGTGTTTGGAAATCAAAAAATTCAAAGAAATAATCTTGGGAAAACTCTTGAAGATAATGGAAATGAAGAACAAACACAAATCTCCCAAAATTCTCTTTTCTTTGATTTTTCCAAAAACCTAAAACAAATAAGATGAATCCTTTTTGGCACAAAAACTCTTTTAAAAACTTGTTTAAAACACTAAAGAAGTTCTGAAAATTTTGCTCTTAAAATCTTGGTTAAAATCCCCAAGAAATGGGGTATAGATAGGCTCCCCAAGAAACTAGCCGTTAGGCTGATTTTTCAGCCTGACAGGCTGGCAGTCGACCGGCCGGTCGACCACCAATGGTCATAAATATGACCATTGGAGCAGCCCGGTCGACCGCCCGGTCGACCGTAGACTTACAGAGAGCAAAGCTCTTTTTACGGTCGACCGCCCGGTCGACCGGCCCAATTGCTGGCCAAACGTGCACAAGGCTGTGCACGTCGGTCGACCGACCGGTCGACCGCCAACGCCTGGCAGCCAAGTTTCTGGGATAAAAAAACTGGTTAAAAATATTTCTAATAAATCCAATAAGACTTCTAAAATTCCATAAAAATATTTTATCATTTTATATGAATAAACCAACTTGTGATAAAAATTTCAAGACTAATATCAAACATATTGAATCATTTTTGTGTCTTGCAAATTTTATCAAAAACCAAAACTTGTATTTTATCAAACTTGGATTTTTTCAACACATGAATAGGATAGTCAAAATAAGTTTATCTAGGAAGTTTAAGTATGCATGTATATATAGAATACATCTACTATACATATAAACCATTTAAACTTGTTTTGATCTACTATTCATGAAAACCAATATCGATTAAACCAAAAACCGAAAAACCAATATCCATAAAACGTGTGTGTTGTGCACTTGAGCATATCAACTATTTTTATCTTTACAAATGGATCTAAACACACTAAACTATAGATACCTAAGTCTTCTTGACGATCTTCCATCTTCAAGTCGACTCGATCCAAAACGTGATCCTCTGAGCTAGACTCCAATATATGATCTTGATGCTCGGGCTCTGGAATCACCAAGTGAAAGCTTCTAAACTCCTTTTTGAAGCTAATCACCAACTAATATCTTGATAAATGAACTGAAACTAAAATCACAAGATTATTAGTAAACATAACTACATGAGTTAATCATCATCAAAACTAGAGTGGAAGGCCTCTGAGCCAACAGTCACCACCACCGAGGGTATTTCTTTTATCCCTCTTAGTTATTTCCCTGTTGAATTAGGCAGATGTTTTAACACTTCATTTGAATCTCTTCTGCAGGAGTGGCTACCGGTGTCGAGGTTGCAACCTCCTCCCATATTGAGGAGATGATCAAGGAGCTGGCCCAGCTGGAGGGCCTTGAAGTTTCTGCTACTGGGATGATTCTTGAGGGTATAACCACCGTGATCAAGGAACTCTCATCCCAGAGTAGCCTGCCAAAGGATTTATCGTCTTTGGATCCTCAGCTTGGTAAGAGAACAAAGATATTCCATATATTCCCATTCTCATCATTATTGCTAACATCGATTCTATGATTGCAAAGAGTACTGAGCTGGCTCAAGTGGAAGAGCCTGTGGCAAGCACTGGCGCAGAGGACAACGCACTTCAAACTTCAACTGTTGAACTGGGTACTGTGGAGTTTATTGCTGCACCTGTTGTTTCAGATGCTACCACAATAACGATCTCGGAGGTGCCGGCCACGACCTCAGCGTTGACGGAGCCTGCTGGTGGCCTTGTCTCTGCACCAAGTGAGCTGGCTCCCGCCTCTATGGACATTATACGCACAACCATAGAAAGGGGATCCCGGAGTGCATCAATAGAGCTGGCTCCAGCCATGAACATCATGGAAGAATTGGCACATCAGATGGTACAATAATTCTTCACCTCCATGAGGTCCTACATCGAACTGGTTCTCTTCGGGAGAAGTTCCTTCGAGTTTACCCAGATGCTTCTTGAAAACCAGATTAAGAACATCTGTCATACTGGAAGCTCAGATCAAGTTAGGACATATCTGACGCCAGTCGAACAGCTGAGAATATGCTTAATGAAACTAAGGACCTTGGAGAAGACTAGTCCAATGGATGAGGCTCGGCTAATACTGAATAAGCTCCTCACCGCTCAAGAATGCGAGTGGAAAGAGATGGAGGAGCAGATGGCTGAGGAGGCCCGTCACCTCAATGACTTCCAAGCCAGCTACCAAAGATTGGTTGATGACTCTAGGGAATCCAAGGTCGTTATCAAGAATGCAGAGCAAGTCATAACCACTGCTCGGGCAGGTATTGCCAAGGCGCAAGTCTTGATTCAAGTAAATAAGCATAAGCTTGCCGCCGCCAGGAAAAGACTGGAGGAGCTAGAGGCTGATAAGAAACGGATCTAAGAAGATCTTATTGCTCATTCTTCCAAGTTAGAATCTCTTCAAGCATAATTGGTTATGAAAAAATTATTAGCAGGGGAAGAATTGAGGTTTCAAGCTTGGGCAAAAGTTGAAAAGGCACGCCAGCACGAGATGCAGCGCCTCCGGGACCAGATTTATTCTTTGGCTGAGCGGGATTAGCCCTCTCCTTTTGTACATCTCTTTTTTTATAGCACTCCACTTGTCAAATAAGAGAGTGTTCGTATCACTTTTATCATTTTTGATATAAATAATAAAAGTTATCAAAGTTTGTCTCGTCTTTATTCCTTCTTCGTGTTTAAGAATCAGATAGACTCTTTATTGTATAGGGGAACGCAGCACTCATAGACGCGGCTTTTGACCAATGTGGAGAGGCAGTCCTTAGCCACTTGCTAAGACGCAACTATGAGTTATAGAGAAGAAGCTCAGGCAGCACCGTGTTTGTTGGTGAGACACAACCCTGAATTATAGGGGAGACGTAACTTTGAGTTATTGAGAGACACAGAACTGAATTGTTTAGAGGATGCTGCTCTGATTTGTTTAGAAGACGCAACTCGGATTTATTTAAAGAATGCGGCTCTGAATTGTTGAGAGACGTGCCCCTTGATTGTTGAGAGACGCAGGCCCGCGCTCTTCAATTTACTGGAGGGGACGCGGTCCTCGGGTCGTGGAAGGACACGGACTTCAAGACATGACCTTGGATTGTTAAAGACGTGGTCTACATTTCATTGAGGAAACACAAACTTTGGTTCGCGATTGACGCGGACTTCAAAACGCGGCCCTTGAAGCGTCGCATGCACTTTACAGAGATGCGAAGATCTCGCTACCTTTTCGAGGCAAAGTCGGCATTAACAGGTGGGGCCGCGTCTCATTGGGACTTCTCGGAGCAAAAATCCACGTGTCTCACCCAGACTAGATTTGAAATTCGCGTAGCAAATTAAGGCTATTAATTGGCTTTTAAGAATGGCTTTGATTTTTATGCCATTAATTAATGGCTATTAGCGAGCCTATAAATAAGCCACGAGCCTCTTAACAGTCATTCATCTTTGACTGCTCTCCTTCGCGGGTGTGTGCTCTGAAGAACTCCATCTTGACTGGATTTTTTTCAAGGGTATGTGCTCTGAAGAACTTTTAGAGTTCTTTGAAAGAACCCAAAGCTTTGATGCTTTCTTGCAATCTTCTTCGAAGATTATCACTGTTAAGTGATTTTAAAATCAGTAAGCATTCCTTTAGGTGCTTTCATGGCCGTGCCTTGACAGATGATGTCCAACGCCCAGAGAATTTTTCTCCAGGCTTTTGCCTTTGTTTCCTTGAAGCTCTATCATCATCGGTTATGAAGAGACTTTGTCTCTTGATCTCTTTCTAAAACTTTTGAAAACTTTTTTCTTGAAGTTTAGACAGTCGACTTGAGATCCATGCTCTGCAAACGAGATCCTCACATTAATTGATGAAACACGAGCTTGTTGACTTCTAAGTCTCAAGTTTTTCAGACGCGAGCGTGATGAACTCCGCGTTTGAGATTTGAAACACGAGTTTCGTATACGAAACTCACGTTTGGAGTTCAAGACTTAGAAAATTTTAATTCTGCTCTTTTAAGATCATTGGACACGAATGTGACGAACTCCCCGTCTTGAAGCCCTAGACGCGGGTTTCTCATATAATACCTGCGTCTGAGGCTCATGACTTGTAAAATTTTAGGGCCCTCGTCTGCGCCTTTAATATATGCCTCGCGTCTCAATTATCAGACATGAGTCTAATATCGGGCTTGCATCGGATCCATATTTTCTATCCTGCGTCCGTGAGATTCGCGTCTGGAGTACATGACTTTAGATCCGCATCTGTGATTCAGGATTCGTGTTTTTTTCCTTTCAGAAATTTAACCCTCGGGTTTTTTCATTTGTTGCAGGTCTTGGCCGTATCGATGGTGCTGGTTTGAGTGTCTTTGCCGCGTCCATTAGAGGATACATGGAACGATCAGCTTATTCGATTGGCGGACACTTGAAAAGTCAGAAGTTTTGTTCAAGGTCAAGGAAGATCCGCGTGGTTATCGATTCACATCAAGATATTATTAGACATGATGCACTAGTAATGTCTCAGATCCTTCCTGATCACGATGAGCATGGCACATTTGAAGATCACGGGAAAGAGGACATTACCAGTAATGTCTCGGATAACAACAACGAAAAATCCATGCTTATTAAATGACTTTCTGGTGGTGGAGCTTCCCATTAAGCGAAGGATTACGACCTTGTGAAAACCTTCGCACCAGTTGGTCGGGTGGGATCAGAATGCTCCCTTGCGTTTCGAATTCGAGAAATACTATTGTTGTCACGCCCCGCTTCCCAAAATACACTGAAGCGGAGACGCGACGCGAGTCGGCGACGCATATACGTAAGGAAAATACCTCACGTATACGCGCTAAGCCTTAAGTAACAAGAAACAAGCTATAAATCCTAACTATAATAAATCATGATTACTGCAATATCACATATAAGCATTCACGCATGATATCATATAAATAAAGACTGGAATAACAACTGAATCTGATATACTAAGAATCAGGAAATAATATGAAGGCATGAAAGATAAGAATACCGAAATCGAATAGGGAGAAGCTCTAACTCTTCGCGAAGCGTACGGTCTCAACGAACACCTGAACCATAGAAATAAAGCGTCCAATATCTGGACGTGCAAATTCAGGGTTGTCAAAAAGTGACCTGGTGAGTGTGTGTGTAAAGGGGAGAGCTCGTGCATATAAACAATGTGCACAGAATAATAACAAGATAATTTGCAGTCATAAGATAACTAAATAACATGATAAATAAACAACTGAAGGATAACTGCATAACAACATGAATGAAGATATAAGGCAACTATTACAACTGTAAATAAACAATTGATGTCAAGATGTGTAACCTAGCATATGTCACTAATCTGGTTGCTTGTTATTAATGTAACTAATATAGTACTTAGTTGTGTCCCATACCACAGCCGTTTTCCCACATATCAAATAAAGTTATGTTGTTGTAATTGCCTGCCAATGTAGTGCATGTGTTTTGGAAGAGTAACGTGCATGCCCGGTATTACGGTCTAACACCCCTTGCGCTGAAATAGGACAAGCCGCAAGGCTCTAATAACTGAAGACCACAGCTCCACACGAAAAGACAACTAGTGTGGCACTTAATCCGAGCATAGCCCTGACAACTGACAACTGAATAGGTAGCCAGTACTTACTACCTTGGTTCCCCATGGTTGGAACCCACAACTCGGTATTATAATAAGTCCTTCCAAAATACACTACATCATCATCAGGCAATTACCCATATTCCCCGTGTTATGGTGTCTTTTATTAATAAGAAATCAATGAGTTATTATTAAGGAATAACTGATATCTCCAATAACTAGTGATGTCAAACTAGCTGATAATCTGACAACAGACAACTGATATCTGATAACTGAGTAGCTGACAACTGATATCTGACATCTGAAAGATGATACTGGAGATATAGCCACTAACACAATGGTGTCACAAACCACTAGTAACTGATACAGATACCAGACAACTACTATAAACTCTGAAATACATCATATGATCACCAACAAATAATCTCACCAATAATTAATAAAATGATGACTGCTATCTGATAACTCTGAAGTACAAGATCACCGATATCGAATAGAACACTATCATAATAACTCAATCTCTATTAACGGAAGTAAACAATAACTAAACATGAAGCACATGATATATCCTCGAGATCAACAAGTCAACGGATACCGAAATCATAACGAAGTGAGGGAATCATCCTCAAACAACTGCAATCTAGAATAATTCACTTCTAAGCCAATACAAACAACTCATTCATGCACAAATGATATAATCAGTTAATACATCCAGGAACCCTTACTTCTAATAATCCAAAATCAATATGATATCACATATCAAAGTCCAAGGTAAGATACCCACACATCTAGTCGCAATCCAACATAAATCAGTCACATCTCAATATTGATCAATATCCAATGTAAATAATATGAATCCCAATTCGACCCAAATTCTAACTAAGTCCATATACTGATCCAAGTATGAAGAAATTCAATCTCTAACATTATAACAAGTCCGTCATCAATATCCAAATGAATCATCACCTAAGTTAGTGCCAAATGAAATAATAACAAGTCTGAGAAGTACTCTACATGAAACATGTCATCTGTCCTCAAATATGAACTGAGCCAACTAACCAGTGGATAAATCAAGTCACTATCTAAGGTATATCAAAACTAGGCCTAAGCCAATAATGCCAAACTACTAACACATAAAATGATAATGATACAAGCTCCTATCAACTATGTAATTAAAGTGAACAATCATAGATGTCTCATGAAGTGGTACAAATAATCAAACTGGTAAAATATTACAGAAAGTCACATGAAATAATAACAGTAACATGTAAATGCATACCGACAATGGTAAATATACAAAAACAAACACTCACATAAAATGACACGATTTCAGAACCGAATCACCGTCTGGTCTTCACTGCACGAACCGGTACTGATCTCCGATTATCCCATGAAATAGCAGGAATCTGAATCGGGTCCGGGTCTCCTGTAACGGGTCTGGATCTCCCCGAACGGGTCCGAAACACTGTAGCACGCAACCAACACATACAAATAAATATAAATACACACTTAATATCACCCGAGCACACCGACACATATGTGTACACCCACGTACATACATATACATACATATACATACGTATATACGAGTACACACATACATACACAGTTCCACGTACGCATGTATACATAAATATAAATACATACACACACTCTCATACACGTATATAAGCTTATATACATACATACATCTATACATACTTAGATATACATACATGCATACACTTACATGAATTAAAACATATAGACGTGCACATCCATGCATAATTACATGCATACACATGCATGCATACCACAACCACTCACGCACACACCAACACACATTTTAATTAAACTTTTCAATTATTACAAGTTTACCCTTACACACACATACGCACATATATATAACACTAACCTCGGGGCAACTTGCGGCGCACTGACAGAGACTCTGGCGAAGGCGTCGGGGGCCGCAAAGAATGTCATTGGATAGAGCATCTCACCGTGAAGGGCATGTGTACATTCATGCTCACCGACGGTGATCAACGGCGATCCACGGAGGGACGGAAATGGCTCGGAGTAAGATGTCTCTCACACACATACACATGCAATCATTAAATCATAACTCACAGAAGCATATTATACACTTACATAATTAATCAACAACAAACACATATACATGTACAAATAATGAGAGTGGGGGAGAAAGAAACTCACGCACATGGGGGCATGGCCTGCGCGTTGGGGCATTGCTGTCGTGGCTGGGCTGTTGGAGGGAGAGCAGGTGCTGTGGAGATGTGTAAGGCAAATAAGGGGGCTCCGGGCTGCTGCCGTGGGGTGGTCGACAGATCCGGGGCTGTTGTTGTGCTGCGCAGCAAGGAGGAGGGCAGAGGATCAGAGGCTGCAGATGCTCGGCCTGTGGTTCAGCCCAGAGGTAGGAGACAGGTACGGGCTGCCATGGGGAGGTGCTCACGGCCAGGTGATGGCGTCGGGGCTGCTGGTTGGTGGAGGTGTTGCCGCTGCCTATGATGGTGCGGCTGTGCTCTGCCGCAGTCCAAGGGGAGTGGCAGTGACAAGGCCAAGGGAGGAGGCCATGGGGTTTGCCGGCAGCGCAACGGAGGGCATCGACAGCTCACCGGAGTGCCCGCGAAGGAGATCGAGACCGCCGGAGTTGATCCACGTACTTCGGGGAAGGCTCTGAGGTAGTGGCGCTTGCAGGTGGTGGGGATGCACATGGTGGATGGTGGCGGCAGGAAGAAGAGAAGGAGATGGGATTAGGGATTATGAATGTGGTTAGGGGTCTTGGCCCAGAGGCCTTCCACTCTAGTTTTGATGATGATTAACTCATGAAGTTTTGTTTACTAATATGTTGGCCCAAAGGCCTTCCACTCTAGTTTTGATGATGATTAACTCATGTATGTGTACTAACTATCTTGTGATTTTAGTTTCAGATCATTAACCAAGATATTAGTTGGTGATTAGCTTCAACAAGATAATTTGGAAGCATTCACATGATGATTCAAAAGCCCGAGCGTCAAAGATCATATATAGCACTCATTGGAGTCAAGCTCGGTGAATCAAGTTTAGGATCGAGTCGGCTTGGAGATTGCGCTCTACAAGAAGACATCGGTACCTAGTTTAGTTTTGTGTTTAGATCTAAATTGTAAAGATTAGAATAGTATGATAAGCTCAAGTTCACAACACACACGTTTCATGTCTTGAATATTGGTTTTGGATTTATGGTTTAACCGATCTTGGTTTTCATGAATAGATATTATATCAAAACAAGTTTATATGGTTTAGTGTATATTAGATTTGTTCTATATACATGCATGCTCCAACTCTTAAACAAACTTACTTTGATATACCTATCCATGTGTTTTAGGTTTTGTGTTTTAACAAAACTTATTTTTGAAATTAAAGACAAAAACTATGATATGTATATGTTTCATGTATATTGATATCTATCCATATGCATCATGCTTCAAAGTATTTAAATATCATGTTTTTGTATCTGGATAAGATTTGAACAAAGTTTATTTGAAAAATCCAAGTTTGAAAAAATACAAGTTTTGGTTTTTGGTAATTTTCCCTTAACACAAAAATAGTCCAAAATGCTTGATATTTGAGTTGAAATTTGTATTACATGTTCGTATATCAATACAAAATGAGAAAACTATTTTTGTGGATGTTTAGAGGTTTTATGGGAATTGATTGAATATTAAATAACATGTTTTTGCTGACCAGAACAGTCTGTGCCAGGCTAGGTCGGTCGACCGCTACGGTCGACCGCACCAAGTAGCGGGTCGACCGTATCAGTCGACCGACGTGTACGGATACGTGCACGCTGGCTGCCTCTTGGGCCGGTCGACCGCACGGCCGACCGACTGCATGCAGGCAACTCTCAGTTTGTTACGGTCGACCGGGCGGTCGACCGCTAGCTGCCAACGGTCAAAAATTGACCGTTGGACGGTCGACCGGACGGTCGACCGGCAGTTCATTTTTGGCAGTTTCTGCTGCCAACGGCTATAATTTTCTGGGGGCTATATATACCCCATTAATGGCCAGTTTTCACCAAGAATTTTTTTGACGAAATTTTCATACTCTCTAGTGTTTTCACAGCATTTAAAAAGAAGTTTTTAGATTTAAATTGAACAATCTATTTGGTGTTTTTGCTAGGGTTTGAAAAATCAAAGAAAAGGATTTTTGGGAAAAGATTTTGATTGAACTTCTTCATCTTGATTTCCATTATTTTCCAAGGATTTTCTTTGTGTTTTTTATTTTCATTCCTTTGGTTTTCTCCACACTTGAGCTACATCTACTATCTCATTCTATAGGATCTTTGTGGGGAAAGAGATTGTTTGTGGTTGAAATATACCACCAAGTTGTAAACCCTTGCTTTGTGATATCCCTCTTTGGTAGAGGTTGATTTGGGTTAGCTCCCTCTTTGGTAGAGGTTGAGATTGTGTTTTTGATCCCTCTAGGTGAGGTGGAGGTTGTATTGAGTTGTAATCCCTCAAGTTGTGAGGTGATTGTTTGTTGGCTTGGAGTTGTGCCTCAAGGAGGAGGTTGTGTTTGTAAGGAGAGGAGTTGGGTACTCCTTGTAATTGTGATTGACCCAAATCCTCGGTGGAGATTCCCTTTGTGGGAGTCCTTTGTGGACAAGCTAGTGGATTCGAAATCCTTCACGGTGGTGAAGGCGGGGATGTAGAGCTGGGTGCTCGAACCTCGAAACATATCTTGTTGTTTGCGCTTGTTCCATTGGCTCTTACTCTCTCTCTTTACATTGTGCCTTGCATCATTTCACATTGATCATTCATACTTATATGCTTGGCTTGGTTGTGTGTGCTTCACTTGTTGGTTGCACTTGAGTGTGTAATTGCAATTAGTTTTTTTAATTTTCGCATTTAGTTCATTAGATTAACTTAATCACCTATTCACCCCCCCTCTAGGTGATTTTCATAATAATCTTGTGATTTTAATTTCAGATCATTAATCAGGATATTAGTTGATGATTAGCTTCAACAAAGGAGTTTGGAAGCTTTTCATGGTGATTCCAGGGCCCGAGCATCAAGATCATACATTAGAGTTTAGCTCGTGGATCATCGTTTTGGATCGAGTCGGCTTGAAGATGGAAGATCGTCAAGAAGACTTAGGTATCCATAGTTTAGTTTAGTGTAATTAGATCCATGTGTAAAGATTAGATAGTTGATATGCTTAAGTGCACAACACACACGTTTTTATGTTTGGATATTCGTTTTTTCGGTTTTTGGTTTAACCGATATTTGTTTTCATGAATAGTAGATCAAAACAAGTTTAATTGGTTTATGTATAGTAGATTAATTCTATACATGCATGCTTAAACTTCATAAACAAACTTATTTTGACTTTCCTATTCATGTATTGAAAAATTCAAGTTTGGTAAAATACAGGTTTTAGTTTTTGACAAAATTTATAAGATACAAAAATAGTTCAAAATGCTTGATATTTGAGTTGAAATTTTTATCACATGTTTGTATATCAATGCAAAATGATAAAACTATTTTTGTGGAATTTTAGAAGATTTATAAGAATTTTTAGAAATATTTTTAACATATTTTTCTGACCCAGAATATTGGCTACCAGGCCCTGGCGGTCAACCGAGACGGTCGACCGTGTTCCAGAGCCGGTCGACCGGTCGGTCGACCGACGTGCACAGCCTTGTGCACGTTTGGCCAGGCAACTGGGCCGGTCGACCGGGCGGTCGACCGGGCTGCTCTAACGGTCATATTTATGACCGTTGGCAGTCGACCGGCCGGTCGACCGCCAGCCTGTCAGGCTGAAAAATCAGCCTAACGGCTAGTTTCTTGAGGAGCCTATTTATACCCCATTTCTTGGGGATTTTAACAAAGATTTTAAGAGCAAAATTTCTAGAACTTCTTTAGTATTTTAAACAAGTTTTCAAAGGAGTTTTTGTGCCAAAAAGGATTCATCTTATTTGTTTTAGGTTTTTGGAAAAATCAAAGAAAAGAGTATTTTGGGAGATTTGTGTTTGTTCTTCATTTTCATTATCTTCAAGAGTTTTCCCAAGATTATTTCTTTGAGTTTTTATTTTCCAAACACCTAGTTTTTTTCACACTTGAGCTATCTTCTATCCTATTCTATTAGGATCATTGTTTTGTGGAAAAAGAATTGTTTGAGGTTGTTTAAGCCTCCAAGTGTTATACCCTCCTTGTATTTGTGTATCCCTCTTTGGTAGAGGTTGATTGGAGTGGTGTTTGCTCCCTCTTTGGTAGAGGTTGAGATTGTTGGTTTACTCCCTCTAGTGAGAGGTGGAGTTTGGTTTGTATCCCTCTTGGTGAGGTGGATTGTGGTTGTTTGGCTACGGGCCTACCCCTCTTGTGCGAGGTGGTGATTGTTTGCCTCGGTGGAGGTTGTATTGGTTGAGAGAGGAGTTCGGTATTCCCTTATTGTACAAATCCTCCTCGGTGGAGGTTCCCTCGGTGGGAGTCCTCGGTGGACAAGATAGTGGATTAGAAATCCTTCTCGGTGAAGGCGGGGACGTAGAGCTAGGGGCTAGAACCTCGAAACATATCCTTGTGTTTGCGTTTGATCCATTGTCTCTCTTACTCTCTCTCTCTCTCTTTACATTTGTGCATTGCATCATTCATAGCATTATATCTTATTTGCTTGTGTTGTGCCTTGCATCATTCATATTGTTATATATCCATTATATGCTTGGTTTGTGTTTGTGTGCCTCACTTGTACTTAACCACGAGAGCTTCATATAGCACCTCAACCCTTATCTAGGGGAATCAAGAGGAGTTAGTCCAGAGCCCTTCACGGGGAATTCGGCTACACTCGTTGGTTGTATTTAGTGTGTTGCAAATTAGTTTTAGCTTCAGCATTTAGTTTCTAGATTAGCCATATCACCTATTCACCCCCCTCTAGGTGATTTCAATTGGTATCAGAGCCTACGCTCC
Source organism: Agave tequilana (assembly GCA_038442645.1). Taxonomy (NCBI): domain Eukaryota; kingdom Viridiplantae; phylum Streptophyta; class Magnoliopsida; order Asparagales; family Asparagaceae; genus Agave; species Agave tequilana. The sequence continues at coordinate 67,828 of JAVJIF010030121.1, forward strand.
TGATACTTAGGTTTAGCAACCTAGGAGTGAGATCTTGGTTTGGCTAATCTACATTTACATTTGCATATATTTGTTTGCATACATTTAGTTTGCACATCCATGGACTTCATGACCCCACCTATTTTTGATTCTTCCAACATTGTTGTTTGAAAGACTAAGATGTCCATTTATCTAAAAACCCTAGGCTTGCATGTTTTCCTTGCCGCTACCAAGAAATGCTATCTTGGTAATAGCAATCATATAGGAGCCAATGCACAAGCCTTGAGGCTATTAGAAGCACGCTTAATAAAGAACATCTTATACTTGTTTCTAATCTTGATTCCGCTTTTGCAGTGTGGAACAAGTTGACCATAACCACCACTTCCAAGCTTCAAATGCCAATCCAACAAGAGGAGAAATCTAGTGGAGAATCCGAGTCACAATGCTTCATGGTCCAAGGGAATGACTCCCTTGAGGTACACTCGGAAACTCAATTAGATAATGATGTTTGTACTAATTCTTCAAATGAGTATGTTGATGCCAATGCCTTAAATGAAGAACTATCTATTGTGTGTGAAAAATTAATAGAAAAATATAATTTGTTGAAAAAGAAGACTTTTGCTTTAAATAAAGAAAATGAAAAATTGTCTTCTAAAATTGAGATTGTTTTGCAAGAGAAGGAAGAGGTTTCTAGTGAATGTGACTCACTTAGTTCTCAACTTAATCTTGTTTTAAAAGAAAATGAATTGTTGAAATCTAAAAATGATTGTAATGATGTTTTGAAGAAAAATAAAGTTATATCTTCAAAACTTGATTTTGTTTTAAAAGAAAATGATTCTTTGAAAATAAAGATTGCTTCTATTTCAAAGGATTTAGATGTTTGTCTAAAGAAAAATATTTCTTTGCAAAATAATATTGATTCTCATGTTTGCCATGCTAGGGTAGTTCCATCTAGATCACCCATTGCATGCCACACTTCTTCTTTAATTGAAAAAGATATATCCATGCTAAAGAAGAGTGTTGATAGTTTGGGCTCCACTTTGAGCCATTGTGTTTCTAGTCATACACGTTTGGAATCCATGTTTCGCAAGAAACAAATTCCATCTATTCATGCACACCCTTCACGGCATACACATGCTTCCCACGGTCACCACCATCACACCATGTATGCTCATGTGTACACTTGTACACATTGTGGACGTAAGGGCCACCTTGCTAAATTTTGCTTTGATCGTATACATGATGTTAATTTAGGAAATAATTTTGTTTGGGTTAGAGAAGGGACTAACCCCCATGGACCCAAAAGAGTGTGGGTACCAAAGACCACCCCTATTATTTTTGATGTAGGTGTGGACTCTCGCATGATGTGAGAGTATCGGTACCTTGGAGTGGATGTGTTCTGAGCTTAAAGGAGATTATTTGGATGCATCACTTTCAAGGGAAGTTTGGTGGAGAGGACCATCATGTTTTGGAGACAAGGAGAGTTGCTTCTTCGGTTTTGGTGACAATCCTTTACTCCCGTTTTTATTTACATGCTTTTCATATTCATTGTTTATAGCATGTTTTATTGTTTATTGATTATTATGACAATGCCATGATTATTAGATCCTTGACATGCATGTATAGCATTTGAGACACCCATGTTTAATGTGGACCATTATTTTTGTGTTCTCACCATTATTTAGCTATCATGTTTATCATAGTTCTAATAACATGAGGATTTTCTTAATAATCATGTTTATGTCTTGTTTGGATGCTTCATGACTTGAATATTTGTTTAAATGTTAGTTTTCATTAAGACTAGAATTTATACTTGTACATATAATGGGCCACAAATAAATTATTATATGTTTGTGCTTAAACGTTTATTTGTACCCATTAGATGTGCTAGTATAGTCTAGTTTTGATGATTCATGCATTTAACTTGTATTCCTATTTTTATCCATGTTTTTCATGTTTCTATGTGTTTTCACTTCATGTATATGTCTATCTTGTCCAAACTATTGATTATACATATACATCCTTTTGAGCCACGTGCCTTTATGCGTATACATTTGTGGACTCGTTATGTTTTGGATATGTATGTATACTTTAGTTTGTATAAGACATACATATACCTTGAAGATTAAATAAGTTTTGATGATTTTCGTGTTTAAGGAATATTGAGCTTGATTGCATATTTCCATGATGTCATGTTTCACATTACACTTGTACACTCACTTCATTTAATTGTTTCTCATGATTGTGTTTTTCATGAGTATGATATGAGCTTTATGGATTTTGAGTGTTTAGTGCCATGTGATTTACATAGTTTCATAAAAAATATTTTTATTTTATTCCTTACTTGAAGGATTTCGTACTAGTTAACAAGTTTTTTCATTTAACTAGTTCGTATTCTTCGTTATGGTAGATGTTTTCAAACATACTATATTTTCAAATCTATTTTTGAAAACTCCTACCTTCTACGGGCGGTTGGATGGGAGACCATGCTCATGTATGCTTTATAGTGAGAATCATTTTAAACTTGAATATGATTGGGAGGATAGGTTATATGAGATATACATTTGATCTTATTGTTGTTTCAATTGGTATCATTAGATTCTTTCAATTGGTATCAATATTGACATTTATTGTATACTCATATATTTTTATGTATGTATGCTTCAATTCAAAGAATATCAATTTCAATTGGTATCTAATTTTTCACACACACAGATATATATATATATATATATATATATATATATATATATATATATATATATATATATGTTTTTATTTGTGCTTACTATATTCCTATATCTTAGAGCACAAAGTTTGAGTTTGCTAAAGCTTGAGTTTTTATTTTGTTTCAATTGATTAGTTTTCAATTGGTATTCATATACAAGCTTATACAATGTTTCTTTTGTTATTTCATAAAGGGGGAGAAAACGTGTATTTCATTTTTCAATTGGTATTTGATTTCCACTTCCATACTTTATGAATGAATATTGAATTTCAATTTGGTATCAAGATTTTTGTTTAGGAATTCAAAATTTATAATGTTTAATTTCAATTGGTATCAATATGCACTTCATTGACATATTTTTTTAATTGGTATCATATTTGATCCCTTATTGACATTGTTTTTGTTTTAGACAAAAAGGGGGAGAACATTTTATTTTGCATCTCCTTTATTGTTTCTTTGTTTTGAACAAAAAGGGGAGAAGAATATGTTTTTATTTGTTTTGTTTTTAACCCCTTTGTTGATGATTGACAAAAAGGGGGAGAAGAATTTGAGTTATATGCATGTTTTTGTATGCATGTTTTATGAATTTATTAAGTTCAATTGGTATCAAAAACATTATTTAAAGAACATGTTTATTTTTGGTATCAAGAACTTCATTAGTTTTGTTTTGCAATTGATATCAAGAGCTTGCTTTGAAAATGTATTTGTTTTATTTAATTGATATCAAGAGCATGTTTTATTGTTTTATGCATGTTGATGCATATTCATGTTTAATATTCATTGCGCAAATTAATGTTTATTGTTATGCATGAGTTAAGGGGGAGCTTTCTTTGAAGCTTAACTTTAATCCATGCATATATAACTCCATGAGTTTTGTCATCATCAAAAAGGGGGAGATTGTTGGCCCAGGGCCTTCCACTCTAGTTTTGATGATGATTAACTCATGTAGTTATGTTTACTAATAATCTTGTGGTTTTAGTTTCAGATCATTAATCAGGATATTAGTTGATGATTAGCTTCAACAAAGGAGTTTGGAAGCTTTTCATGGTGATTCCAGGGCCCGAGATCAAGATCATACATTAGAGTTTAGCTCGTGGATCATCGTTTTGGATCGAGTCGGCTTGAAGATGGAAGATCGTCAAGAAGACTTAGGTATCCATAGTTTAGTTTAGTGTGTTTAGATCCATGTGTAAAGATTAGATAGTTGATATGCTTAAGTGCACAACACACACATTTTTATGTTTGGATATTGGTTTTTCGGTTTTTGATTTAACCGATATTTGTTTTCATGAATAGTAGATCAAAACAAGTTTAATTGGTTTATGTATAGTAGATTCATTCTATACATGCATGTTTAAACTTTATAGACAAACTTATTTTGACTTTCCTATTCATGTATTGAAAAATTTAAGTTTGGTAAAATACAGTTTTAGTTTTTGACAAAATTTATAAGATACAAAAATAGTTCAAAATGCTTGATATTTGAGTTGAAATTTTTATCACATGTTTGTATATCAATGCAAAATGATAAAACTATTTTTGTGGAATTTTAGAAGATTTATAAGAATTTTTAGAAATATTTTTAACATGTTTTTCTGACCCAGAATATTGGCTGCCAGGCCCTGGCGGTCGACCAGGACAATCGACCGTGTTCCAGAGCCGGTCGACCGGTCGGTCGACCGACGTGCACAGCCTTGTGCACGTTTGGCCAGGCAACTGGGCCGGTCGACCGGGCGGTCGACCAGACAGAGAGCTTTGCTATCTGTAAATCTGCGGTCGACTGGGCGGTCGACCGAGCTGCTCCAACGGTCATATTTATGACCGTTGGCCGTCGACCGGCCGGTCGACCGCCAGCCTGTCAGGCTGAAAAATCAGCCTAACGGCTAGTTTCTTGAGGAGCCTATTTATACCCCATTTCTTGGGGATTTTAACTAAGATTTTAAGAGCAAAATTTCCAGAACTTCTTTAGTATTTTAAACAAGTTTTCAAAAGAGTTTTTGTGCCAAAAGGATTCATCTTATTTGTTTTAGGTTTTTGAAAAAATCAAAGAAAAAAGTATTTTGGGAGATTTGTGTTTGTTCTTCATTTCCATTATCTTCAAGAGTTTTCCCAAGATTATTTCTTTGAGTTTTTGTTTTTCAAACACCTAGTTTTTTCCACACTTGAGCTATCTTCTATCCTATTCTATTAGGATCATTGTTTTGAGGAAAAAGAATTGTTTGAGGTTGTTTAAGCCTCCAAGTGTTGTACCCTCCTTGTATTTGTGTATCCCTCTTTGGTAGAGGTTGATTGGAATGGTGTTTGCTCCCTCTTTGGTAGAGGTTGAGATTGTTGGTTTACTCCCTCTAGTGAGAGGTGGAGTTTGGTTTGTATCCCTCTTGGTGAGATGGTTGTGGTTGTTTGGCTACGGGCCTATCCTTCTTGTGTGAGGTGGTGATTGTTTGCCTCGGTGGAGGTTGTATTGGTTGAGAGAGGAGTTCGGTACTCCCTTATTGTACAAATCCTCCTCGTTGGAGGTTCCCTCGGTGGGAGTCCTCGGTGGACAAGATAGTGGATTAGAAATCCTTCTCGGTGAAGGCGGGGACGTAGAGCTAGGGGCTCGAACCTCGAAACATATCCTTGTGTTTGCGTTTGATCCATTGTCTCTCTAACTCTCTCTCTTTACATTTGTGCATTGCATCATTCATAGCATCATATCTTATTTGCTTGTGTTGTGCCTTGCATCATTCATATAGTTATATATCCATTATATGCTTGGTTTGTGTTTGTGTGCCTCACTTGTACTTAACCACGAGAGCTTCATATAGCACCTCAATCCTTATCTAGGGGAATCAAGAGGAGTTAGTCCAGAGCCCTTCACGGGGATTTCGGCTACACTCGTTGGTTGTATTTAGTGTGTTGCAAATTAGTTTTAGCTTTCGCATTTAGTTTTTAGATTAGCCATATGACCTATTCACCCCTCTAGGTGATTTCAAGGGTTAAGTTTAGGAAGAGATTATATAGGATGAGTTATTGGGTCTGTGGATTTGAGATAGTGGGTTTCGGGTTGTGGGTATAGGTTTAATGAGTAATGGATATAAATTTGAGAATTGAGCTAACGGGTAGGATAAATGATTCTATAGGTTAATAGGTATAGAGATAAAAGAGGATAACGAGTATGGGTATTGAGTTTAAGGGTAAAGAATGGAAAATAGGGTAGGAAGAATACTACAAATAATAGTAAATAAATACAAACCATAATAATATTAATAATTAATAATGACACCAAAAATAATTAGCCATAACCATAATAATAATAACATATGTATATATATCAATAATACTGATTATAACACTAAATAATAATTACTACAAACAATAATAATAATATTAATTAACATTAACAAAAATCATTAATAATAATATTCACATTAACTAATATTAATAATGGTAAATAATAACAACAACAAAATTAACAATAATATAATAAACAATTATAATAATAATTAACAATAAACATAGTAATAACTAAAATAATAACAATCATAATAAAATAATAATAGCAATTAATAGTAAGTGTAATAGTAATATGTAATTAATATAGATATAAAAATGGTAATAATATATAAAGCCAAATTACTATCTACTATCTTAAAAATAATTTGCATATTTAATAATAATAATAGTCACAAGAAGAAGAGCAAGAAATTAAGTTGATTAAAAAAATAATTAGTAAATCAAAATAAATACTTTAGGAAAATAAAAATACAGTATTTCTAACTAGGGATATTACATTCTATCCACCTTATAAAAATTTCGTCCCTGAAATTCAAATAAAGCAGGGAATGGTAAAAAGAATTCAAAATCAAAGGAGAAGACAAACAAACTTCACGTCGCATCTCTGCACATCATAAATCCACCACGCTTCCGCTGCGCTACTCTGATTTCTGCTACCGACTTCAGCAAGGAGTAACCAATCATAAGAGACAAAGTCAAGGAATAAAATCGAGAAGGAGGACGAGAAGCAAGATGAAAATCCGGATCACTCTAAAAGAAGAGTAAAAATCAAGGATATCAAAAGATCAAAGATAAGAATTTCAAAGGGAGGACGATCAATTCCAAATAGAGCTAATATCATAATGGATAGTATTAGTATATTGCAGTGTAACTATAGCTTGTTTCAAATTATCGATAAGAACTAGGTCTTCTTGCGAATATCAAAATTCACATCACAAGTCGAAAACCTAGGCTCTAATACGAAGAAAACTCTGTCACGCCCCGCTTCCTAAAATACACTGAAGCGGAGACGCGACGCGAGTCGGCGAAGCATATACGCAAGAAAAATACCTCATGTATACGCTCTAAGCCTTAAGTAACCCAAAACAAGCTATAAATCCCAACTGTAATAAATCATGATTACTGCAATATCACATATAAGTATCCACGCATGATATCATATAAATAAAGACTAGAATAACAACTGAATCTGATATAACGAGAATCAGGAAATAATATAAAGGTAAGAAAGATAAGAATACCAGAATCGAATAGGGAGAAGCTCCAGCTCTTCGCGAAGCGTACGGTCTCAACGAACACCTGAACAATAGAAACAAAGCGTCCAATATCTGGACATGCAAATCTAGGGTCGTTAGAAAGCGACCTGGTGAGTGTGTGTATAAAGGGGAGAGCTCGTACATATAAACAATGTGCACAGAATAATAACAAGATAATCTGCAGTCATAAGATAACTAAATAACATGATAAACAAATAACTGAAGGATAACCGCATAACAACATGAATGAAGATATAAGGCAACTATTATAACTGTAAACAAACAATTGATGTCAAGATGTGTAACCTAGCATATATCACTAATCTGGTTGGTTGTTATTAACCTAACTAATATAGTACTTAGCTGTGTCCCATACCACAGCCGTTTTCCCACATATAAAACAAAGCTATCGTTGTTGTAACTGCCTGCTAATGTAGTGCATGTGTTTTGGAAGAGTACCGTGCATGCCCGGTGTCATGGTCTAACACCCCTGGCGCTAAACCAGGACAAGCCATAAGGCTCTAATAACTGAAGACCACAGCCCCACACAAAAAGACAACTAATGTGGCGTCATAATCTGGGCATAGCCCTAACAACTGACAACTGAATAGGTAGCCAATACTACTTTGGTTCCCCATGGTTGGAACCCACAACTCGGTACCATAATAAGTCCTTTCAAAATAACGACATGCATCATCAGGTAATTACCCCTATTCCCCGGGTTATGATGTCTTCTATTAATAAGAAATCAATGAGTTATTATTAAGGAATAATTGATATCTCCAACAACTAGTGATGTCAATACTAGGTGATAATCTGACAACTGACAACTGATATCTGACAACTGAGTAGCTGACAACTCATATCTGACATCTAAAATAGGATACTGGAGATATAGCCTCAACACAATGATGTCACAAACAACTAGTAACTGATACAGATACCTGACAACTACTATAAACTTTGAAATACATCATATGATCACCAACAAATAATCTCACCAATAACTAATAAAGTGATGACTGCTATCTGATAACTCTGAAGTACAAGATCACCGATATCGAATAGAACACTATCATAATAACTCAATCTCTATTAACGGAAGTAAACAATAACTAAACATGAAGCACATGGTATATCCTCGAGATCAACAAGTCAACAGATACCGAAATCATAACGAAGTGAGGGAATCATCCTCAAACAACTGCAATCTAGAATAATTCACTTCTAAGCCAATACAAACAACTCATTCATGCACAAATGATATAATCAGTTTATACATCCAGGAACCCTTGCTTCTAATAATTCAAAATCAATATGATATCACATATCAAAGTCCAAGGTAAGATACCCACACATCTGGTCGCAGTCCAACAAAAATCAGTCAGATCTCAATATTGATCAATATCCAATGTAAATAATATGAATCCCAATTCGACCCAAATTCTAACTAAGTCCATATACTGATCCAAGCATGAAGAAATCCAATCTCTAATATTATAACAAGTCCGTCATCAATATCCAAATGAATCATCACCTAAGTTATTACGAAATGAAATAATAACAAGTCTGAGAAGTACTCTACATGAAACATGTCATTTGTCCTCAAATATGAACTGAGCCAACTAACCAGTGGATCAATCGAGTCACTGTCTAAGGTATATCAAAACTAGGCCTAATCCAATAACGTCAAACTACCAACACATGAAATGACACGATTTCGGAACTGAATCACCGTCTGGTCTTCATTGCACGAACCGGTACTGATCTACCGATTATCCCATGGAACAGTCTTCAAATCGCCTATGTGTCGGGTCCACAACGAGCACGAATCCGAATTGGGTTCTGGTCTCCTGCAACTGGTCCGGATCTCACTGAACGGGTCCGAAATACTGTAGCACGCAACCAACACATACAAATAAATATAAATACACACTTAATACCCAGCCGAGCACACCGATACATACGTGTACACCCACATACATACATATACATACGTATATACGAGTATACACATACATACACAGTTCCACACACGCATGTGTATATAAATATAAATACATACACACACTCTCATATACGTATATAAGCTTATATACATACAAACATCTATACATGCTTATATATACATACATACATACACTTACATGAATTAAAACACATAGACATGTACATCCATGCATAATTACATGCATACACATGCATGCATACCACAACCACTCACGCACACACCAACGCACATTTTAATTAACTTTCCCAATTATTACAAGTTTACCCTCACACATATATATAAAACTAACCTCGGGCAACTTGCGGCGCACCGACGGAGGCTCTGGCGGAGGCGTCAGGGGCCGCGGAGGATGTCGTTGGATAGAGTATCTCGCCGTGAAGGGCGTGGGTACGTTCGTGCTCGCCGACGGTGATAAACAGCGATCCACGGAGGGACGGAAAATGGCTTAGAGTAAGATGTCTCCCACACACATGCACATGCAATCATTAAATCACAACTCACAGAAGCATATTATACACTCACATAATTAATCAACAACACCTACATATTTACAAACACATATACATGTACAAATAATGAGAGTGGGGGAGAAAGAAACTCACGCACATGGGGGTGTGGCCTACGCGTTAGGGTTGTGCTGCCGTGGCTGGGCTGTTGGAGGGGGAGCAGGTGCTGTGGAGATATGTAGGTGCGCAGCAAGGGGCTCCGGGCTGCTGCCGTGGGGTGGTTGACAGATCCAAGGCTGTTGTTGTGTTGGCAGCAAGGAGGAGGGCAGGGGATCAGAGGCTGCGGATGCTCGGCCTGTGGTTCAGCCCAGAGGTGGGAGACAGGTAGGGCTGTCATGGGGAGGTGTTCACGGCCAGGTGATGGCGTCGGGACTGCTGGTTGGTGGAGGTGTTGCCGCTGCCTGGCATGGTGCGGCTGTGCTCTGCCGCAGTCCAAGGGGAGTGGCAGCGACAAGGCCAAGAGAGGAGGCCATGGGGTTTGCCGGCGGCGTAACGGAGGGCATCAACAGCTCACCAGAGTGCTCGCGAAGGAGATCGAGACCGCCGGAGGTGATCCGCGTACTTCGGAGAAGGCTCTGAGGTAGTGGCGCTCGTCGGCGGTGGGGATGCACGTGGTGGATGGTGGCGGCAGGAAGAAGAGAAGGAGATGGGATTAGGGATTATGAATATGATTAGGATTAGGTTTAGGAAGAGATTATATAGGGTGAGTTATTAGGTTTGTGGATTTGAGATAGTGGGTTTCGAGTTGTAGGTATAGGTTTAATGAGTAATGGATATAAATTTGAGAATCGGGCTAACGGGTAGGATAAAGAATTCTATAAGTTAATAGGTATGGAGATAAAAGAGGATAACGGGCATGGGTATTGGGTTTAAGGGTAAAGAATGAAAAATAGGGAAGGAAGAATACTACAAATAATAGTAAATAAATACAAACCATAATAATATTAATAATTAATAATGGCACCAAAAATAATTAGCCATAACCATAATAATAATAATAATAACATTTGTATATATATCAATAATATTGATTATAACACTAAATAATAATTACTACAAAATAATAATATTATTAATTAACATTAACAAAAATCAATAATAATAATATTCACATTAACTAATATTAATAATGGTAAATAATAACAACAATGAAATTAACAATAATATAATAAACACTTATAATAATAATTAACAATAAACATAGTAATAACTAAAATAATAATAATCATAATAAAATAATAATAGCAATTAATAGTAAGAATAATAGTAATAAGTAATTAATATAGATATGAAATAATGGTAATAATATATAAAGCCAAATTACTTATCTACTATCTTAAAAATAATTTGCATATTTAATAATAATAATAATCACAAGAAGAAGAGCAATAAATTAAGTTGATTAAAAAAATAATCAGTAAATCAAAATAAATACCTAAAGTAAAAATGCAGTATTTCTAACTAGGGATATTACAATTATTCTCAAGAGGAGAGGAAGTTGATCAGCTGTTCTCGGCCATAGTCAAGAGGACGAGTTTTGTGTATCTTCAATGTTTCGAGGAGTGAGTGTAACCTTCCGCTGAGCAAGAGGGATTTTTTTGTACTCTTTTGTTGTAACACTCAATCTCATTATATAAGAGAGCATTTTGTATCACTTTCATATTTTTAAATATCAATTAAAGTGATACTTTTTTGCCTTCTTATTTGTCTTAACTTTCTTTTTTTGCATTGAAAATCAGACAAGTAGAAGTGATTATCTTTGATTTGTTAGAGGTGTGATATTTAACTTAGCAACTCAAAGTAGAAAAATTCCATTTAAGGAATTTAAAAAGGTTACTGTCAGAGGTGTGATATTAACTTGACATGAGTGGAATAGGTTTTATAGACTTTTCATTCTATGGATGAGAATGACAAGTGAAGTTTTCAATCCGCGGAGGTTTTGACTGAGTCTTTATCAGAGATTTAGTATTAACGTAATTAAGACTCAGTTGGGGATTGATAAGAACACTGTTAAAGGTGTGATATTAACCTAACAGTGATTTTAAGTGGACCTGTCATTCTATTAACGAGAATAACAAGTAAGACTAGACCCGTCAAGGACCTAAGAATTTCTTTACCGTCAGAGGTGTGAAATTAACTTAACGGGTTGGATTGAATCTTGTCAGAAGTGTGATATTAACTTGACAAGGATGTGAGTTAGAGGTGTGATGTTAACTTAGCTCCTCAGGAATTTCAGTTTCTTTTGGGAAAAACTGAAAATACGACTGTCATAGGTGTAGTGTTAACTTGACAGTGGAGGTAATGCTAGAGGTATAATTTTGAACTTAACACTAGTCATCTCGACTTCGATACAAAAGTTTGAGAGAACGTCATTGTCATAGGTGTATTATTGCACTTAACAATGAATTGGATGCTAGACGTGTGAGGTTAAATTTAACATCACTAGTCTCAGCTCCGATATGGGAGCCTGAGGAAGATGACTGTTAGAGGTTTAATGTTGAACTTGGCAGCAACCTGATCACTGTTAGAGGTGTAATATTAAACTTAACAGTATTTGTCAGAGGTGTAGTGTTAACATGACAGGAGTTAATTTGTGATATGAGCAATTTTGAGGACTTGTCATTCTATTGAGGAGAATTGATAAGTGAAATTTGGAATGTCAGAGGTGTAGTGTTAACCTGACAATTTTGATTTATGATATGAGTAATTTTGAGAAATTGTCATTCTATTGAGAAGAATTGACAAGTAAAATTTAGAATGTTAGAGGTGTGTGTTAACCTGACAATTTTGAAGACTTGTGACTCTATGTAAGGGAGCGATAAATAGAAGTTCGTATTCGCTGGGGAGTATTGAAACTATTCACTATTAAAGGTGTAGTATTAACATAGCAGTGATTGAGCTTGTGGACCTACCACTCCATGAGAGGGAATAGTGAAAACACCTAGAGGGGGGTGAATAGGTGTAAATGCTAATCTAACAATCTTTTTAAAACAAGTAAGAATGAATGATGCAACGATCTCCCAAAACAAGACTAGAAGCCGAATACCCGGTGAAGGGTTCTGAACTCCTTCCTCCTGATTCCTCTAGATAAGAGTTAGAGGTGCGTATTGCAATCTTGTTGTATGAGAATTGATCGACAAGTTAGTAAGAAATGAATTGGAAGCAATAGTGAAGTGCACACAAGATGTATCACAAGAAATGAAAGCAATAACACAAGATAAAAGTAAAAAGCAATAGAGAGTAAGAACAGAAGCAATCACAAACACAAAGTATTTATTTCGAGGTTCGAGCCACCGCTCTACTCCCCGCCTTCACCGCCGTGAAGGGTTTCCACTATCCACCGAGGACTTTACAAGGTCTACCGAAGACCGGAGTACCGAACTCCACCACTTACAAACCTCTACCGAAGAGGTATCTCAACAAGAACAAGAAGAAGGAACAAGTAGCCAAGTAATCACCAAAAGGATCACAAACTTTCTTACAAACTTTCTCTTTACAACTTCCTTATAGAATGAGTATGGGATTTTTGGCTCTAGAAGTGTAGTGAGAAAAACACACTCAGTTATAAATGCATTTTGCTTGAAAATACAACTGAAAAACAAAGCCAAGAATGAACTAGAAAGATTGAGAGCTTTAAAACTTTTCTTTTCTTTTGAAAACTTGAAAACTAGGAGTATTTCTTGGTGTGTTTGCAAGAGACCAACCCTCTCTATTTATAGGGAGAGGAGGGCATAAAAACATGATTTAATTAAGTTTATATGGTCCAAAATTAGTCCCCAAAAGGTCAGGAAATTCTGCCAAACAAAAAGTAACAAAAAACAGATTTTCAGAAAATCACCAAAGAGGAAAGAGCCGTTGGGGCTTCTGACAGGCTACCGGTCGACCGGCCCGGTCGACCGGTAGCCCATCTGGCAGATAGCCGTTGGGCCCGGTCGACCGATACAGTCGACCGACAAAAAACAGAGAGCAAGTTGTTTTAGGTCGGTCGGCCGACCGACAGACGTACACAAGCGTGCACGTCCTGGACATAGGATGCGGTCGACCGGGGTGGTCGATCGTCCTGGCCTGGAATAGGACCGGTCGACCGGGCCGGTCGACCGCCAGGTCTGAAACAGTTTACAAAATGGAAATTTTTCTGGACTTGGAAAATTTTCAAAATAATTTTGTAGGGATATATGACTAAGTATCATGCTGGAAAGATAGATATACATGATATAAACATGATATAAAATTTTGTAAAAATTTGAGACATGTATATTTATCAAGGCATGAACTTAATACAAATACCAAAAATAAAAACTGTATTTTGAAAACATGTGTGTTTTCTAGAGCCAATTTACCACAACCTCAAACTTTAACAAACTAATTCTTACATAGGTTCTAGATGACTTCAAAGTCTTCAAGAGGACTTCATATGTGATCTTCAAAATCTTGTATCTTGAACCCAAATTGAACCGACTTGAGCCAAAACAACCTTCCTTAAGGGAAGAAAACTCCATGAATCTATAGAATCCTGAAACACATTAAAACAATAAACATGATTAGTACAAATAACTATATATGTTTTGAAATCATCAAAACTCAATAAAACGGGTGATTGTAACCTTGGGCCAACAATCTCCCCCTTTTTGATGATGACAAAACATACAAGCTATTTTATAAAAATAAGGGAAAAGAGCTTGGAAGCTCCCCCTCAAATTATGCTATATATAAAAGAATGAATTATATACATGCACAAAAACTTAAAACTCAAAAATGCATTCAAACTAAACTTTATAAAAATAAGGGAAAGGAGCTTGGAAGCTCCCCCTCAAATTATGCTATATATAAAAGAATGAATTATATACATGCACAAAAACTTAAAACTCAAAAATGCATTCAAACTAAACTTTTTCTCCCCCTTTTTGTCATACATCAAAAAGGATAAACACAATTAAAAACATTTGCTTTCAACAATCCAAAATACAAACATTCAACTCACCACAAATAAAAAAAAATCTAGCATAGTCTAGAGGTTTTGTAAAAATATCGGCAAGTTGAAAATCGGTAGAAACATAATCAATATCAATATTACCTTTCTCATAATGATCTCTAAGAAAGTGATACCTAATGTTAATGTGCTTAGTTTTACTATGTTGATTTGAATTCTTTGTCATATGAATAGTACTAGTATTATCACAAAATATTTTAATATGATCAAAATGCAAATCATAGTCAAGGAGAGTATGTTTCATCCAAAGAACTTGTGCACAACAAGCTCCGGCCGCAACATACTCCGCCTCGGCGGTTGAAAGGGCTACCGAATTTTGCTTTTTGGAAGACCAAGAAACAAGACAATTACCAAGAGATTGACATGTTCCACTTATACTCTTCCTATCTACCCTACAACCCGCATAGTCGGCATCCGAAAAACTCGTCATGTTAAATTGTCTGGTTTTCGGACACCACAAACTCATTTCAATTGTGCCCTTAAGGTATCTAATAATGCATTTTACCGCAACTAAATGGGACTCTTTAGGACACGATTGAAAATGAGCACAAAGACAAACCGAAAACATAATATCCAGTCTACTAGCCGTTAAATACAACAAGCTACCAATCATGCTACGATAAAGCTTAATGTCTATACATTTACCTTGTTCATCCTTGTCAAGCTTGGTGGTTGTTGCTATGGGAGTTTTGCTCACTTTAGCTCCTTCAAGTCCAAACCTCTTGATTAGTTCCTTGTGTACTTGACTTGATTGATGAAGATCCCATCCTTCTTTTGCTTGATTTGGAGACCAAGGAAATAGTTGAGTTCACCCATCATAGACATTTCGAATTCATCCTTCATGCATGATTCAAAAGCTTGGCAAAGAGATTCATTAGTAGAACCAAAAATGATATCATCCACATAAATTTGCACAATAAGAATATCATTTTCAACATGTTTTGTAAACAAAGTAGTATTTATTTTTCCTTTCTTGAAACCATTTGAAATTAAAAATGAAGAAAGCCTTTCATACCAAGCCCTAGGGGCTTGTTTTAAACCATAAAGAGCTTTGTCAAGTTTGAAAACAAAATTCGGATGTGTAGGATCAACAAACCCGGGGGTTGTTCAACATACACCTCCTCTTCAATAAATCCATTCAAGAAAGCACTTTTAACATCCATTTGAAACAACTTAAAATCTTTATAAGATGCAAATGCAAGTGTCATCTGTATGGCTTCAAGCCGTGCTACGGGTGCAAAGGTTTCTTCAAAATCGATTCCCTCGATTTGGCTGTAACCTTGGACAACTAACCTAGCTTTATTCCTAACAACGTTACCCGACTCATCCAACTTGTTCTTAAAGATCCACTTAGTACCAATTGTTGGTCTATCGTGGGGCCTAGGAACAAGGTGCCAAACTTATTTGCACTCAAATTGATTGAGCTCCTCTTGTATGGCTAGCAACCAATATGAGTCGGCCTCGGCTTCGAGGACGCTCTTGGGTTCAAAATGAGAAATAAAAGCATAGTGTCCACAAAAATCTTGAAATTAAGAACGAGTAGTTACCCCTTGAGATACTTCACCTATAACAAGGTCCTTGGGATGATGTGGATTGTATCTCCAATCCTTTGGAAGTTGTTGAGTGGGCTCTACTTCATCTCTTTGAGTTTCATTTCCTTGAGCCTCATTTTCTTTAGCTTCATTTCCTTCATCATCCTTTGGCATGCTTGCAATTGTAGGTGAATCCTTCAAAGTAATTCTCTCCATGTCTTCATGTAAATAATCTATTTTTACAATATTCTTAACAAACATATTAGATTCCTCAAATTTGACATGTATAGATTCCTCAATAGTCAAAGATGACTTGTTGAAGACTCTATACGCTTTACTAGTATTTGAGTATCCAACAAAAATTGCTTCATAAGATCTAGCATCAAATTTACCTAAATTATCTTTTGTATTCAAAATAAAACACTTGCATCCAAAGACTTTGAAATATGAAACATTAGGTTTTCTAGAATGATAAATTTCAAAAGAAGTCTTTAAAGAATTTTTACACAAATAGATACGGTTTGATATGTAGCATGCGGTGTTTATGGCCTCGGCCCATAGATATTGAGGGAGGTCATATTCACTTATCATAGTCCTAGCCATCTCTTGAAGAGTTCTATTCTTCCTTTCAACTACTCCATTTTGTTGTGGAGTTCTAGGACATGACATTTCATGCTTAATTCCCTTTTCATCACAATAAGTCATGAAGAGTTGGTTAACAAACTCACCACCTCTATCACTTCTTATTTTCAAAATCGAAAAACCTTTTTCTTTTTCAACCCGTTTTCGAAAAATCTTGAAATGTGAAAAAGTTTGATCTTTGTGTTCCAAAAAGAAAACCCAAGTAAATCGAAAAAAATCATCAACTAAAACAAATGCGTATCAACTACCATTTAAGCTTTTAGTTTTAGTTGGTCCAAAAAGATTCATGTGAATTAATTCTAATGGCCTTGTTGACATGATATCCTTGATTGGTTTGAAAGAAGACTTGGTTTGTTTCCCAAGTTGGCACGCACCACAAATGCGGTCTTTTTCAAACTTCAAGTAAGGGATACCTTCACCAATTCCTTAGAATTAATCCTAGCAAGATGATCAAAAGAAACATGACCTAATCTTCTATGCCAAAGCCAAGAAGTCTCATCAAAAATATTCAAGCATTTAGTAGAACAATCCAAATTAAGTATGTCAATGATATAAACATTATTATCACGAAATCCGGTGAGAATACAATCATTGGTTTTACAATCAAAAATTTTACAAGAAGAATCATCAAATACAACTTTAAGACCACGATCACAAAGTTGACTTATACTAAGCAAGTTATGTTTTAAACCATCAACAAGAACAACATTTTCTATAATAGGAGATGCACCAATTTGAATGTTACCTATACCAATGATAGTGCCCTTGGAGTCATCTCCGAAGGTGACGGTGCTACCTTCAACGTACCTTGATAGGGTTGTAAAGTTGTTGATATCGCATGTCATGTGTCTTAAACAACCGCTATCAAGGTACCACCGCTCCTTACGTCTTGGAACATTGGTGTGTACCTAAATCAAATAATTTAAGACTTGATTTTGGTACCCACATTTTCTTGGGTCCTAAAGAGTTAATATCACGAATCCACACAAGATTATTTGTTCTATTAAATTGATCATAGCAAAACTTAGCTAAATGGCCATTCTTACCACAATAAGTACATCAATAAACTCTACCATATTTAAATGCATAATGAGTGTGTTGCTTACTAGCGTGTGACTTGTGAGCATGAGTAGCTTTAACATGAGAAGTGTTATGCGAAGTGTTGACATGATGAGTATTTTTAGCATGGGTTGTTTTATCATTCTTAACATGTGAAGTGTGCCTATTTGAAAATTTTTCCTCTAATTTCTTAGTATTAAAACCACATTCTTTTAACACATTTTCAAAATTAACAATTCTAGTTTTTAACAAAGAAAATTCATTTTCATCAACTTTTGGAAATTTTGCTTTACATGCAACTTTATAAGCTTCAAATTCTCTTTTTGTTGAAACAAGGTTGGAAGAGATTTCATTCTTTTCTTATAAAACAATAGCAAGTTGATTTTTAATAAATATAATTTCTTTTTCCAATTTTGAACATTCTACCTTTTTATCATCATAGCTTTCAGAAAGTTCAACAAAAGCATGTATAAGCATTTCTTTACTTAATTCATCATCTTCATCAAGAGGTTGAGTGGTTACCTTGGGTGTGTTTGCCATGAAACACATATTTGCCGTGTCCACCTCATCTTCGGATTCACTTTCCGAATCCCAAGTGACTTTGTATGCTTTCTTTTCAACCGGCCTCTTTTTCTTCAAGGAGGAAGTCACCTTTTTCTTGAACTCGGGACAATCGGCCATGATGTGTCCGGGCTTTCAACAATTGTAGCAAATGATTCTTCTCTCCTCTTTTCCTTCAAATTTTCTTCTAAAGTTAAGCTTGTTCTTCCGATACATTCTCTTCACATTTCGCACAAGGAGGGAAAGCTCCTCATCTTCTTCTTCATCTTCTTCACCGTCATCAAGAGTGGAGGAAGACTTGAAGGCTATGGATTTCTTCTTTTGTGGAGCCGCTTCTTCTCTTGCCTTCTTTTCATCTCATGAGTCTTTAAGTTTCCAATGAGACTAATGAGATCCATTTCATCCTTGTCATTCAACTCTTTCAAGGTGGTAGCCTTTATCTCCCATGATGAAGGAAGAGCCCGTCACTTTTCGCACCTTTTGGTCATTGCTAATATCATCACCTAAAGAGGAAAGAGCATTGGTGATTTTAGTAAACCTTGTAATCATGCAGTCAATAGATTCATCATCAATCATTTTAAAGCTTTCATATTGGGACCTCAAGAGATCTATCTTAGCTCTCTTTACTTGTGATGTCCCCTCGTGTGTGACCAACAAATGTTGCCAAATCTCATAGGCGGATTGACAATGTATTACCCGTGTAAGGTCATCCTCATTCAAGGCGGTTAGGAGGAAATTTTGGGCCTTAGAGTTAGCCTCATATTCTCTAAAGGTAAAGTCGGACTAAGTGCTTTCATCACTATCGGGTCTAACATAGGGTTTGGTCAAGGATTTTGAAACTAAGCTACCTAAAGATTGTAGAAAAATAGTCATCCTAACCTTCCAAATAGGGAAATTAAGTCCATCAAATTTAGGAGGGGTTTTGATGTTATCGGCCATGTTTACTAGAGTATGAATGAAAGAATGCAAATGTTGATTAGCAAATTTTAAGGATCTCTCTAAGGATGTTAAGCCAAACCTAGAGTCCAAGCTCTGATACCAATTGAAAACACCTAGAGGGGGGGTGAATAGGTGTAAATGCTAATCTAACAATCTTTTTAAAACAAGTAAGAATGAATGATGCAACGATCTCCCAAAACAAGACTAGAAGCCGAATACCGGTGAAGGGTTCTGAACTCCTTCCTCCTGATTCCTCTAGATAAGAGTTAGAGGTGCGTATTGCAATCTTGTTGTATGAGAATTGATCGACAAGTTAGCAAGAAATGAATTGAAAGCAATAGTGAAGTGCACACAAGATGTATCACAAGAAATGAAAGCAATAACACAAGCTAAAAGTAAAGAGCAATAGAGAGCAAGAACAAAAGCAATCGCAAACACAAAGTATTTGTTTCGAGGTTCGAGCCACCGCTCTACTCCCTGCCTTCACCGTCGTGAAGGGTTTCTACTATCCTCCGAGGACTTTACAAGGTCTACCGAAGACCGGAGTACCGAACTCCACCACTTACAAACCTCTACCGAAGAGGTATCTCAACAAGAACAAGAAGAAGGAACAAGTAGCCAAGTGATCACCAAAAGATCACAAACTTTCTTACAAACTTTCTCTTTACAACTTCCTTATAGAATGAGTATGGGATTTTTGGCTCTAGAAGTGTAGTGAGAAAAACACACTCAGTTGTAAATGGATTTTGCTTGAAAACACAACTAAAAAACAAAGCCAAGAATGACTAGAAAGATTGAGAGCTTTGAAACTTTTCTTTTCTTTTGAAAACTTGAAAACTAGGAGTATTTCTTGGTGTGTTTGCAAGAGACCAACCCTCTCTATTTATAGAGAGAGGAGGGGATAAAAACATGATTTAATTAAGTTTATATAGTCCAAAATTAGTCCCCAAAAGGTCAGGAAATTCTGCCAAACAAAAAGTAACAAAAATAGATTTTCAGAAAATCACCAAAGAGGAAAGAGCCGTTGGGGCTTCTGACAGGCTATCGTTCGACCGGCCCTGTCGACCGGTAGCCCATCTGGTAGATAGCCGTTGGGCCGGGTCGACCGATACGGTCGACCGACAAAAAACAGAGAGCAAGTTGTTTTAGGTCGGTCGACCGGTCGGCCGACCGACAGACGTGTCACAAGCTGCACGTCCTGGACACAGGACGCGGTCGACCGTCCTGGCCTGGAATAGGACCGGTCGACCGGGTCGGTCGACCGCCAGGCCTGAAACAGTTTACAGAATGGAAATTTTTCTGGACTTGGAAAATTTTCAAAATAATTTTGTAGGGATATATGACTAAGTATCATGCTGGAAAGATAGATATACATGATATAAACATGATATAAAATTTTGTAAAAATTTGAGACATGTATATTTATCAAGGCATGAACTTAAAACAAATACCAAAAATAAAAACTGTATTTTGAAAACATGTGTGTGTGTTGTAGAGCCAATTTACCACAACCTCAAACTTTAACAAACTAATTCTTACATAGGTTCTAGATGACTTCAAAATCTTCAAGAGGGCTTCATATGTGATCTTCAAAATCTTGTATCTTGAACCCAAATTGAGCCGACTTGAGCCAAAACAACCTTCCTTTAGGGAAGAAAACTCCATGAATCTATAGAACCCTGAAACACACTAAAACAATAAACATAATTAGTACAAATAACTATATATGTTTTGGAATCATCAAAACTCAATAAAACGGGTGATTGTAACCTTGGGCCAACAAATAGGTAGGGGACTTTGGTGAAAAATAGAATGAATTATTAGAGGTGTAATATTAACGTGACAAACATTAGTTTTCTAGGAGCATAAGAAGTTTGTCGTTAGAGGTGTAATGTTAACATAACAGCAGAGATATTTTGAGTGGGTATTTGGTGAAATTTTGTCGTCAGAGATTTAATGTTAACTTGACTGACTCCACTGGAGATCGAGGAAAATGGCTTGTCAGAGGTTTATTGTTAACATGACAAGTCTGTGCTTATTTCGCCGAGAAAATGGACACAGGTTTTTTTGTGGTCCTACCATTCCATGGGCGGGAATTGGTAAGAAATTTTAGAGGAGAAAACGGGACCAAGTCCCTTAAGATTTTTAGCAAACCCTCAGCTATCAACGGATTTAGTATGCCTTTACCAACTACCGTTTGAGTTAGGCTAACCGTGCTATTCTCCTCAGCATAATGAGTTGTCAAGGACTTATATTGGACTTAAAAGTCAACATTTTCCTCTATCCTTAGCCTTCAAAGGCGTCATATTTCGATAGATAAACTAGAAAGGAGGAACAAGGCTAAAACTAAAGTTTTGACTTTGTTTCTTCTTCGATGCTTACATCATGCATCATGATGTAACCAGTGTTCGGTCAGCTCGACATAATGTGATCCATTGAAGAAAGAAAGAAGCATTTTTTTGGCGCTCTTCCAAATATCTTAGATGTGGAAGTTTTGATCAGAGGTTTGATTTAACCTGATCATAGAAAGAATCCCGTCAAGAATAGTACTTCTTTAAAAATCAGCCGTTGATCGGCATCATGAGCGTATCGTCGTCTGGGATTATAAGGTGATATACTCCATTCGAGTAGACTGACTCCACTACAAATGGTCTTTCCCAGTTGGGCTAAAATTTTCCTTTGGTCTTATGCGTCATCATCATGGGTCTTCTGACAACTAAGACAAAATCACCTTTCTTGAAAGTCCGCTCCTTGACTTTCTTGTTGAAGGCTCTAGTAATTCAATTTTGATAGAGCTTGATTTACTGTTGAGCCATGCATTTATTGTCTAAAGCTTCCAGCTCCTGTAGTCGCAGTCAATATTTCTCCTCATTTGTCATCTCCGTTGTCAAGTCAATGCGTAGGATGGGATCTAGATTTCTAGTGGAAGTACGGCTTCATACCCGTATACCAAAGAGAACGGTGTAGCTTTCATCGGGGTTCTCACTGTTGTACGATAAGCCCATAAGTATTCACCTAACTTATCATCCCAGTCGCGTTGACTCTTTGAGACGAATTTATTGAGAAGTTTCCCAATGTTCTTATTGAAAGCTTCTATAAGGTCATTAGCGGCTAGATAGTATGTCGTTGAAGACACACTCTGAATTCTAAACTTGTTGTAGAATCTCTAAAAGGCTTGGCTGACGAACTGAGGTCCATTATCATGGACAATTCGTCGTGGCACGCCAAAGCGATAGACCACATGATGGTTAATGAACTTGATCACATCAGATGTCTTTACCTCCCTCAAGGGGATAGCTTCAACCCATTTGGAGAAGTAATCAGTTATGGCTAAGATAAACCGATGTCCTTTGAATGAAGGTGAGCTGATAGGACCAACCACGTCCATTCCCCACATCTCAAATGGCAGGAAAAAGTTGTAGGATGAAGATGTCCTGGTGCCTGGTGAATGAAGTCACCATAGATCTGACAAGCGTGGCATCGCTTAGCGTAAGCGATGGCGTCAGGGATCATCTTGAGCTAATAATATTTCAGTCTTCGGAGTCGATCTCCAAGTTTTAAACCGGATTGGTGAGCTC
This sequence comes from Agave tequilana, assembly GCA_038442645.1. NCBI lineage: Eukaryota > Viridiplantae > Streptophyta > Magnoliopsida > Asparagales > Asparagaceae > Agave > Agave tequilana. Next base: position 90,885 of record JAVJIF010030121.1, read on the forward strand.
CACACATACCGTCATGAGCTTCTTTGAGTGCCTCATGTGCTTCTTCGTGTGACAGGCAACAAAGGAAGATTCCATCATGCGATCGGCGAACAGCGTTCTTATGATCGCGTTGTAGTAGAATTTAGGGGCTTTCCTTTTATTGGCAGCCGCCTCTTTAGGGACATCAGGCAGAATATTGTACAATGCATAGTCGATGTACGAAAATTGTCAATCTTTGAGCTCTGGACCTGCTGAAGTCTCTAGAGCTTCTTTGACTTGAAGGTCTCATGTTGGCTTTTGGTTGTCTTCAAAAGCGAATCTTGGACAGTTAAAGTCACGGCTGTAGACGAGTACTTTCTCTGTCGCTTCAGCTGGAAGAGCCAAAGAAGCAGCGAGAGATGCCAGTGCATCTGCATGCGCATTTTGCTGGCAAGGTACATGGTCGATATAGAAGTTTTTGAACCTCTCTACCATATGGATAGTTGCGTTATGATAGGGTATCAAGTCTTCATGTCTGACTTCATACTCCCTGCGAACCTGATTAACAATAAGCTGAGCCACCGTATGCTTCGAGATTTTTAATGCCAATCTCATCGGCGATTTGCATCCCGATCAAGAGAGCATTGTATTTAGCTACATTGTTGGAACATGGCTCAATTAATGAGAATGCACGAAGAATTACGTAGTTCTGTGAGGAGACAAGTACTACCCTCACTCCTTCTATGTATTTTCTCAAGGACCCGTTCTTGATGTGCCGTCGAAGAAGAGTTGCCACACCTGTCCTTCGAAAGATATCTGGGTCAAGCAAACTTTAGCGACCTCATCTAGAATATCTTCATAAAATTTGATCGCCCTTGGGTCTGGGTGCTCAACCAAGAAGTCTGCTACTGCCTGTCCCTTCACAGCTTTTTGTGGTAGGAATTGCATCTCATATTGGGAGAGCAATATGGCCCATTTTGCCAATCGACCATTCAGTGACGATGACTTCGTCATAAGCAATCTTAAAGGATTAACTTTTGATATGACGTGTATGGTTTGGCCCACCAACTATCCTCATGGCGAGAGGTTCAGAAATTTCTACATCGATCATGTACCTCGCCAGCAAAATGCGCATGCAGATGCACTGACATCTCTCACTGCTTCTTTGACTCTTCTAGCTGGAGGGGCAGAAAAAGTATTTTTGAAATAAATTAAGTTAATCTTAAGGAATAGGAAAATCATAATTAGGATTTCTTAATACTTGGTCAAAATAAGATTATTTGTTTGATTTCTAGAGTTAGGAGAAAAAATTGAAAAAATAATTTAGTCTTGATTTTTACCTTGATGAATATGTACTTTATATATACATACTTAGGATTCAAAATAAAGACTATTGTGTCTTAATAAAACATACACACACACATAAAATTATATAAGCTGGGTTGTTGTACCTCATAAAACATAAATATTCACGCCTAAAAGTGGTTCATGTAACAAATAAAACTCTTAGTTTTGTGACCTTATTTGCTTGAGCCTTAAAGTCCTAGAGGTGTTTTCTCACCCAGTGCCCTAAAATTGTCCAATTTGAACGTTACCGGCCTAAGGCTCGTTACATAGACGAATTAGAAAGCCTAATTGAATAAGGGATATTACCACCCCAAAATAAAAGAATAAGTATAAGAGTTGGAATTGAAGAATTCTTAGCCAAAATATTTGAATAGATGAGAAGAACAATAGACTAGATGAGAAATACAGTTTAAATCCTTACCTTAATTGAAAATAAGTTTTTACATAGAGATTAAGTATAGGAATGAATAGTTTGGTAATCCTAAGACTTATAAATTACTTGATTATTGCAAAAACTCTTTCAAATTTTTTCTCTCTTTCAAAATGTGTTTTTGAAAATGCTAACACTTTATTTTTTTTCTTTTATGGATTTTGTGAGTGTAATTTACTGAAAACTCACGAGACAAAACTCATCCTCAAGGGATAACCTAGAGGTTTAACGGCGTGTTGCACATGCTAAGTGCAACCATGATTCTACGGAAGTGAGTTAGATTATGTTAGTTTAGTTTTTTTTCCATTTGTTTTGCTCGAGGGCGATCAAAAAATAGGTGTGGGCGTGTGATTACTCATCAATTTTGCATATTATACATCATATTTTTATATTTATTTTAAATAAAACTATGCTATTAAACCTCCTCTTTATTTATTAGTGTGCAAGTTATTTATTTAGTGTTTAAGGAGAAGAAAAGGCTAAAAAGCCCAAGGATCTTCATTAAATTCAGAGTCAAAATTAATTATTTTCAAGTCAAGAGAAGAAACGAATAATCTCAAAATATCCACTTTTCAAATTATAATTCTAAGAATATATCTTAAGTTGACTGGACGAGACAAAATTGCAGCAGAAATGCAACGTCACTGCCAGATTTTTGCTACGTTTTCTCCTGGATTGTCGCGGAAATGCGACAATCTGGGGTCTATCAGTCAGCATTTTGGTGTGCGACTCTGATTCCTCAGATCCCTGAGTGTTCTCCTATAAATACCCGATTGGAGGTAGAGGCAAAAATATATCTACGAAGAGATCAAAACTAGGATTTTAGATTAGTTTAGATTTAGGTTTTTTACCTTTTATTTTTGTTGCTTTGTAATTTAGATTAGAGAGAGATTCATAAGAAAGAGAGAGAGTGGATTCAAGGGTGACAATTGATGTAACCTCCTTTCTCTTATTGTTTCTCTATTTAATCAAAAATTGCATTTATATTATTCTTGTGTATTTTTCTTCATGGTTTAAGTTTATTAACCTTCTAGGTTACTTCTTCTCTTTTGATTTTTAAATCTATATGAATTTTATAGCTTTGGAATAGGTTATCATTGTGAGTGCCACCGATAGTTTACGATGATGGATTTCTTCTTTTTCTGTATTAATTCATGCTTACTTTTTGAATTATGATGATATAATGTGGATGAGAATCGAGTCTCTTCTTATGGGTTACGCGCTGATTGTCTTTAATTCAAACTGAACCGTCACCAAAGATCTAAGATTAGACAATCGTCTGAAGAGGTAAGTAATCTTATTAGAACACTTAGTATATTTTATCCACGAATTTTTTTTCTTTTTAATTCTTTTTTAAAATCAAAAATACAAACTTATCTTTTCTACTACTTCTTCCTACTTTCTCTTCTAACTTAACATCATTTTCTTTTATCTTTTTTAAAATAAAAAAGAATAACTTAACCAATTTAGTGATTTAAAACATACCGAAAAGCTTGCATTGCATCCCTCCTCGCGGATTACAACCCGCATAGTCACTTGCTACCGCGGTAAAATTATGAGAAATCAAAGAAACAAACATGCTTTCAGTTGACATATTTTCATACTCTCGATTTTTTTCGGTCAGCAGCAATGGATTTGTTGGAGTCCTCCGCCAGGTAACATTATCAAAACGGAATTTGATGCGGCAGTCCGGAGTGACAATAGGGCGATAGCGTCTTCTGTAATGAGGGATGAGGCACAAAAGCTACTCATATTTGCTGGAAGTTTCTGTGATGTGTCAACAGTGGAGGAGGCAGAGATGAGGGCTGCGTGGGAAGCTATCAGGCTATTGAAGCTACATGGTTCTGGCTGTGGTGTTCGGCTGGATGGAGATTCACTGACAGTCATTTAGAAGCTCAAGGCCAGTAATTTTGCTGTTGAGGATTCTTCGTTATTGTTTGATGCTAAAAGATAATAATAATAATAATTATTATAAGTTCTACCATCTCATTTCCCGGTATTGATGCTTCTGGGCTGCATCATGTTTTTTGGTTGTAGGTCATGAATTTTATAAGCTTAAAGAAAAGGTTTATTGGACCAAAGCAGCTAGTTCATTGCAATTATGACGTTTGAGTTGGTGTGTAGATTTGGATTTTGGAGCAACAGCATGTATGGCTTACAGACCCTCAGTAATACAAATGGGATATCAAAGCTTGTGAGAATTTTAGTAGCTTTGATTATTTGATGATGTAGAGATCAGACAGTTTCAGAGAAACTTGGGGAGAATTTTAGACAGAAGCAGAGAGAGGGGGAGAGAGAGTCTAGGGTTAATATTTAGTCTTATAATAATTTTGATGAATAAATAAGTGATGATAAAGACGAGACAGAACAATTAAAGCGTTCTCTTGAAAACAATAAAACAAATAATTTATTTAAGTTCTTTCAAAAAATTTGTTCATTGCAAAGGATAGAGTTGAAATATATATAAAAAAAAGTAAATTTTGCTGTGGTATGAATTGAGTGAAAAGGTCACAATGAATACTGCATGTTTGTTTCGTTACAAAACGTCGCAAGTCGTAAGTCGTAAATTGAGAATGGAAAAAGTGAACTGTAGCAGAGAAAATATATTGTGCTTTACGGTGTTTGGTTGATAAAGTGAAGTGTAAATGGAAAAGTATATTATGTTTTACGGTGTTTGTTTGATAAAGTAAAAGTGTAAAAGTGTAAATGATAAAATATATTGTGTTTTACGGTGTTTGGTTGGTAATGTAAAAGTGTAAGTGGAAAAGTTGACCACAAAATTAACTGTAGCAGTGATTTAAATATTATAAATACTATTAATTAAATCTACTATTGCAAATTAAATTGTATTAATAAATTTGAGATAAAAAATTAATAATCTTAATATTTTATTTATAACAATAATATTAATAAAATATTAGTATAAATAGTAAAATATTACTAAAATATTAACTAAATAAATAATATAAAATTTAAGAAAATCTAAAGAACATTAATAAAATTTTAGGAATACTAATAAAATCTAAATATTAAAAAATCTTACAAAAATATAGTTATAATATTATAATATTTAAAATACTTGAAAATTATTATAATATAAATTTTATTATAATATTATTGTAATATTATAGAAATATAAAATTAACAAAGTAAAATATAATTATAATTTAATAATAAATTATCATTATAGTCTTATTATACTGAATTATTATTACAATATTAACATAATAAAATATTAATATAATAATAAAATATATTATGATATTAATAAAGTAATTTTTAAATTAAAAAATAAATAATTAAATATATAATAATTTTATATTAAAGTATAATATTGTTATATTAATAAAATATTAACTCTAAATAAAATAATAAAAATGGAATAAGTATTAATAAAATAATAAAGTATTAAATAAAATAGTAAATTAAAATAGTAAAATATTAAATATTAACACAATATTAAAAACAATAAAAAAATTAAAGATTAAAAATATAAAATAATTAAATAATTAAATAAGAAATTGAACACTATTTAAAATATTAAATATTTAATAATATTAAATTATATATTGATTATCAAGTAACTGTTTTGAACTGTAAGTGTACTACAAGTGAGAGTTACATGACCACAAAATTAACTGTAGTAACTGCAAATGGGAAAATATGAGTGTAAAAGTGAGATTTATATGACCACAAATTTAACTGTAGCAACTGCAAATGGGAAAAGAAGAGTTGCATTTTGTAACTTGTTCAACGGAAAATGGAAAAGAAGTTTTACGACTTGCGTTTTGCAGCGTTTTGCGGCAAAACAAACACGCCCTTATTATTAACTGGTGCCCTCAAGGCACCCACCTTGCAAGACCTATTAACGGGGAAAAAAAATATCAAATCAAAATAAAAGCATTGGATCTGCAAATAAGATCATGAAATTAAATTAAGATTTCAAATTAGAGGTTATAATTGAGTTTTTGCACTTAAATTAGATATGTAGAATATAAGAGTATTTAGAATAATTTAAAGAGGGATCAATTTACTAATTTATTGACTCTACAAACTAATTAGTCTACTTATTATTTTTTTGAGTTTAAATACCCGCACTCTGTTACAAACACGGATACTGGCATACAGAGAAATGATTAATGCACACATAAAAAAATTATAAAGAGTGTCATTACTTTTTTTTTTTTTTGACACTATTATCTTCATAAAATAGTTCAAAATGTCCCTCTTTCTTCCTCATCCTTCCTCCGCCTTCCTTCCTCGCCCTTCCCTCTCACACTCCTCGCCGCCCTCTGTCCTAACCCCCCTCGCTCCTACCTCCCTCAACCTCCCTCATCAAGAATGGAGGTTTAAAGAGTCAGTTCAATCTCATGGACATGAGCAGTTCCTCGAAGAATTATGGTGAACCCACGACAGCATAACTTCAGATGTCACAGGTTGCAGTGAATCAACATACACAAAAATATCAGAGACTGCGTCTGAACAAAAATTAAACTTAAAATCTCCCAGTCAGGGCAATGTTGATTTCAAAACCAAGCAAGCAAGAGATGATCTTGTTCCATTGTGGACAATTTTCTCACTCACAAGAGTAGTTGCCGAATGGCATCCGACTTCTCTTCGGTGTGGTTAAAGCAATTCTCCTCCGACTCCTCTGTCTCAGCACCACCACCGTCTTTTTGCTGTTTTCTCTCCCTCTCTCGCTTGCTCTTTCATTCTTCTCGCCTGCTCTTTCGTTCTTCTTCCTTTTTTTTTTTTTTTTGTTGATGATTGGCGTTTGGTTGTAATCTGCACTTCCTCCTCCCTCGTCCTCCGTCGTCCTCCCTCGCAACATCCCGCAACAGCTGCAGGGGGAGGGGAAGGAGGAGAGGGAGAGAGAGGAGGGCCAGGCTTTTTTGAAAATATTTAAAAAGAATTGTGTCCTTAATTAATTTTTTATTGCACTAATTTGATAACAATTTACCGATTCTTGGCCCCTCCACCATCTGCTCCTCGTGCTCGTTATTTTAATAGACGTTAGCACGGATTCGAACACTGACAATTATATTATAGCCTCTAAAAATACAAATACAAAAAAATAAAGTTCCAATTTCACCCTTCTCGCTCACTCCATTTATTAACCAATCCTGTGGTCTGCTTCGCGGCAAGCGAAACCCTACGTTTCTCTCTCTCCCCTCCTTCGACCTCCGGCAATGGCGTTCTGGTGGTTGCTGCTTGTTCTCGGGATCGCGTTCGCGATCTGCAAGCTGCTGCTGCTGCTCATTCCCCCGAATGTTCCATCAATCGAAGTCGATGCTTCCGATGGTGCTCTCTTTGGTCTTCACAGTTTCTTTTTGGTTTTTGTTTTCTGTTTAGGTGTAATATAAACTTAATTGAGGGTTTGTGATCTTGGATTTGTGGCAGTGCTGGAAGATGGGAGCCAGACTAAGGAGAATAGCTACATTTATGTGAGTACTCTCGAATGTTGATTGTTGAAGTGGTTTCTAGGTTTCCTTTTTTTTTTTTTTCCAATTTCCCCTTAATTCTTTGCATTAGTTCTATGGATCCAAAATGGAGGAATTTTGAGTTTCTGATGGAGCTGGAGAACTCGTTAATTGATAGTTTTGAAAGTTGGTGTAAATTGACATTGGGATTTTATTTGGTAGCTCATTCTAACTTATCTGAGATTTCAATGATTGACATGTAATGGTGATTGTTTTGAGTCTTGCGTGTTTCCCAAAGTGAGAAGGAGGTTGATATTTTGCATGACTTGCTTCAGATACCTAGAAAGGGGAAGTCAGCGCAGACAGACAAGGTTCAGTGTTATGAGCCTGCTACCATGAAGTATTTGGGATACTTCCCCGCATTGACGCCTGATGAGGTTTGCTTGTTCGATCTTTACCCTGTGTGCATTTGATTCTAGCTTATTTTCATTTGATTCTAGCTTAATTTCATGAACTCTGTGTTTGAAAGCAAGAGTATGTTCCTTTCTTAAGGTTCAATAGCAATTATTCTCATTTCTCAAACACTCAATGGATACCTCTGTTTGAAGTGTTATCTCTGCTGATGGGCACTAAATGCATTTTATCAGGTCAAGGAGCATGTGGCACAAGCTAGGAAGGCGCAGAAGATGTGGGCGAAGAGTAACTTTCGACAAAGGCGCCAATTTTTGCGAATCCTTCTGAAGTATATAATAGAACACCAAGAGCTTATATGCGAGTGAGGACTAAAACTTCATTGTATAAATTATTCTTTTTTCTGTTGGAACTTGAATATATGTATCACTGCGCTCTAATGGAGATTAGAGTTTAGCTGATATCGTCTATGTATAATTTTAAATATCTATTAGTTCCTATATGGTCTTTGTTAATGGATTCCTTATTGATATGCTCAATGAATCATTAGAGATATATCTGGGCCAAGATCTGCTACAAGATATCATAGATTCTGGGTATTAAACCTGTTCTACAATTGCCTTTGGTTGCCTTAAAACCAAATCTTTAACTTTCTAATCTTGATACCAAATATCTTACCAAATTTGTTACTTTTCTTAGAATATCTTCCCGTGACACTGGAAAGACAATGGTTGATGCTTCTCTGGGAGAAATAATGACTACTTGCGAGAAGATTACTTGGCTTCTGGATGAGGGTGAAAAGTGGCTGAAGCCTGAATACAGGTATCCATGAACCTTCCTCTAATTTGCATATCAAGTGTTGAACCATTTTGTTAGCCTTTGCTTCAAAAGAAGATCTTGCATTAGAATATAGGCTATATCTGGTTGAATAAATTAATATTTATATTCACTGGTTTCTCAGATCTCGTGGAAGATCAATGCTGCACAAGAGAGCAAAAGTTGAATTCTATCCGCTTGGAGTGATTGGGGCGATTGTTTCCTGGAACTATCCATTCCATAACATTTTTAACCCAATGCTAGCTGCAGTATTTTCGGGTAACGGTGTGGTGATTAAGGTATATAATTTCACAGAGCTTGTAACTTGTACTTTTTATTTTGACTCGTGACATATTCCCCTTAGAGCCCTAGATTGATGTATATTGACTTCTATACATTCTATAACATGTTTGGACTTGTACATAAATGATTAATGTATGTTTTTGCTCTCAATTTTATGCATCTATTCTTAAAAATGCTACAAAATATGCTTGACCGAAGCAATCAGTGGAATCCTATCTATCTTATGTGATAATTCTGCCGTTAAACATGTATTGTATTCAATTATTTTTGATCCATTTCAGGAAAAAAACATATCTTACTGCAGTTAAGACACCATTTGGCCTCCAAGCTCCAGCTCTGCAGAAGAAAAATATGTAGAACACTACTGGTTTAAAAAGTAAATATATTGAGACCATTTGGGGACCCGATGATATTTAGTAAGCAAGGGATTTTTTTGTTGTTATTTTCCCCTCTTCAGAAAACATTCATATTCAGCGCTATAGGGTGAAAAATTATACTTCATTTTGGATTGTTAATGAGTGCTTGGGCAGGGTTAGGTTATGGGTACGGTTAGACATGATTTGAAATCTATGTATCAGTATCAGTTTTGGTCATAGGTTTTTAATATTGGAATTATTGACCATTTATCAACTGTTTTGTCTCGTTGTATCGGCAATATCGTTATTGTCTCGGTCATTTCGGACGGCTTGTAACAATAATATTGCTATCGGGCCAAATATTGGTATCAGGCAACATTTTGAACCTGGGGATTAGGTTTAGGGTTACATTAGGGGTTAGAGTTGGGGTCCATGCGGAGTGTTGTTAGTTAGGCGTGGCCGCGTGGGTTAGGATTAGTGTTAGTGTTTAATATCAGGTGAAGGGTTTGGGGTTAAGAGCTTGAGTAAGGATTTTGGAGGTGTTGGTTTAGAGATTTAGGACTAGGTTAACTATATAGTATTAGTTTGAAAGAGTTTCACAAACACTATTTATGGAGTTTGTTCTTTTCTCCCAGCCCATTCTGAAATATACAGATCTATTGAGTTCATGCAAAATGTTTCTCAGGGGTTGGTTGTAAGGGGTAGGTTAATTGTGTTGTGTTAATTTCAAAGTTCCCATACCCTTGTTATAGAGATTGGCCTGTAACTGGTTCACTATTTTTGAACAAGTAATCTATGCTAGAGTTAGATTAATCAAAGTTATGCAAATGTCTCTAGATGCACATGGAAAATTAAAGATATTTCACTCCTCTATAAGAGTAATCTAGTATTTCTGGAGTTTTATTGATACTAGCCATACAAAATGATATCCATACATCATAGACTGGACTGCTGAGCAGAACTATCATTTGTCTGCAAATTGTGGGTTAGTCATATAATAACCATTTTAACTGCTGAACAGAACTATCATGTGTCTTCAAATTGTGGCTTAGTCATATAATAACTATTTTAGATCGTGTCATACTCGAGATTAGCAATGAAATGCATTATCTATAATATCTTATTAGTTGGATATTAATCATATCTTTTAATGTAGGTCTCAGAGCATGCTAGTTGGTCAGGATGTTTTTATTTGAGAATCATTCAAGCTGCTCTGGCTGCTGTTGGAGCTCCAGATAATCTGGTTCATGTGATAACAGGGTGTGTTCATGGACTTTTCAGACTTTCATTTTTCTTTAATGCAATTTTGTTCAATCAGAAATGATTAGGCATCATTAAAATTGCTCTCATTCTTTTCTTTGACAGATTTGCAGAAACAGGACAAGCTCTCGTGTCATCGGTTGACAAAATCATTTTTGTTGGATCACCTGGTGTCGGAAAAATGGTGTGTGTGCGTGCGTGTGTGTGTGCGTGCGTGTGTGTTATCCTGTTTTAATGTTTAACTATTCTCCCAGTGTCATTCATATGCCTGTGACAATCTTAATTGTAGCAAAGCTAATGAGTTGGCATGCCTGCATTCAGATTTTCTGACATGTTAGCTTCTCCATGATGCTTATTTTAATCATTTCATACTCTATGGGGACTGCTATCATGGTCATTCTATTGTGGGTTGTTCAAGTTGAGGCAGATGTATGTGTATTCTGTTTTCAAGAAATGTGCTTGCATTGGGTCTGCTAATTGACAAACAATAAAATTTAATCATAAGCCAATGCACTTTTTTATATGAAAACTTGTTCCTTTCCTTATTTAATATTCAAATTCAATCAACTAGTTAAAATTTAATCATAGGCCAATACATGTTTTTTATAACGTGTTCCCTTCCGTATTTAATATTCAAATTCAATCAACTATTTTATTCCCTTATAAAAGAGGCAGAGGGTTGTACTGAGAGCTTTGAGAATATTGCTTCTGTGAAATTAACCCCTGGTGCAGTACATGCTCATATTTAGTCACTCTTGGAGAATCTATTGATCCTTTGAAACTAACCCCTGGTGCCTTTTTAACATGGCTGCTATTATGTAAAGCGGACACCTCTATCATGAAGCGATGCCTGTTTCACACACATCACCTTCTGGGCATTGGGCACTGTTTGGACACATTTCATACTTCGTGAACTTGTTCTCGAATATCTATTATATTTTGTAATTTAGAATATTCTTTTGGACACTTATTGGATACATGTCCTATATTTGTCATACACCTATTTTCATATTAGTTACATGTCAGAGAATCTGAGATGTTTACTTTCACTTATAGATCAAAGAATATTAATAGAAAGAGACCGTCAAATTATGGCTTGTAGAAAACTATGATAGATTAGAGATGCTTCGAGATAAGAAGTGAAATAGATTGAGCTACTCCATAAAAAGTTGAAGAGCCGAGGACTGTTTTTCTTGCAAAGCCATAAAATTTATGATAGGTTGTAATCGTTGTATGTTATTATATTGTTAGAAACATGTGTGGATTTTTGGATGTATGGACATGTCTCTGTATGTATTCATGTACATACACACTCTTTTGTTATCTATATGTGTTCTTGTATCATATTGCCATGTCCTTGAGTCCCTACATGTTTAAGGAATTGCCATGTGTGTTTATGTCCTTGTCATGTGTCCATGTCCATGATTCTTATTTGCTATGGAGCATCTAATCTACTTATTCAGACAGTTTTAACCTTCGCGTATGAACCACCATCATCGTGTTCATGAACTGTGCGTTTCTTTTCTATTTACAAAATTCATATACATGTATTAATATTTTTCTTGCTTGTTTTTGCACGTTCTCGTTCCAGATAATGCAAAAAGCTTCAGAGACTTTGATACCTGTAACTCTTGAGCTTGGTGGTAAAGATGCTTTTATTGTCTGTGAGGATGTAGATGTGCCCCATGTATGGATATTTCTTCTTGCGCCAATTTCTTGTTTCTGCAGAATACATATGAAATCACCATGTGTGGAATTTATTTAAAAATACAGCGTACTGCATCTTTTGGCACCAATATGCTTTCTAACAATTTCCTTCTAACATAGGTTGTGCAAATTGCAATTAGAGCTGCTCTCCAGTCTAGCGGACAAAATTGTGCTGGCGCTGAGAGGTTTTATGTCCATCGAGACATTTATTCTACGTTTGTTGCTCAAGTAGTCAAACTTGTAAAATCTGTATCTGTGGTAAGTATTCTTGTAATTCTGTGGATGTAGATATTGTATATCATAGTTTAGATCAATTAATTTCCATAGTATCACATACAAAATGAATTTTTCTCTAGCATCACCTGTATGTTTGTAAATGCCAGATAAATTCTGAATTTGTGCTCCTTTTTGAAATCCATCAACAACTGCCAACTGTGTGTCCATGGTGTCCCTCGACCCTCATTGCCTCACAAGGGAATGAATTTTATTGGCTTGTGTTCGGCTCACAAAAGTCTTCTGAAGGTCTGGTGCTGATGCAGCAATCCATTTTCTTTTTGAGGCTAGGATGGAGTGAGTAGAGTACTTTTTGATGCTTCTAGTTTGCATTCATGTGACCATTAGCGGCAGCATTGTCTGACTGTTTGCACAGGAAGGAGGGTGAGAGTAAAATATTTTCACCAGATTTTAACAGTTAACTGTATATTATTATTATTATTATGTGATAACAAACCTCTATGCTAGTATAGCTAAAAATTAATAATGAATTTGGTTCTCTTTTAAGCCATTTTTAGTTAGAACAATGAGACTAAAATAGATTTCTTCCCTTGAAGAACATATATAATTAACTGGCCATTTCATGCAGGGTCCCCCACTAGCTGGAAGGTACGATATGGGTGCTATTTGTATGCAAGAGCATGCTGACAAACTTCAAAGTCTTGTTAATGATGCTTTGGAGAAAGGGGCGGAAATTGCTGGCAGAGGAAGCTTTGGCCATTTGGGGGAAGATGCAGTTGATCAATTCTTTCCTCCGACTGTCTTAGTGAATGTTAACCATACAATGAGGCTGATGCAAGAAGAGGTAGCTGTGGAGTTTTTCAAGTCATGTAACTACTTGTTCGCTGAAACATGCAGTAACTTCATGATTGCCTTGCAGGCTTTTGGGCCAATTATCCCAATAATGAAATTCAGTTCTGATGAAGAGGTTATCAAACTTGCAAATGACTCAAACTATGGATTAGGTTGTGCTGTGTTCTCTGGCAGCAAAAACGCTCCATAGAGATAGCTTCGCAGATACAGTGTGGGGTAGCTGCAATTAATGATTTTGCATCTACTTACATGTGTCAGGTAATAAAACAATGTGATCAGCGTTTTTCTTCTCTTGTCCGTATACATTTCAAAAGCCAAGTTATTCTTTGAAAAATGCTAGACATAATTAGTCATTCTTAGCTGAAACCACAAACATCCCTATAATATTGGAATTGGATGTTTTATTATGAAAATTTGTTTCAGAGATGGAAGCTGATGGTCGCATGCAGTATTCTGTTTAAAAGAATTTGCCTTCAATTTCTTTTAGAGGCCTCCGTATCAGATGCTAGTATGGTAGTTATTTTGGTTTGCTTTACTTCATTGCCGCATTTGCAAGGATTTTCTGGGCATGATTGGATTCATCGTAAAGTAATAACAACTGTGAACTATATTATATTCGTTCAAGTGTTGTCCACGTCTATTTTCATTATAAAATGGACCCTGCTGTCCTTTTTATGAACCCGATAAGTGTGCTCTCCCTTTATGGAGATCCTATTGTGAAGGAAGTGTTCCTTTCAGGTCAACCATCTACATAATATACTGTTCAAAAAGTGAAATACAAAAAAAACAACATAACATTGAAAGTGGACATGTTTGAGATTGTCTATATAGTTTTCTGTTTGAATTAATTGCTCTTCTCACAGTTTACTGGCAATACTTCTAGTTACATGCCTTTTTATTAGTTTTCAACTCTACACAGCATAACATATTTTCAATTTTATTTACGTCAATTCATTTTCATTTTTCTACAACTAATAGAAATGATCTTATGCAATCATGCTCATTATTTTTGATTTTCTTCTTCCTCTTTTTTGTAGTCTTTGCCATTTGGTGGTGTTAAACACAGTGGGTTTGGAAGATTTGCTGGGGTTGAAGGGTTGCGAGCTTGCTGTCTTGTAAAATCAGTGGTTGAGGACAGATTTTGGCCTTACATCAAAACAGTTATCCCAAAGCCCATCCAGGTTTGCTATAAAATAACCAATCCATCTTCTATATCCTCCTGACAAAGTCGGCTACTAATATTCCATTTTTCTCTTGTACTAAACAGTATCTTATTTCATAACCCTCACAAGTTCTGCCATTTACCTTCCATTGCCTTTTGTATGAAACAGTATCCTATATCAGAGAACGGCTTTGAGTTTCAGGAATCACTTGTAGAATTACTTTATGGTATGAACGTGCGGGATAGGCTTAGAGCATTGGTCAATGTATTGAAGATCCTCACAGAGAAGAACACTACTCCCAGCGTGGAGAAGAGAAGGCGATGAGTAGACCCAGCAGCCGAACTATTTACTACCTTCGATGGGCTCGGTTCATTAAAAGCTCTATCAATATTTCTGTGTGTCAGAGAAAACAGAAGCAGTCACCAGATGTATGGCCCTGAAATTTGTCCCGTTAATGGAGTTGGTTGAAGTGAGCTGCCATTTTCTCATTGCTAAGCTTCGATATGGTTATGCTGGCAGTTTGTAATTTTTGTTCTCGCGGCCTTGTACTTGAATATGATGCTTAAATGGTGCTTCCTTTGAGTTTTTTTTTTCACGAGTATTTCGTTGCGACTAATAATAGAATCATGGTTATCTGTGCCCTTATGGGCAGCTTAATGAACTAGTACACGACAGCAGAAAGTGGTTTCTTTGCTTAATGAATGTGGATCAGCTCTTGAAATTTTGTTCGCTTTGCAGAATTGAGCAGATTTTACTTGTGCTTTCAGTGTTACAACTTGGAAGGGGTTCCCTGCAGAGGATCTTGTCTCAAGTTGAACTGGCTGTGATCTAGAATGATGTTGATTTTAATGTATAAAGCTACTCGAATCACAGGAGATTCTACATGCACATATTGATTTGGGGCTTGTATATCAATAGGTTACTGTACTTTTCTTTTTTCCCCCACTTTTGGGGTACAATATTGTATTTAATCTACATTGTATGTATCTGTTGGCCCAAAGGTCCATCACTCTATTTTTAATGATGATTAACTCACGTAGTTATCGTACTAATGATCTTATATTTAATTAGTCTCAGATATGTGATCAAGATCTTAATAGGTATTTAGCTTCAATAAAGGATTTCAAGTCAAGTTTTAGAGCTAGTGTAACGGTCCCAGTTCTAATAAGCAAAATTTGATCCATAACACGTATTTATCCTCAAATCTTTTCGTTAATCACAAAATCTAGAAAATTTTAGCAGCATCTCCTCTAAAATTTTAACTTTTTCCATATACAGAAATATGAATTTCGGCTCCAAGGCTTACTTATATCCATAAAGCATTTCGGTCACATGACCTACTTATCACAAAATAAAGAATATATCCAAAATATACTTATGCCATGTATTCATCTTGCATAACCATCAAGGCATCCATAATCCACAAAATTCTACCAACATGATCACAATACCTCACTTCACCAACTTCCCAAGTACACAAGTTCTAATTAAAACTATTACAAAAATTACATATGATAGTAGCATTATAGCACCCTCAACTAGGTAATGCTAACATAAACATAATTACATGTACATAGGGAACAAAATAAGTGTTTATGAAACATATGACATTCTGCTCATGACCAATCCGTGTTACATTATGCCCTTACCTTTGTCCAGACCTGAAAGAGAAGAGAATGAAAGGAATGAGCTCGACGGCTCAGCGAGTAAATTTTATAAACACTTTATAATTGCTAACAACATGATATAATACTACAACATACTTTATAGAAATTAAGGAGACCCTTTTTTTGGAAACATATGTTAACATACTTTGGTCTACTTTATACATTTATGTGATGGTACAAGACGTAGTAATAGTTTTCCTTTTATCACGTTTGATAACACAACATAATTCAAACTATAACAATTCCTAAGTTATGATAACACAAACATCTTTTATGAACATATTTACAAACAACAATTCATTACCACCACATTCGAAAAAGTACAAGAACACTTCACCGTCTTCTCCTCCCACCGGCTCCCGCCGGCCCCTTCCTACAGTGATAAACATAAACTACTTTCACAACACCGTCTTCTCCTCCTACCGGCTCCCGCCGGCCCCTTCCTACAATGATCAATATACTTTTACACCGTCTTCTCCTCCTACCGGCTCCCGCCGGCCCCTTCCTACAATTTTAGATGAACACCTCACTTTTCCCACCGTCTTCCCCCTCTTACCTCTGAATCGACAATCATAGGTATTCAATCATAACAACATATAAATTCTACGATCAATACATTCATAAATATTGCATATCAGTTTATATCATTGCATAACTTTACACAATTAACATGTTTTGGTAAGATCCCAAAATCAACATTTTCACGTATCATTCATCTATTCAATTATGCTATTATATAGGGATTACCATAGTAATTCGTACCATGTAATTCATGCGAAGGTACCTAAGTATTATGATTGGTGACTTTAGTATTACACATACATAACATGAACATAAACACTAAAGCATACTTCCATTCTAGCAAATATCCATTACCACTTACTTCACTTAAACTACTTAATTTAACTCAATTTGTTACGAATACATTACACAATAATTTATATAACTATCTTCTAATAAAAAAATTAATTGTGGCACCAATTTCATGTAAAATAAATTTACATTCTACTCTACACCCATTTATTTTACTTTCCCTAAAATCCCTCTTAGTCTCATACAACAAATACATAAATTAAATTCGTGAATTTAGTATATAAAGTGAGTATGTAAATTTACTCACCAAGATATGTGGATTCCCACTATCGATTTTGATCAATTCCCCCACTCAAGCCCTAGTAACAAGACAAGGCAAAATTCTTAGTTTATGCAACAATCATCATCATGGAAATAACTAGTTGATTGCTATTGTATCTATACCCAACTATCAACCTCTGAAATAAAAGAGAAATTGGAACCAAAATTTCAGAATTAGGGTTGATTTTTACCTTATGAAAAACTATCCCAAATCTGAATTTTTACACGTTGGTTGTCCAAATCAGGTATCCCCTCCCCCCCCACCAGGCCGTGCGCGGCCTGGCGCCGGCCTCTCGCGCGGCTGCGCCGCCTCCCCGCGCGGCCGTGCGCGGTTGGTGGTGGCGCGCGGCCGGCCGCCCCTCCTGGCTTCGGCTGGGAGGGTGAAAAAGGAGAGAGAGAGAGAGAGAGAGAGTTGGGTAGTGAGAGATTTAAGAGAGGAGAGGTTAGGGTATTTTGAGAAGAAGAGATTCAGTTTACAGAGAAGAAGAGGTTCAGTTTACAGAGAAGAGAATTTCTTCTCTGATCTGAACGTAAGGGGTGTTTCTTTTGCAAAAATACCCCCAAAATCCAACTTATTACAAAGCTAAACCCTTCCTCATTCTTGCCACTTGGCCAAGGCTAGGATCAAATTGATCCTAGCCTTACACCTCACCCCCCTCATGCATACCTAACTCCTCCACTCACTAAAGTTTTATAAAAAATTCCAAAATACAAATACTTAGTAATTAATTATGTATGTATTAATTGGGAATACATTAAGGTATACTAAAAATTTGCAATATTAAAGATACACCCCATATACTTCTAATATCATAATTATTTTGGCATAAATACTTATATATATTTCCTATCTATATATACCAATTTACACCATAAATCAAAAATCAACATAACTCATAAGGATGAAATATTTATTCTTGGGTTATCCTTATTATTATAGGTATTTAATTAACAAAGAGGAAAAAAAAATTTCCTATCTAACTGATGCTTAATATAATTAGGAATTAATAAATAAATAAAAAAATGGGCTGTTACATTCTACCCCCCTTAGGGAAGCTTCGTCCCCGAAGCTCGACGTACCTTGGAAAAGTTCACTCAGACTCTTGATAGAAAACGAGGGTCCCTGCCTAATACAACTGTCTCAAGTACTTCATGTATCTGAACTATTTCTCAATGTTCTTTATGCTCCTCGCTACTCTTGGGATAATTACCACATCAACAATGAATCTGATCACAAATTGATCGGGATATGGTTGTAATATTCTTATTCCTCAAGTCCATAAATGTTGCAGGGGTGATGGTTTGTCCAAATAGCATTACGAAAAATTCGATATTTCTTTCCGGAGATAAGCGTGGTAACTCCTTCGAAACACAATTGAGGTACTAGTTCACCATAGTTATGCACCCTTTTGGTGGCAGCCTATATTGGCACAGCGGGTTAACAATCAATCTATTCTTAAAATAACATCGTACTCCATCTTTCTTAATTTTATGAGGTTCACCCATGTTTTTACTTCTCTTATCATGATCTCACTCTCCTTATAGTACATATTAGTAACCATATCCGTTCCTATAGGAGTCGATATCACAAGTAGAATTTCAATGATTTAGGTTTCATGTTTGGTTTGGATGCAATGTTGAGAAGACAAAAGAGTATGTGACACTAGGGTCAAATAATACTCGGGAAAAATGCTCCATTAAATTGATTGTACCTTTCACCACAACATTTGATGTTCGAGACTCCTGCTGAGTCAAGCATTCCTCTCCCGCCGAGCTCCAGGCTGTTGCACTGATGACTGAGTTTCCGCCGATCGGGGTGTGTTGAACGGTCGCCTGAAAGTTCCTGTTGATCCTGAAAATGGGACAGTGCCCCCAGTTCGCCTTTCCGTCCCAAATCCCATACCTGGGTGTCCTTGTAAGATCGGACATTCCTTCCTTATGTGACCCATTTGACCGCAAGAGAAACATTGTTTGCCCAGAACACAACTGCCCGCATGATTCAAATGGCATATGGGGCACCACGAGTTTCCTGCAACATCGGGACGGTGAGAAAGTATTGCCTGAGGTCTTCGAGGGAATCCCACTCGATGCCATGTACCTCCATTTGATCTAGAAGCCGATGCTACCGAGGACCCCTCACTTCTATTGAATCTGTGGTTTGACATATCGGGGTCAGGTGTCTCCTGATAGTGGGGGCGCTTAGAAGGGGGTAACTCCTTACTTTTGACTTCCTGATCTTTCAATATATCCCGTTCAACTTCCAATGCTTTCTCCACCACTTGAATATAGATTTGGAGTTGGAACGGAATTAATTTGCTTCTGATTTCAGGTTTTAATCCCCTCACGAACCTTTTAGTTCTTTCTGATTCTTCACGTACCAGCCCTGCTGCATATCTTGACAATTGTGTAAACTTGACATCATACTGGTTGACAGACATTTGTCCTTGCTTTAGCTCCTGAAATTCTAGTGCGAGTTTATCTTTAGCTACCCCCGGTATATACTTTTCGTTGAACTTCTTAACCAAAAAGTTCCAAGAAACTTTCTCCCCTAAGGAATTAGCTCCACCTTTAACCATGTCCCACCAATGTTCTGCCTCACCTTGAAACATGAAAGAGGTAAAGGACACTCTTTGATTCTCATTACATTTCATAACGGTTAGTATTTTCTCAATTCGACGAAGCCATTCTTCTGCTTGTATGGGATCAGCTTCTCCTTTAAATGCTGGCGGGTTCAGCTTCTGAAATTGTTCTAAAGCTTGATGTGGGTTGCTTTTCGTTGCCAGTCGCGCCAACCAACCTGGCATTACATCAGGGATTTTCTGGTATTTGCTGATGTGTTCATCCTCGTGGTTAGTCGGGGGATGGATACTCCCAACTGAGTTTTGCGGTGAGGCATAGCTTGCCGGATCAGTGTCTGGTGGCGGAAGATTTAAGTCCATCTATCCCTAAAAGAATAATCAGTCCTTATCATCAATAATATTCACAGTACAAAACAAGTCTTATATAACAATTATTACTTCATTCATAACTTCTAAGACATCTTGGAACCAAGACTTACATTGATATGCTTACATTCATACTAAACATCTAAAAGATATATATATATATATATATATATATATATAATATATATATATATATATATATATATATATATATATATATATATATATATAAACCATATAAAAGGTTTACATAGAAACTCATTGTTCACACCCAATTCTTTACAGACACATAAACCTTCCTACCCAAAAAGCTCTAAAATAGGCGAACCATGCCATCCTTTCTCAAAATACTAAACATTCCACCTTATTCAAGGATTTATATTAGAACCAGTGGAACTTCCCTCCTGAGGATCTTCACTTTCTATTATGATATCATCGTCATATCTTCAGTATTCATAATCATCATAAAGATCCAAGTCGTGGGCCCAGCTAGCATTCTACCAAATACCTCTAAAAGATATTCTTTCTTGGGACTCTACTTCATTACTGAGGACGGCATTAAAAGTCTCAGTCATTGGTAGGTCTCCAATGGGGCTTTTATCATCAACCGCCACATCTGTATTCTTTTATCCCATTAAGCTTGCTTCAACATCATTATCCATAGATATAAGGAAATTTTACCTTAAGGTAGTTAGGCTATTGGAAATCAACAGATCTGCAATTTCTTATATTTCTATCTCTCGGAGCTTGCTAATCTAAAACGTTCTTACGTTCTGAATTAACTTTGACTTGCCGGATATTTTAGCTACCCTCTCATTCCAGTGTCCCATACCACTGGCGATCCATACAAAGGGCCCGCACCCTCAGTATGAAACATCCGAATCGGAGTATGCGGGTACTCAAATTCGAATACAAGAGAACGGTTAAATATCCCGCACTTCTAAGTTAATCATATTTGTAAGAATCCACTACTCCTTAAAATACCCATCTCGATCGTACAATCCCACATACAATTTTTCACACAATACCACATCAATCCTAACTTATCCTATCTACTCAATGTAACTTTACACCTAAGCCTTGGCTCTGATACCAACTGTAACGGTCCCAGTTCTAATAAGCAAAATTTGATCCATAACACGTATTTATCCCCAAATCTTTTCGTTAATCACAAAATCTAGAAAATTTTAGCAGCATCTCCTCTAAAATTTTAACTTTTTCCATATACAGAAATATGAATTTCGGCTCCAAGGCTTACTTATATCCATAAAGTATTTCGGTCACATGACCTACTTATCACAAAATAAAGAATATATCCAAAATATACTTATGCCATGCATTCATCTTGCATAACCATCAAGGCATCCATAATCCACAAAATTCTACCAACATGATCACAATACCTCACTTCACCAACTTCCCAAGTACACAAGTTCTAATTAAAACTATTACAAAAATTACATATGATAGTAGCATTATAGCACCCTCAACTAGGTAATGCTAACATAAACATAATTACATGTACATAGGGAACAAAATAAGTGTTTATGAAACATATGACATTCTGCTCATGACCAATCCGTGTTACATTATGCCCTTACCTTTGTCCAGACCTGAAAGAGAAGAGAATGAAAGGAATGAGCTCGACGGCTCAGCGAGTAAATTTTATAAACACTTTATAATTGCTAACAACATGATATAATACTACAACATACTTTATGGAAATTAAGGAGACCCTTTTTTTGGAAACATATGTTAACATACTTTGGTCTACTTTATACATTTATGTGATGGTACAAGACGTAGCAATAGTTTTCCTTTTATCACGTTTGATAACACAACATAATTCAAACTATAACAATTCCTAAGTTATGATAACACAAACATCTTTTATGAACATATTTACAAACAACAATTCATTACCACCACATTCGAAAAAGTACAAGAACACTTCACCGTCTTCTCCTCCCACCGGCTCCCGGCGGCCCCTTCCTACAGTGATAAACATAAACTACTTTCACAACACCGTCTTCTCCTCCTACCGGCTCCCACCGGCCCCTTCCTACAATGATCAATATACTTTTACACCGTCTTCTCCTCCTACCGGCTCCCGCCGGCCCCTTCCTACAATTTTAGATGAACACCTCACTTTTCCCACCGTCTTCCCCTCTTACCTCTGAATCGACAATCATAGGTATTCAATCATAACAACATATAAATTCTACGATCAATACATTCATAAATATTGCATATCAGTTTATATCATTGCATAACTTTACACAATTAACATGTTTTGGTAAGATCCCAAAATTAACATTTTCACGTATCATTCATCTATTCAATTATGCTATTATATAGGGATTACCATAGTAATTCGTACCATGTAATTCATGCGAAGGTACCTAAGTATTATGATTGGTGACTTTAGTATTACACATACATAACATGAACATAAACACTAAAACATACTTCTATTCTAGCAAACATCCATTACCACTTACTTCACTTAAACTACTTAATTTAACTCAATTTGTTACGAATACATTACACAATAATTTATACAACTATCTTCTAATAAAAAAATTAATTGTGGCACCAATTCCATGTAAAATAAATTTACATTCTACTCTACACCCATTTATTTTACTTTCTCTAAAATCCCTCTTAGTCTCATACAACAAATACATAAATTAAATTCGTGAATTTAGTATATAAAGTGAGTATGTAAATTTACTCACCAAGATATGTGGATTCCCACTATCGATTTTGATCAATTCCCCCACTCAAGCCCTAGTAACAAGACAAGGCAAAATTCTTAGTTTATGCAACAATCATCATCATGGAAATAACTAGTTGATTGCTATTGTATCTATACCCAACTATCAACCTCTGAAATAAAAGAGAAATTGGAACCAAAATTTCAGAATTAGGGTTGATTTTTACCTTATGAAAAACTATCCCAAATCTGAATTTTTACACGTTTGTTGTCCAAATCGGGTATCCCCTCCCCCCCACCAGGCCGTGCGCGGCCTGGCGCCGGCCTCTCGCGCGGCTGCGCCGCCTTCCCGCGCGGCCGTGCGCGGCTGGTGGTGGCGCGCGGCCGGCCGCCCCTCCTGGCTTCGGCTGGGAGGGTGAAAAAGGAGAGAGAGAGAGAGAGAGAGAGAGTTGGGTAGTGAGAGATTTAAGAGAGGAGAGGTTAGGGTATTTTGAGAAGAAGAGATTCAGTTTACAGAGAAGAAGAGGTTCAGTTTACAGAGAAGAGAATTTCTTCTCTGATCTGAACGTAAGGGGGTGTTTCTTTTGCAAAAATACCTCCAAAATCCAACTTATTACAAAGCTAAACCCTTCCTCATTCTTGCCACTTGGCCAAGGCTAGGATCAAATTGATCCTAGCCTTACACCTCACCCCCCTCATGCATACCTAACTCCTCCACTCACTAAAGTTTTATAAAAAATTCCAAAATACAAATACTTAGTAATTAATTATGTATGTATTAATTGGGAATACATTAAGGTATACTAAAAATTTGCAATATTAAAGATACACCCTATATACTTCTAATATCATAATTATTTTGGCATAAATACTTATATATATTTCCTATCTATATATACCAATTTACACCATAAATCAAAAATCAACATAACTCATAAGGATGAAATATTTATTCTTGGGTTATCCTTATTATTATAGGTATTTAATTAACAAAGAGGAAAAAAAAATTTCCTATCTAACTGATGCTTAATATAATTAGGAATTAATAAATAAATAAAAAAATGGGCTGTTACAGCTAGCACGTGTTGATTCAAGAGCTTGTGCATCAAGACCACATCAAGTACTCAAGAGGAGTCTAGCTCTTTGGATCATGGTTTAGACCAAGTCAAGAAGGAAAAGAAGATTTTCAAGTGAAGACCTTCAAGAGAAGACTTGTGTCTAGGTTTGTTTTTAGCAAGATTTTTTTTTTAGATAAAATGTAAAGGATAGATTAGTTGGTGGCTTGCTCAAGTATCATATACACTCACACACAAGATTTAGACGAGTTTTTTATAAAAGAGTTTTCATTTTAGAAAAATACAAAAGAGTTTTCATCTTGGAAAAATATCGTTTTGATTTTTTGAGTTTCATATATACATTTGATTTAACCAAAACCATTTTAGAACTTAATGTCAAAAACATAGATATTTCATCATATATGTATAGTGGATCATATCCATACACACTAAGCTTTAAAAGTGTTTAAAATATCTTGTTTTCGTATTTGGAGAAGTTTTGGAAAAATCAATTTGGAAAAATACGGTTTTTATTTTAAGCCAAAAATTTCAAGTTACAAAAATAGTTCAAAATATTTGTAACATATTTTGATTTTTACTCAAACATGTTTGTTTATCAAAGTATATTACTGAACTTATTTTTGTAGATTTTTTGTAAATTTATGGGATTTTATTAAAGATAAAAAGTCAAGTTTTTAATCCCCATAATTGTTATTTCTGGCCTTCTGCCGGTTGACCGCACGGTCGATCGAGCCAGAGGTCGGTCAACCGAGCGGTCGACCGACGTGCACAAAACGTGCACGGCCAGGGCTGGTCGACCGCACGGTCGACTGCCGGAGAGTGTCTGCTCTCTGGAAATGGCCCGGTCGACCGCTGGGTCATTGCCCTGAAGGTGGTTGACCGGCCGGTCGACCGACCTTCCTAACAGTCGAAAAATCGACCGTTGGTGGTCGACCGGCCGGTCGACCGACAGCAGTGCAGACTGCTGATTTGGACCCCAATGGCTAGTTTTGGATGCCTATATATTGGGGTTCCCATGAACTGTTTTAGACAAGATTTGAAGTGAGTTTTTGAACTAGTTTTTCCTACTATATTAAGTTTTTATCTCCACTTGTTTTAGAGCCAAATACTTTCATTCAAAAGGAGAGTTTATCAAGAATTTTCAAAAGTGATTTCTTGTGTTTTCCACCACAAATTCAATCCTTATTTTTCTCATACATACTTGAGCTTTCCATTACTATATCATTTCTATAGGAGAGGTGTTGTGAGATTGTGTTAAGGTGATCAAGTGTTTAAATCACTAAGAGTTCATCATTGTACTTTAAGGAGGCGGACTTGCGGGTTCGCGGTGTTTTGAGTTCTAGTGAGAGCTCGTTGTAGAGGTGCGGTCTCGGCAAGCTAGTGTGCTTGCGGTGTGTTGTTCTTGCGGGAACAAGAGAGGGACTAGAGAGTCCAAAGGGGTTCTAGTGTGAACTCACTTGTAGGTGTTGCGGCACCGAGATCCGGTGGGATCGTTTTCTAGTGAAAATCCTTCATAGTGTTGAAGGCGGGGACGTAGAGCAAGTGTGCTCGAACCTCAAAACAATTCTCCCGTGTTTGTGATTGCTCTCTCTATCTCTCACTTATTTTTATATCTTACATGTTTATATTACTTTCATCTTTATATGCTTGATATATTTATGCTTAAATTGATATATGCTTGGGGATTATTTGCTCACACTTATATTCAACCAAGAGAGTCATAGCGGCACCTCAACTCTTATCTAGAGGAATCTTGAGGAGATAGTTCAGAGCCCTTCACAGGGAATTCGGTTACACTCTTAGGTTATACTTGATGTGTTGTGCTTAAGAATTTTAGTTTACATAAATAGTTTTTATTCCGTATTAATTCACCATTAGATTAACTAGTAACCTATTCACCCCCTCCTCTAGAAGATTTCAGTATCTATATCCAAATTGTTAATTGTCAATCAAGCAGATAGATTGTTGAGATTTCAAACCATAATTATTGACAACGATTGGCAGAATCACATTTAGGAAAAGATCATGTATTGAATTTTAATCATGAAATATCAATTTGCTTTCACAATCAATACATGAAATTGATATTTTGTTATTTAAGCGAACTGTACTTTTAGATTCAACATGGCACACACAGGAACCTGAATTTTTTTTGCTCAGCGGCTTTTGCTCATAGCCCTCACCGCGGGCTGTGAGCCGTCCAAAAAACACCAGTCCAAAAAACACCAATGAACGGTGAGATTTGTTCACCTCAAGATTCGTGTTTTTTTTTTTTTGGGTTGGCTCGCAACCCGCTGTGTGGGGCTGTGAGCAAAAAAATTTTCTCCACAGGGACATCACAAAAATCTTCCCTCAAGTAAAAATAAAAATAAAGGACACCACATGATTCAAAGTCCAGAGAAGCGGGGACGGATGTTCAGGAACAGATATTGTCACCCCAATAAATGAGAAAGACACCCAAAAAATATTTAACAAGTGTGTCGTTATTATTTTTTACAATTTTACTCTTGGTGAAATATTCAAAATGTCATTCTTCTTTCTCTTTCCTTCTTTTCCTTTTCCTCCTTCCTCTATTTCCCTCCTCCTTCTCTGCCGATCCCCTCTCCCCCCGCTCCCCCCACCTAATGTCCCACTGGCCCCCCTCCCCCCGGCCTCCATCCCAGATGTTCGGTCGGAATCCGGCCGAACGGTTGGGGGGGGGGGGGGGTGGTTCACCGTCGGGAAGGGAGATGGCCCTGTTGGGAGGAGGGTCGTCAGCATGGGCGGGAGAGAGGAGGAGGAGGAGAAGAGGACATTTTGGACATATTTGAATTTTTGGGGTGCCTTTATCAAATTTGGAGCTGCCTTCCTCATTTTTTGGGATAGCAGTCTCTGCTCTTTAGATGATGGGTCTATTTGTTTTGGTGCAAATGGCTGCAAAGTCATAAGTCGTAAAATAAGAATAGAAAAAGTGAAATGTAGTAGAGAAAATATATTGTGTTTTGCGGTGTTTGACTGATAAAGTAAAAGTGTAAATGGGAAAGTATATTGTGTTTTACGGTGTTTGATTGGTAATGTAAAAGTGTAAGTGAAAAATTTGACCAGAAAATTAATTGTAGCAATGATTTAAATATTATAAATGCTATTAAATTAAATCTACTATTGAAAATTAAATTGTATGAATAAATTTGAGATAAAATATTAATAATTTTAATATTTTGTTTATAACAATAATATTAATAAAATATTAATAGAATTAGTAAAATATTAACTAAATAAATAATTATAACATTTTAAGAAAAATATAAAGAACGTTAATAAAATTTTAAGAGTACTAAGAAAAACATAAACATTAAAAAGTCTTAAGAAAAATAATAAATATAGTTATAATATTATAATATTATAAAATATTTAAATTTATTATAATATTAAAATTTATTATAATATTATTGTAATATTATAAAAATATGAAATTTTTAAAAGTAAAATATAATTTTAATTTTAATAAGAAATTATTATAATGAATTATTATTACATATTAACATTAAAATATTAATATAATAATAAAGTATAATATAATATTATTGAAGTAATTATGTATATTAAAAATAAATAATTAAATATATAGTAATTTTATATTAAGGCATAATATTTTTATATTAATAAAATATTAAATCTAACTAAAATATTAAAAAATTGGTATAAACATTAATAAAATAATAAAGTATTATATAACAATATTAAATAAAAATATTAATTAAAATAATAAAATATTAAATATTAAAATATTATTAAAAATATTAAAAAACTAAAGATTAAAAATAAAATAATTAAATAATTAAATAAGAATTTAAACACTATTAAAATTTAAAAATATTAAATATTTAATCATATTAAATTATATATCGATTATCAAATAACTGCTTTAGACTGCAAGTGTACTCAAAGAGTGATTTAATGACCACAAAATTAATTGTAGCAACTGTAAGTGAGAAAATATAAGCGTAAAAGTAGGATTAATATGATCACAAAATTAACCGTAACAACTGCTAGTGAGAAAATGAGAATTGTATTTTATAAGTTGTTTTGTAAAAACAAACAACAGAAAATAAAAAGGAGGTTTACGACTTATGACTTGCGGCCATTTGCGGCGAAACAAACAGGCCGGTGTTCACTCATACACAACTCAATATTTTTTTTAATTATTGGCGTAACAATTTTTATTTTCCAAATTAGGCCCCATGATTTCGTAATAAAGTTTTTTTCTGAAGGATTTTATCGGGCCGGTCGAATAAAATTAGTATACTCTCACTGCCCGGTGACCACAATGCGAACCTCAAAGGGTCGGTTGTGCCGGGCCCGGCCCGGCCCCGTCCCGCCGTCCTATCTCTTATCTCTCCCCTTAATTAAAAAAAAAAAAAAAAAAAAAAACTTCAAATTCCCAAATCAAAAACCCTAGTCTGGGTTTGTTCTCCAATTGCGACTTCTCCCAATGTCGAAGCGAAAGTTCGGATGCGAAGGGTTCAGCATCAACCGCCAGCCCACCTACAACTTCGAGCGCTCCCAGGCCCCGCAGCGCCTCTACACTCCCGCACACGACAACCACGAGGATCACGACCTCGACAACATCGACTACGACGGCGACCAGGCCGCTGCCGACGCAGCCGCAAACCCTAGCACCAACGATGACGAGATCGACCCGTTGGACGCGTTCATGGAGGGGATCCAGGAAGAGATCCGAGCTCCGCCGCCCTCGAGCTCCGCGAAGAAGCAGATGGACAACAAGTATGACGAGGACGAGGACGAGGACCCGATGGAGAGCTTCTTGAAGGCGAAAAAGGATTTAGGGCTGACGCTGGCGTCGGATGCGCTGAGGGCGGGGTACGATTCCGATGAGGAGGTGTACGCGGCGGCCAAGGCGGTGGACGCTGGGATGGTGGAGTATGATTCTGATGATAATCTGATTGTTCTGGACAAGAGGAAGATCGAGCCAATTCCGGCGTTAGATCACAGTACAATCGAGTATGATGCATTCTGTAAGGATTTTTATGAAGAGAAGCCGTCCATTTCGGGTAAGTTTTAGGGTTTCTGTTGATTTTTTTCATTGAATTGTTTCAGAATAAAGCTTGGTTCTGCTTTGGGTTTTAAATTCAGGTATCTAAGCTTTTGACTGCATATGAACAATGTTCTCTCTTTGGAGCATAATCCTCATTTTGTGACCTTAGAGAAGACCAATGGTTCTTTTATTTTCAATTTCTCTGACCATGATGACATATCAGAGTATCTAGTTTTGTTAACTGTGGTCGATTGATCATGAGGGGAAGTTGGTGAATTGGTTATTGACTGTTGGACTTAATGATGATTTCTAAACCTTACAGATTTGTAGTTGTGATCCTTTTTTGGTTAAGGTAATGATTAAGTTTAGTCATTTGTGAGTATCGTGTACTTCCTCAATGGATTCCTTATAACAGAGTGGCCCAGCGATGATTGTTGGAGAACTGAACGAAGTTATATTGCACAGGTGAGGCTAACTAGGTTTTTCTGGGTTGTGCTAATTGAACAAAATTTTATTAATTTGTCTCCTTCATAATAATATGATTGCAAAGACTGCAGCACCATAACCTGTTTATAGATACAAACTGGATTTAATCCATAATAAACCAATCCCTAAAAGTATATAAATAAATAAATAAATAAATTTAACAATAAACCTAATCAATAGATTCTGCTTCATTGCACCTAAAAGTATTTGTTTTTGTTTATTTTAATAAAAGGGTAAGTGTTAATTTTACCTTAAGAACATAGTGGTCCCAATTTTTAACTTGTTCCTATGTCTTGCTACCAAAGTTACAACAGTGATGTGAAATCTGGAGAGAGAAGGCTGCAGCGGAAAGAACTAGAAAGAAATAATACTGTGAAGTACTTAATTTCCCCCCTTCATGTGAAGTCATTTAATTAAATCAATGATAATTATCATCAAAAGCTGTTTATAGCTTCAATCTCAAATTTGATCTCCAAATCTTCAACCACGCTCTTGTCCAAGGTTTGTCTTCAAACTTGGTTTTATTTTGTTCCTTGGAAGATGACAACCTGATGTGAAACCCATTGATCATGACTAAAGAATATTCAGCAACAAGGGCGACGCGGTTCGATGACAGCAATCTGTGGATCTCTGGAGGAGCTATGTCTTTGGGAATCATCAAAAGAGTTGGGAGATGAACAATGAAGAAGAAAAGAAATTTAAGTTGGAAATTAGTAAATAGGTTATAAAAGTTGAACTATTTATGAAACTGCGGTGTAATTGAAAAGTTTTCTTTCTAAAAGGCAAGAGATGATTGTCTAAATCATTACAATATATGCCATCAGAACTCTAATTTTTATTTATTGGAGCATCAGCACTGTGCGAATCAAAATTACCTTTCCTTTATAAACGGGCAAAAATGAAGGTTGCCTGCTAATAAATGAATCAACTAGCGTTAGAACTTGACCGCTAATACCTAGCTTTCTAAAATTCATAATGACGCTCGCATGATACAATTTTCCTTTATTTAATTTAAATTCTACATACAATGCCAGAATAGAGTGCTTGTACTGACTCCCAGATGTATCCTATGATGCTTGGTAGCTTTGTTCAAAAGTCTTTTATGTTCACTATATTTCAATATCCAACATTGTTCTTGTGGAAAGCAAATATCCACCAACCTCTTGTTGCCACTGTTCTTATCCAATTATGTTTATTGCCTGCAGGAATGAGTGATCAAGATGTTGCTGAATATCGGAAAAGTTTAGCTATACGTGTTTCAGGTTTTGATGTACCGAAGCCAGTAAAAGCTTTTGAAGATTGTGGTTTTTCTACAGTACTAATGAATGCTATCACGAAGCAGGGGTATGAAAAGCCAACATCAATCCAGTGCCAAGCCTTACCTATTGTCCTTTCTGGAAGGGATGTTATTGGCATTGCCAAAACTGGTTCGGGAAAAACTGCTGCTTTCGTTCTCCCAATGATTGTTCATATAATGGACCAGCCTGAACTTGCTAAAGAAGAGGGTCCAATAGGCGTAATATGCGCTCCAACTAGGGAATTAGCCCATCAGATATATCTAGAAGCAAAGAAATTTGCAAAACCTCATGGGATTTGTGTTTCAGCTGTCTACGGTGGGATGTCCAAGCTGGAACAGTTCAAAGAACTCAAAGCAGGTTGTGAAATTGTTGTTGCCACTCCCGGCAGACTGATAGACATGCTAAAGATGAAGGCGTTGACAATGTTTAGGGCAACTTACCTAGTTCTTGATGAAGCTGACCGGATGTTTGATCTTGGGTTTGAACCACAGATACGCTCTATTGTTGGTCAGATCAGGCCAGACCGGCAAACACTTCTTTTCTCTGCTACTATGCCTTACAAAGTTGAGAGGTTAGCCAGAGAGAGTCTGACGGATCCCGTCAGAGTTACAGTTGGTGAGGTTGGAATGGCCAATGAGGACATTACTCAAGTTGTAAATGTAATTCCTTCAGATATGGAGAAAATGCCTTGGCTTCTTGAGAAGTTACCTGGACTGATTGATGAAGGAGATGTTCTTGTGTTTGCATCTAAAAAGGCTACTGTGGACGAGATTGAGACCCAGCTAATTCAGAGAAGTTTCAAGGTCGCTGCCCTTCATGGTGACAAGGATCAGGCTTCTAGAATGGACACTTTACAGAAGTTCAAGTCAGGAATTTATCATGTTTTAGTTGCAACTGATGTTGCAGCTCGTGGACTTGACATCAAGTCAATTAAGTCAGTTGTTAATTTTGATATTGCCAGAGATGTGGACATGCATGTCCATCGTATTGGAAGAACAGGCCGTGCTGGAGA
The DNA here is from genome assembly GCA_038442645.1 of Agave tequilana. Taxonomy (NCBI): domain Eukaryota; kingdom Viridiplantae; phylum Streptophyta; class Magnoliopsida; order Asparagales; family Asparagaceae; genus Agave; species Agave tequilana. Next base: position 122,511 of record JAVJIF010030121.1, read on the forward strand.
CAAAGATGGCACTGCCTACACACTTATAACACATAAGGAAGCACGCTTTGCTGGTGAATTGGTCAACAGTTTGATTGCTGCTGGTCAAAATGTGTCTGTTGAACTGATGGACCTTGCTATGAAGGTATAGCATTCTAAGTTTGCTACTTGGAGCAGTATCCATTTACTGAATGTTTGTTTGTGGACGCTGATTATGTTAGCACTTAGCATGTTTGCTTCTTTCAATTCTGCTCCATCCACATCCTCCTTTCATTATTATCTATTAAATTCTTGTTAAGTGACAATTCATTTTTATCTTACCAGTTTAACTATTAGGTTATATTTTTGAATGGAAATACTTTCTCTCTGAAATTCTATGTCGTTTACTTGTCGTGAGTGTACATTATGTCTATCTGAAGATTGCTAATTGGGTTTTATATTTTAGGATGGAAGGTTCAGAGCTAAACGTGATGCTAGAAAAGGTTCTGGTAAGTATAAATTGTTGATGTATGCTAAATATAAATTTACTTGTGTCTTCTGTGTTATTTCCTCTCTTTTTTTAATGTGCATAGAGATGAGCTTTATAACAATTTAAGAGAACCTTCTGCAGGTGGTAAGAAAGGCGGAGGCAAAGGGAAAGGTGGAGTTGGAAGTGGAAGAGGTGTGCGTGGTGTTGATTTTGGCATGGGAATTGGTTATAAGCACGAGTCGTCTGGTGCGCCCTCTCAGTCCATCCCAAACCGGTCTGCTGCTGTTAATTCATTAAGGACAGGGATGATGGCACAATTCAAAAACAATTTTGTTGCTTCCACATCGAATCCTCAGATTGATGGTAGGAATCAGCCAAGTTCCAGGCCCGTATTGGCTGGTTTTGTATCTGGAGGTTCAATTGGTGGAGAAGCATATAAAGCACAGCCAGCAATTAATGCTAAGCCTGCTGGTGGAATTGCTAGTGCAAATGGAAATCAGAACCCAGCAAGGTTAGCCTCTTACTATTTCTTGTTTGAACACTTATTTATAATAAATATAAGGGTCTGTTTGCATGGAATTGCTATTAATATGTGTTATATTTATGAGGAATCATGGAATTGCTATTCCAGTAGTGATGGGTTGTTGAAGCACTGAAATCCAATTCATGCTGATTAGCTGGGTACAGTTGAAACTATTGCCTAGGAAGTTAGCGTCCCCCCCTTCAACTTTAATAATTAGAATACACTCTTATTGAGAGTGGATTGAGTATAAAGCTGGTCTCTGGGAATTCCACGTGTAAATGGAATTCATCAATTACAAGGAATCCAAGAGCCCCATTTTTGGTGGAATTCTAGAATTGAGTTGTGAGATTCCAATTCCATGCAAGAATAATGGACCGTAGCATGCTTGGTAGACAATGCAGCTGTGTAAAATAATCTTTTATTGTTTGATTCGTTAGTATATCCGAAGGGGAGATATGACCATTTTTTGTATTTATGTTTTCATTTGCAGTTCTAGAGAGAGATCTCGAGAAAGAAAGCGGCCGTCTGGATGGGATCGCTAAAATTCTCCAATGTATACACACTTTTGTTTTTGATTGGGAAACTGGTGTTATGAAATATCTTAAACATGCTTAATTTATTTTGTACTAGTAAAATTATATGGCCTTTTGATTACTTGATCATAATTTCTTTTAGCCTCTACTTTTACATTTTTTGGTTCCCATGATCCGTGCATGTATATTACTTAGATGTGCAAATCTGTAAGACATAATGAAATTTCTGTTGCTTGAGATGTCACTCCTTGGAGGCATTGCTAATGTTGGAACAGTTACTGTCCATGTTTTTGGGGCTTTTCCATGTTAATATATTTATATCATGCTTGTGAAATCATTTAAAAAGCACATTGAATTTTTACAAAATATTGTCTCAGTTGGATGTCATTTTGACATGCACTACTCATGTCATACACAAACTGGATACCTTAGCTCAGTGTTCAAGTTTTGCTTTGATTCCTCTATGCAATCTATCTGCAAATGCTAGAGTGTGCGGAGTACACTTTTTGCAACTCAAATTGCAAAAAGGAACTATAGGTTTTGCATCATTTTAACTGCATGGAAATATCAAATAATTTGAAATATTCTACTCATGCATCAGGTGACAACAAAATGGAAAATTTTCTTATTTGAATTAGATTAATGGTCTAGTTTATCCCGCTAAACTTTGATGAATGTGTTTTAGACTTGTCACGTTTGGATTCTCGGTTCACATGCTTCATGTCTTTCTTCTAATCAACTTTCTTGGACCCCCTCATCCCCAAATGCATACATGGGCATAATGTCTGTGTGCTTCTTATTTGACCAGACAAGCAATCCGTTTACTGTGTAATGTTAATATAAGGGTTTGTGAAACGTACATTCAGTGGCCATTTTCTTCATATAAAATATCATAAATTTCGGCTAAATTGCAGGTAACAACCGTATTTTTTATTGTTGGTTTATTTATTTTTTATTCATGTGTGCGCGCGCGTGTGCCCGTGTTGGGGGTTGGGGTGGGGTTTTGTTATTTCATGCATTTGTTCATGTATGATCCTTGGGATCTAAACTGATTTAGGTCATTGGGGCCCGCAGAAAATTAAATGATTGACTTTAAGAACAGAAGAGGGGAGAATATAAGTTGTACTCCACTCTAACTCTCTAATATAATAGCAAAATATGACTAAGAGTTTATTTAAGTAACATGCAAATATTATAAAGTTAGGAGCTTGACCAGAGAGCATAGATTGGTTGTATGAGATGTTTGTATTATGAAGTGGAATAGAAGGAACTAGGATGAACAAGAGGTCAACAACCAGACGATGGGACTTTTAAGTTTCCTTTTAAGGTTAGAATGATACTAAAATAGCTGTTGAAATATGAAGAAACTGGCAATATATGGAATAATATGTCCAGCTGTATCAAGAAAGCAACAAAAGAAATCCATGGAGCATTTAATGGTGATGGATTTTCCAGCTGAAGGGAGTTGATGGTGGAATGAGTAAAGTCCAAAAGTCAATTAAAGCAAAGAGGGAAACAACAAGGAGGCCTTTATCCCAAACTTTTGGGGGACTAAAGCAAATAGAAAATTTTATAAAAAATGGCAAAGTGTAGTAATGATGAAAACTTGAAAATTTAGATAGTAAATGAGGAGGCTAAGAAAGTAGTTCAAAGGGCTAAACCTAAAAATTATGATGACTTATAAGAAGTTAGAAACTTTGGAGGAAAGAGATACACATGTAAGCTTCCTAAGATAAGAGGAACAGTGGAGACTTGGGTAATTTTTAAGTGTAATTTGAATGAAGATCAAAGAATCCTAGTAAAGAAAAAAGAAATTGGAAAAATATGGGAGTTATTTTCATAAGAACTCAATGGAATCACGCAAAGGTAGAATTTCAATTCCGTCTACTGAAAGGACTATACAAATGGTTGAGATTCAAGCTCGGTGAACTTGAGGATGTTGTAAAGGAGATGAGCAGTGTTGGAGGTGTAGGGCATGATGGTACATCTATCCAGGAAAACCGGATCTCCTTGAGGAAGAACAAAAGAAACAAACAGAACACTCTTTATTTATATGAGAATATTTCACAGAAGTAAATAATATTTTACAATAAGAAAAAAGTAGGCTCAGCGCATGAACGAATGGATACAAGAGAGATGAGAGTTGTTCGCTGATGCTCTCTCGTTTAGAGTATCTCCTTATATAGAGCTTCTTCCATTAGAAGACTAGAAGATTCATGCAAGCTCTCCTTATCAGCTAAGGGAGTAATGATCATTTCTTTAGTGGTTGTTAGCCACTCTCTTTTTCTTTTTTTAAAGTAGGACAAGTGGATTAAAACTGACGGCTCTCCGGAGCTTAACTAGTTTTTTTTTTTTTTAATAATACTGTGGTTGGATTCCCACTTATTGGTGGTTGATGACGTCAACGCTTTCGTCATTCTGGAATTATCTAGGCTTAGCGATATCATGACATTCATCATTAGAATCCTTGCTGGCATTGGTGATGTCAGTCATTGGTCTGCTTATTGCTTTCAGAAGGTATTGTATAGGTAAGTTTGTGATACCTGTTCTTACATTTTCATTTAAAGCTATTAGTTTTCTGTAGCCAAGTTATTCTTCTTAGCCTAGCAGCACTTTTAACAGAAGGATTCCTCATAGATTACTTCTTCTAGTATCCTCCATTAATTTGCAGATGTAGTCATCAAATTTCTCTTCAAGATTGAGATCTTGAGCATCTGGTAGGATTTCTTCATCTAAGTCTTGATTAAGGCTCTTCTCTATTTCTTTCATTATCGTGTGGACATCTTGAGGAACACAAAGATATACTATATTGTTCAAATATCTGTTCCAATTGAGCTTGCATGTATTGGCAACACTTTTTCTTTAATTCTTCTTCTGTCATCATAGGATATTTCTTTTGGAGAGAATTTTTTTACTTAAGAAGCGGATTTTCTTGTTCTCTTTAAATTTTATTTTCAAGCAAAATATTATTTTGCTTAATTTTTTTTCTTTTATTTCGATCTGTTTGACCTGCTTATCAATCTTGTTTCACCATTTAACAAGAAACTTTTTGGAGATAATTGTGATTTATTATCATCAAATTCCTTTGATTGTCCATTGAAATATTTAAAGAGTTTCATTTTGAACAAAGACTCCCGGAAAAAAAAGTGGACTCGGAAGAAGTAAAAATGAGGATGACAATCAATCCAAGGTGAGAACTGGCCTTGTAGGGATGAGGGTAATATTGGGAGTTTAGCTCCAAATTTAAGCCACCATTGGATAAACCAAGAAGGAACTTCTTTAGAAATGATTATTGGACATATTCGGATAAATCAAGAGTGTTTTCTCTTGTTATTTTTCAATAATTAAAATATATTTGTCTTTCTTCAAGCTTCATTAGCCTGACCCTTTTAGGATGTAAACCCCAAGTTTGAGGTGAGAGAATTTCGCTGATAATAATTTTGCTGAAATTAATCTCAAATTTATCAAGAAGATTATTGAAGTATTCTACTTCTATAGATTTTGTTACCATTAATATGGCTTTTAGAATATTTTTAAATCTTCACTCTATTGTGGGATAATAAGAATTTTCAAGGTTGTATAGAGTAATTCGTATGAGTCATTAATTTTAAGAATATCATTCCTCTCAAGAGTTATTAATGGTTCAGAAATATTTTTCTGATAAAAGATTGCTTCAACTTTAAGAATTTCTTTAAAAGTTGAAGGTTTAGATAATTGATGAGATTAAGATTGGTGGGAAGATTTTCTCTTACAGGAATATTTCTTGATGAAGAGGATGAAAAATTTGGAGAATTAGATGTTGAGGGTCTCCCCGTATTTGGCTTGGATAGAACAAGCCTGGGAGTTTTACTCCTTCCACGCTCCCTACTTCTATTTTGACCCTGCATTTGGCTGTTAAAATTAACGAATTAAAAAAATCAGGTAAAGAATTTTTTTGACCTTTAATATATTCGATGTCAAAATCAAAATTCAGCTTGCCATCTAGTAAAAATTTGTTTAGAGGCTAAGTTTTTAACATCTTTATTTATAATTGATTTAGCAGAGCTACAATCAATTCTTAATAAATTTTTTATATTAAGCAAATCATCTTAAAATTTATATATACAATTTATTATAGCAAGAATTTCTACTTTAATAGTAGAATAATTATATTGAGCTAAATTCCATTTGCTCGAATTAAATCTAACAAGTTCTTCTGTCTTGTTAGGATTTAATTTGTTTAAGAATTCTCTCATATCCACCATTACTAGCATCAGTTTCTACTATTTTAAACCAGCCTGAGTTGGCTAAATATAAAAAAGGTATATTTTTTACCTTTTATTTTATTTTTTTAATTGATTCAGTATGTTCCTTAGACCAAGATTTAGGATTTTTTTCTTAGTTTATTATATAGGATTTTTGTATCTTTTGCTAAACCTTTAAATAATATTAAAATGGATAAGATATCTAATTCCCAATAAAAAAGACTTACTAACTAGAATAGTTAATGCTAAAATATTTTCAAAATTTGACTTAAAATCTGGCTATTGGCAAATTCAAATAAGAGAATAAGTTAAGTATAAAACTGCTTTTACTGTTCCATTTGGTCATTTCGAATGGAATATGATGCCATTTAGATTAAAAAATGCTCATTCAGAATTTCAGAATATAATGAATGAGATATTCATGTACTAACCAATTTTATATTAACTTATATTGATGATATATTACTAGCAAAAGAAATTTTTAACATAGGAATGTTTGATTTTAAATCATCCGTAGCAATTAAAACTATGGAAAAAACATTCTGGGTAGACAATAATAAACAATCAATAAAATTGTTAAATGAAGAAGATTTATTATCTTTTATAAATAAATATAATTTTATTCATATTGGGTTAATCCAAATAGCATTAAAACATTTAACACTTCAAGGGTTAAATGCATCCTTATTGACAGCTTTAAGAGATGCTAGATGCTAAGACTATATTCAATCTTTAATGGGAGTCATGCAAACTAGTCTTTGTCATGGTCCAATTTACTTTAATGTATATCCGAATTTAAGCTTATCTCTGACAAATTCAAATATATTAGAAGTAACAACTTTAAATATAAAAACATATGAATTATAATTTTATGTCTGAATCTGAAATAATTACAGTATTTTTAGAATTCATTATAAAGTTTTAAATACATTAGCACCTAAAGTAAACAAATAACTAAACTTGGAATGACAACACTAGTTGAAACAAATTTATTATCATCAAATATAGCTTCAAATAGAATATTAAAATGGGAAGAAATAAACTTTTCACAAAATTGTTTATTAACTTCATCTATATAATAGAAACAAACCTAAATCAAATAATTCAAACAGAAGATAGAGAAGTTGAAGTAAAATTTAATCCTAAACAAATTACTAGAATCTCTACGTCTAGAAACTCTAACTTTGAAAACCAATCAGTTAGCAATTCTAACAATAATAGGAGGGACCAAGAATTATTATTTGAAAATAGAAGAGACAAAGACTTAGAAGTTCAAGAAATAAAAGTCTCTAATTCCTCAATAGCTCATCCAACCTAATACGGATTCTCCTACACAGTCGGATATGAATGTTCATATTTAATGGATTTCACACTTGGAAGTATTCTTAGAAAATTTTAAAATGATGAATATAATGAAAATATTCATTTTAAACAATGGTTGACAAAAAATTTTCACTTAAAAGAAGATATTATTATAAAGATAAATATTATGAACATCTTACTAAAATAAATAAATTGAGATTTTTCTCTGATTGGTTCATAGAAACCTATGTGAATAAGAAACTTAATAATTAAAATTTTCTAGAAGAACATTATAAATCATGAGCTAATACAAGTGGTAAAAAATTAGAGGAATGTATCCACCAGGAAAAAAATTTAAAACTAATCAGTGCTACTGCTACTTCTAACTCAACGGAAGAAGTAGCACTAGTAAAAACTATTAATGACCCTAAAGAAGAAACAATAAAAGAATTACAAAAAATTGTTAGATAAAATAATTATACAAATGTTTATATTCAAGTTTTAGGACAACAATTAACTAGGATAGAATCAGCCTTAGAAATATTAATAAATAAATTAAATCAAGTTGCTCAATTATAATCTCTTTTAATAAGAAAAAAGGAAGTTAAAACAGATTATATTCCAATTAAACCACCTCTTGAAATAAGTAGATTTAAACTAAATCCAACAACTGTTGCCAAAGAAGAAATTACTTGTATAATAGATCAATTAAAAAAGGCAAACTTAAATACTATTCAAGGTAATTAATCAGATTCTGATAAAGAATTAATAGAAGACTTTGAACGAACAACAGAATTATTTGACTATGAACTTGACCTAACTCAAATAGCTAACGTTGAAGACTCTTTCAAAGAAAGTATGAAACCTAGTGAAATTATTAAACTTGATTTTAAGCCAAGAAGAAGGGTTGATAAGTATTATTATAAAAGACTAACTCCAATGGATATATTATTTGAAGAAAATAACGATTTAGTTCAAAATTCATATCATGGTGAAACTATCAATGAATGGAATATTGATGGTGCTTCTGAAAAAGTAATACATGATCAATTACACAAAATGATGATGTATGCTACAGTCTATAAACAAAATAATAATTTTGATAGGGATATTGCTAATTTTATTACTTGTGATTTTACTGACATTTTAAAAGGCTGGTGGGATCATTGTATTACACCAGAACAAAAATTAGAAATATTTAATGACATTAAAACTGAAAATAATATTCCAACACATGATGTTGTTTATACATTAATAATGATAATTTTAGAACACTTTACTGGAGGTGTTACTGATCATGGAGAGAAGAATAGAACTCTTCTACAAAATTTAAAATGTCCAATTCTAACTCATTTTAGATGGTATAAAGATGCCTTTTTAAGTAGAGTAATGCTACTTAATGATGTTAATAATGTACATTAAAAATCTAAATTAATTGAAGGTTTGTCAAATCTCTTTGCAGAAAGGGTAGCGTTATGTAATGATTTAAAATTGAGACATCAATTAAAAGTCCAGTGACTTTCTGAAAGAGAGTAATTAGGAGAATTTTGTAGGCAATTTGCCATAAATGGACTAAAAACCCCCTAAACATAAGAATTCGAGAAAACAATATAGTAAGTCTTCTCAATTTAATAAAAGATATAAAAAAGATAAAAAAAAGATAGAATAAGAAAAAAAACCTTTAATAGAAAAGAAAAAAGTAAAAACAAGAAACAGAAAGAGACTATAAAATGTTATAAATATGGTAAATTAGGCCATTACGCTAATAGATGTTATACTAAAAAAGAAATTGAAGAAATTGAGGATGAAGGAGTTCATAGAACTCTATTAAAAATAATGATTAATTCGGATCAAGAATTTGGTTCAAAAGATGATCAATCTTCAACCCTTCTAAAGAAGATAATTGTCATGAATGTAATGGTTAATGTTGTACTTTAGATCAATTAAATTATTATAAATCTACAATAGATATGAATATATTATTTGTCTTAACTACAAATGAATGAAAAGACTTATTAGAATATATCATGAATAATGAAATGGATAATACAATTAAAAGTAAAATAATAGAGCTCATAATCACTATCAGAGACGAAGAAAATTTTTCAAAAATAGATAATATTTATAGACTTTCAGAAGTTTTAGAAAGATATAGATAAAAAGAGAAAAAAACTATTAACTATTCAAGAACTATATCATGAGATTAATATATTAAAAACAGAGGTAAAAACTTTAAAATAAAAAATGAAATAATAGATTCAAGACTCTCTAAATTAGAAAAACCTATAGGCAAAGAAAATAAAGATAAAGAGATTGAATAATCAGATAAAGAATCTGTTTGTTCAGAATATGAATCCCCTAATCAAAATTGTCAATTTTTACAAACAATAGATCTAATAATAATACAAAAATGGTATATAAAAATAAATTTTCTTATTAATAATGAATTTTTTATATAAGATTTAATAGCACTAGTGGATAGTGGTGCTGATCTTAATTGTTTAAAAGAAGGAATAACATCAATAAAATACTGTAAATATACTATACAAATATTAAGCGCTGCTAATAACAAAACACTAACTACACCCTATAAGGTCGCAGATGTAAATATATGTAAGGATAAAGTTTGTATTCCCTTATACTTTATAATAGTAAAAAAAATATCACAATATGTAATACTAGGTACTCTGTTCTTAGGAAAACTAATGCTAATTAAAAAAATTGATGAAATGGGCATAACTACTTATTATAAAAGATAAAATATTACCTTTGAATTTATAACAAATCCCATAGTTAAACTTCTAAATAAGGTCAAAGAAATTTATCTAAAAGAAAATCAAATTAAATTTTTTAAAGAAGATTGCAAAAATAAATATAACGAAACAATTACTATCCAGCCTAATTCAACAGAAAATTAAACAAGTTGAAGAAGCCTTTAAGTCCCAAACATATAGTAATCTACATAAAGCCTTTTGTGAAAGAAAATAACATATAGTTTCACTACCTTATGAAGAATTTTTTAATGAAAAAAATACTCCAATTAAGGCAAGAGCTTGTCAAATGAATAAAAAATATTGAGAACTTTGTAAAAAAGAAATTAAAGATCTCTTAGAAAAAAAATCTAATTAGAAAATCCCATTCACCTTTGAGTTGTACAACCTGTTACGTAAACTATGCCGCTGAAAAAGAATGAGGTGTTCTAAGGTTAGTAAAACACTATAAACCTTTAAATAAAGTATTAAAATGGATAAGATATCCAACTTCCAATAAAAGAGACTTACTGAATAGAATAGTTAATACTAAAATATTTTCAAAATTTGACTTAAAATCTGACTATTGGTAAATTCAAATAAGAGAACAAGATAAGTATAAAACTGCTTTTACTGTTGTATTTGGCCATTATGAATGGAATTAATGCCATTTGGATTAAAGAATGCTCCTTTAGAATTTCAGAATATAATGAATGTGATATTCATGTACTATATCAATTTTATATTAACTTATATTGATGATATATTAATATTTTCTAACACTTTAGATGAACATTTTAAACATCTAAATATATTTAAATATCTTGTTAAAAAATAGTTTATTAATATCAGCTCCTAAAATGAAACTTTTTCAATAAGAAATAAGATTTTTAGGACATAATACTGTCAATGGAACAATAATTTCAATAAATAGAAGTATTAAACTTGTAGCTAAATTTCTAGATGAAATAACTGACAGTTACAATGATTCTTAGGCGCTTTAAACTATGTGGCTGACTATTATAAAGATTTAGCAAAAGATACAAAAATCCTATATGATAGATTAAGAAAAAAAATACTAAACCTTGATCTAAGGAAAATACTGAATCAGTTAAAAAAATAAAAACAAAAGGTAAAAAACTTACCTTGTTTACATTTAACCAACCCAGACTAGTTTAAAATAGTAGAACCTGATGCTAGTAATATTGGATATGGAGAAATTCTTAAACAATTAAATCCTAACAAGGAATCAGAAGAACTTGTTAGATTTAATTCGGACAAATGGAATCAAGCTCAATATAATTATTCTACTATTAAAAAAAAATTCTTACTATAATAATATATATATATATATATATATATATATATATAAATTTCAAGATGATTTTCTTAATAAATAATTTTTATTAAGAATTGATTGTAACTCTGCTAAATCAATTATAGAAAAATATGTTAAAAATTTAGCCTTTGAATAAATTTTTGCTAGATGGCAAGCTGAACTCTCTATTTTTGACTTTGACATCGAATATAATAAAGGTCAAGAAAATTCTTTACATGATTTTTTAACTTGTGAATTTTTACAGCCAAATACAGGGTCAAAATAGAGGCAGGGGGCGTGGAAGGGGTAAAACTCTCTAACTTGTTCTTCCAAGCTAAATACAGAGAGACTCTCAACAATTAATTCTCTAAATTCTTCATCCTCTTCATCAGGAAATATTCCTATAGGGGAAATTTTTTTTCCACCAATCTCAATCTCCTTAATTATCTAAACTTTCAACTTTCAATGAAATTCTTGAAGTTGAAGCAATCTTTTATCAGAAAAATATTTCTAAACCATTAATAACTCTTAAGAGAAATGATATTCCTAAAATTAATGGTTCATGAGAATTACTCCATAAGTACCTTGAAATTCTTATTATCCCACAATAGAGGAAAGATCTATAAATATTTTAGAAGCCTAACAAAATCTATAGAAGTAGAACACTTCTATAATCCTCTTGATAAATCTGAGATTAATTTCAGCAAAATTATTATCAGAGAAATTTCTCTCACCTCAAATTTGGGATTTACATCCTAGTAGGGCCATGCTAATGAAACTTGGAGAAAGACATATCTTTTAATTATTGAGACTATATTTCTGCTTTTCAAAATATATTCTATTATGAAAATAACAAGAGAAAACACTCTTGGTTTATCTGAATATGTCCAATAATCATTTCTAAAGAAATTCCTTCTTGGTTTATTCAATGGTGGCTTAAATTTGAAGCTGAACTCCCAATATTACCCTCATCCCTGCAAGGTCAGTTCTCACCTTGGATTGATTCTCATCCTCATTTTACTTTTTCCCAATCCACCCTTTTTTTCGGGGAGAGTCTTTGTTCAAAATGAAATTTTTTATATATTTAAATGGAGAATCAAAGGTGAATTTGATGATAATAATATCTCAATTATTTCCAAAAAGTTTCTTTGTGGAACAAGATTGATGAGTAGGTCAAATTAACCGAAATAAAAGAAAAAAATAAAGCAAAATAATATTTTGCTTGAAAATAAAATTCAAAGAGAACAAGAAAATCTGCTTCTTAAGTTAAAAAATTCTCTTCAAAAGATATATCCTATGATGACAGAAGAAGAATTAAAGAAAAAGTGTTGCCAATACATGTAAGCTCAATTGGAACAGACATTTGAACAATACAGTATATCTTTGTGTTCCTCAAAGATGTCCACACGACAATGGAAGAAATAGAGAAGAGCCTTAATCAACACTCAGATGAAGAAATCCTACCAGATGCTCAAGATCTCAATCTTGAAGAGAATATTGATGACATCTGCCAATTAATGAAGGATACTAGAAAGAAGTAATCTATGAGGAATCCTTCTGTTAAAAGTGCTACTAGGCTAAGAAGAATAACTTGGCTATAGAAAATTAATAGCTTTAAATGTAAATGTAAGAACATGTATCACAAACTTACCTGTATAATACCTTCTGAAAGCAATAACCAGACCAATGACGAACCCAATGACATCACCAATGCCAGCAAGGATTCTAATGACGAATGCCATGACATCGCTAAGCCGAGACAATTCCTGAATGACGAAAGCGCTGACGTCATCAACCACCAATAAGTGAGAATCCAACCACAGTAAAAAAAAAAAAAAAACGTAATTAAGCCCCAGGGAGCCGTCAGTTTTAATCCACCTATCCTACTTTAAAAATGAAAAAGGAGAGCAGCCGACAACCACTAAGAAATGATCATTATTTCCTTAGCTGGTAAGGAGAGCTGGCATAAATCTTCTAGTCTTCTAATGAAAGAAGCTCTATATAAGGAGACTACTCCGAGAGAGAAGGCATCAGCGAACAACTTTCTTCTCTCCTGTAACCCTTCACTCGTGTGCTGGGCTTACTTTCTTCTTATTGTAAAATACTATCTACCTATGTAAAATATTCTCATATAAATAAAGAGCGTTCTATTTGTTTGTTCTTTCTGCAAGGAGATGAGGAGGCTAAGAAAGTAGTTCAAAAGGCTAAACCTAAAAATTATGATGACTTATAAGAAGTTAGAAACTTTGGAGGAAAGAGATACACACGTAAGCTTCCCAAGATAAAGAGGAACCAGTGGAGATTTGGGTAATTTTTAAGTGTAATTTGAATGAAGATCAAGGAATCATAGTAAAGAAAAAAGAAATTGGAAAAATATGGGATTTATTTTCATAAGAACTTAATGGAATCACGCAAAGGTAGAATTTCAATTCAGTCTATTTGAAAGAACTATACAAATGGTTGAGATTCAAGCTCGGTGAACTTGAGGATGTTGTAAAGGAGATGAAAAAGTATTGAAGCTGTAGGGCATGATGTGTTGGAAATTTTATACTATTTTCTAAAACATGCAATATCTTTACAAATTAAATTAAGATAAAACAGCAAATTATTCTAACATGTAAAAACAATTATATTAAAATAAAATAAAAGAATCTGGTCTGGAGAATGCAGTCGCGATGTCGCTGCCCTAAAGGATCAAAAGCCCATCTCCTTGTCCAGACGTTGAATCGACCTTGTCTCCTAGCGGTAAAGAATCCCCCGGATTCACCAACACTCAGCCCAGGACGGTGGGCAGAGCCTCTGCTCAAATGAAGAAGTTGCCCAGAAAAAATAAAGATGAAAATTCTTTTAAACACTGAAGCCATTCTCACGAAGAGTAGTCTTCAGGTTTTCTTTTAAGTTGAGAAAAGAGAAATGAGTAGTGCCTCTTACTATTGGAGTGAGGGTCTATTTATAGACTTAGAACCCAAGTTGTTGTAACCACTCCAACAGAAAATCCAAGCAGTTGAGATACTATTTTATACTATTTTCTAAAACATGCAATATCTTTACAAATTAAATTAAGATAAAACAACAAATTATTCTAACATGTAAAAATAATTATATTAAAATAAAATAAAAGAATCTGGCCTGAGGAATGCAGTCGCGATGTCGCTGCCCTAAAGGATCAAAAGTTATATATACCGTCTCTTTTCATTTAATCTATTTTTTTTCATGCAAATAAATTGAGTTTCAGATATGACCTATTTTCAATTGAATCAAGACGAGATTAAGTTGTTTAGGATGGTGAACGTTGAGGTACATTTGTTTGTTGTAATTGATAATCATAATTTTTATTTGATTGAATATCATTGCAATCATGAGTTCTAAGTTAGAAAGCAATGCAAGTGCATGTCATGCATTTTATTGAGAAAGACAATTTTGTTTTAGCTTTGTGGGTGTCATCCATTTTGGTAACTGGGTGATGGGTTTATTTGTTTTATTTGTAGAATTTTTCATTATTAATTTGTTAATTCAAACTCTAAATTTGTTCCAAACTCTTTTGTAGCTTTAAATGCATTTGCATCTGTTTTACTTCATTAGTATTTATGTAATTCAATACTTTGATTTTGTTTCAAATTGTACATTGTTCTCGATTCAGTTCCATTTGTTTGTAATAATTTTTTTTTTGTTTCTAGGGAAAAGATTATATTACAATTAGATTGTTTTGGCATTTAAAAAAAAAAAATAGTGGGTTATTTGGCCCTTACCATTTTTTTTTAAGTTTTATAAGTTTCATGAGAGTTGCAAACAGAGAGGACAGAGGACTATGTATGCTAGGTTTCGAATGTGTTTATGTTTGCTATATATTGTTTCATGTCCTTTTCCTTTGAGAACTGATTTGGTTTGATTCATTCGCTTATCCATTGTGTACATTTTTTAAAGGTAAATCCACTTTTGTTTATAAAAATCAGTCCTTAGATCAATTGTGGTGGTGTGTCATTTTACAGAGATCCATTTAGAAATACAGGTTGTGGTTAAATCTCTGTTTTTCTGCAAACTTCTCCCTTAACAATTACTGTTCTTTAATTTATCAGTTCTATTTATTATTTCAAAAATTTTGCCTTTTCAAATTTTCTTCCAATGTTTTGTAGTAAATTTAACTAGCTTTCTGATAAACATTGGATGCAGTAGAAAAGATTGTGATAATTTGCAAACAGATCTAGCCTGCTAAAATAGGAAGGTCCTGAAGCTGTTGTCTCCCTATTGGTTGGCTTCCTGTTGCGAGGGTGTCGAAGTGAGCATGCTTCAAAAGTTTTCTCATGGAAACCTCATATAAGTTTGCCCCTCAAAGTTCAATAATCCATCAATGGCATCCTAAGTTACTTTTTCAAGTCCAGCTCTTGTTCCACTCATACACTTATTTGTGGTTTTGTTAGCTCAAGTTTAAGATAGGTCTGAGCCTGTTGGGGTCTTATAATCATGATATAGGAAGCTCTGCTATAAGACTCCTGAGATTGATTGTTGCTTTGTACTCTGGTTAGTCAACTCATAAATTAGAAAATTAGGCAAGAGTAACGAGAATTTAAAAATTCTTAGGCATGTTTACATTTTTCCTGTCTTCTGCTCTAATGTAAGAGAAAATTATCTGCTGAAAGAACAACTCTGTGGCTTCGGAAAGACTAAAACTAGTTTTTACTTTTTAATAAGAGGACTAGGTGAAAGGATAACATCCATCACTAAGAGAGGAATAGCAGTTGGGACATTGTTATGAAGTTATTAGTGTTTACCATCACTGTTCAATTTAAGTATCCAGATGAACTGCATGTTACACCTCCCCTAAGTGTATCTATCAATTTATTTTATAGGCTAAAAGTATGAATGTTAAATATATTGATCTCTCTCAATGGTAGTTATGTCATGTGAGAGTCCAAGGACTTAATTTAGTTAAGTCTATACAAAATTTTGTTAATTATTCTTTGCACGTGGAGTCATTTCTACCATTTCTATCATAGTTTGCATTTATGTATGATTTCGTACAAATCAGTCTTACATTGGTGATTTCTGTTTTACTGTTTTTTTTTTCCTTGATGGGATAGGCCATGCGCATACAAATCTTTCTTACAATTAATGTCCAATTATTGCTTGATAGTTTTTTACTCTTATGATTTTCATTATGATTGGATACTTCTTGCAAGAGGCTATCTCTCTTCGAGGTTGCATTATCTGATGCACATAGAGCCTTGTGTTCAACCAAAATTTATTGAGTTGAGTGATCTATCAAGCTACTATGCTTAATTAATTCAAATTCTGGTTTACTTGTCCTACTTGATTTGAGAGTATTTTTTCAGCTTCTTCACAAGCAACCAATACTTGTCACTCCTTGCTGACTGGAAAAACTAATCCTTATCTCACTGTCTTCTTGTTTTTCCCTTTTAATGAATAACTTATGAATCCATTAGTGTTATTGTACAAGATTGTCATGTTTTGGTAGTTGGCAACCTGCTTAACTATGTTATCAGGGTCACGACTTTATTAGTAAGGATTCCTTTATTAGTTTATGGGTTCATTTTAGTTTACTGTTCTCTTGCATATATACTGCTGTAGTGCAGATCTTGGTTATCAGTTTTAGCATGCTGCGGTATCACTCTGCTTCTTTCCATAGGCTTAATCTGATGTAGACTTTGGGTAGGTTTAAAACACCTAATATTCCTGAAAATATCCAAGTCTTCCTTTTGCAATTAAATTCCTAAGTTATTCACTGTAATGTTAGTTCTAATTCTTTAAGTGTTTTCAGAAGGGCATGCTTATAAAAGGTATCGATTACTGTTTTAGATGCTATTGAATTTCCTTTGCTATCTCAGTTTGTAAATAAAATGAACAAATTCATATACATTTACAACAAACACCCTTATTTTAAAATTTATATATCTGCACTACACGTAGACTCGCATGTTTTATCTTCAATTTACTGAATGAATAAATTCTGATACTTTATTTATTTGTTGCTTTATGTATTGGATAAAGACACATTGAACACTTCATCTAAGGAGTTGTCAACTTTTCATATATATATATATATATATATATATATATATATATATATATATATATATATATATATATATATATATATATATATATATATGTTAATTTTGTGCTTAAATTGCATGCTATAATTAGTTCGAATTCTTTTAAAATATCTTGCTACTCTTGTATTGAATTCTAACTTACTCTGTTATATATCCAACTAAATTATTTTATTTTATAAATTGAAACTAAGTTAGATCCCCTATATCTTTTTTATTTTGCATACCCTAATTTAAAAGCTACCAATATAAACCTGTATTCTGACATTTTAATATTATGAATATAGAAAATATGGTAGGAATCTTCCTATTATTTTGACAAATCTAGAGTACAAGAATATTATTTGTACACTCTTATGTAGCTGGAACAGGCACAACCTTTTGAGTTTCTTTAGATCAATAGGATAATAAAATTAAAGAGTAAATCATTTCCTTTAAAGGGTAAATCATTTCCTCAAAATTTCATATAATTGGTGTTTAACAAAGGAAGGGTACTCAACGTGGTTCTGTAATTAAGGAACGCTAAGAGCGAAAAACCTCCCACCTAAGTTACGCCGACATGGCCAATTAGACTGATAAAATTGAGGTTTTGACTAACCCAATATTCTAAAATTTTTATTAAATATATCATCAGCCTTTGTATACCATAACTTTAAAAATGATTGTTTAGATTATAACCCTAATTTTATCACCATTTGGACATAACTAAATCTATCTAGAATTAGCCCTGATTACAAATTATGGTTGATTCGAGTTTTAACATTGAATCTGATGTAAATAATAATCGGACCATAATAAATTAGTTAGAATTAGAATCCTAGCCATGTTCAGGATGATGAATAGCCATGTGCGATTTTATTCCCCCTCTAACTTTAATTGGGATTCAAATTGGGGGAGACTCTGACAATTACCCAAAGACTTTATAGGTCTAGTAAAAGATGTCAAGAGTCATAATAATGTGGTCATGAAGGGTTAAATCTCTGACTGTCACAACTTGAAAATAAAAGGCTGTTAAGCCAATTTTCTGACCCTAGAAAACATAAAGTCATTCTAATTAAGGGTCTTTCTAGGAGTATATTCCTAGTTTCATCGAGGGAGATGGGGTTAAGCCCATAGTAGAATTCACCGACAGCGGGAACCCAACCTACTTGATTGGGAGCTGGTTCCATGAAAGAGGTTCAATGTGGTAGTAACAAGCTGGACTGGTGAAACTCGTGTGGAGCATCAACCCGGATATATTTATATCCTATATGTAGCGTTGTAGCTACTACCCATTCTCTATGGTGAGATGCTCTTATGATACAACTAGGTAAGGATGAGTTTAACTCTTAATAAGTCCAACGCATGTAGTGTGGAGGGTATACTATCCAGCTGTAGTACCCTTGGAGGACTTACCTACGTGAGAGGAACCGTGATGGCCGCGGTTGGGGGGGCAGGGCTGACCTTAGAAACTCTCATGAGTCGGTTATTGTGAGTATAGCCTTTAACGCTCAACCCGCTCGCTCAATAGATGAAGACTTACTGTGTGTGTATTCTATCAATATCTGGTAAAAGAGGCTAGTTCCAGGCGTAGTCCACTATGTCTCTCAGATGGCGATGAATTCACTAAGAAAGGTTCCAGGCGTAGTCCACCTGTCCCGAATCCACAATATGATGTTGCCCGATTTTATTCGTGTTTTATGATATGATGATGTGATGGTTATTGATTTATTTTATTATGTCTTCCCTGAAACTCAAGCTTTTGGGGGGACTGTTAGATTTTTGAATTAAAATAAAAGGAAAAGCTTTCATTTTAGATTTTGTTTTACTCAGTCAACTTTGACCAAGTCTTAGAATCTAAATCGGTTGAGAAAATATCTCAACTGCTTGGATTTTCTGTTGGAGCGGTTACAACAACTTGGGTTCTAAGTCTATAAATAGGCCCTCACTCCAATAGTAAGAGGCACTACTCATTTCTCTTTTCTCAACTTAAAAGAAAACCTGAAGAGTACTCTTCGTGAGAATGACTTCAGTGTTTAAAAGAATTTTCATCTTTATTTTTTCTGGGCAACTTCTTCATTTGAGCAGAGGCTCTGCCCACCGTCCTAAGCTGAGTGCTGGTGAATCCGGGGGATTCTTTACCGCTAGGGGACAAGGTCGATTCAACGTCTGGACAAGGAGACGGGCTTTTGATCCTTTAGGGCAGCGACATCGCGACTGTATTCCCCAGGCCAGATTCTTTTATTTTATTTTAATATAATTGTTTTTACATGTTAGAATAATTTGTTGTTTTATCTTAATTTAATTTGTAAAGATATTGCATGTTTTAGAAAATAGTATAAAATTTCCAACATGATGACGTACCTATCTACTTGCGTTTGGAAGTGTTTGGATTATACGGGGTTAGCACAGGAAGCTAGATCCACAACAGAGAAAAATTTGTAGAGAGGCTGACCTAATACATTAGCAATGGGGGGATGCAAATTGGTACCTATGTACAAGGAAAAGAACATGCAACTTTGTCAGATTATCATGGAACCAAGCTTATATAAGCTATAACATGAAACTTTAAGCCTGGTGTAGGAAAAGAAATGATTATTGCCGAGAACGAGTCTGTAGAGATCATTGGGTTTTTGAAAAGAAAAAGCAGTCTTTAGTAGTTGTCTAGACGTTATTAATGATTTATATGGCGGAGTAATACCTAGGGTGACCAAAATTAAAGGGTAGATATACCAAATTTGTATCATCATTTGTTTACATCAAAGATCTGCATGAAGTTCTTATCTCTTTGCATATTAGTTTGGTGCTTTAGTAAGCATACTTGGGATGGGAGCCTTGCTGATGGTATGCAGTGGCTGATGAGACTGAAGGGGTACGTGGGTAGGAGCTTTAGCATCAGATTGAAATGGAAGGTAACTTTGGAAGACCTATAAGATATCCCATGAACAGTTCACATTGGTGGCTAAGAAAACCATGGGAGTAATCATTCTAACTACTTGAATTCGCCGTGATGATAAAACTAAGGGAGGGGAAGAAAGGGAGTTTTTGGTTTTATGCCTGGTAAGCGAGCTTAGCGCTCAACACTTTATCGCTAGACTCGCCCGAGCGATACTCTGCCGGATGACAAAATAAGCATTTCAATGCTCGAGTCGTCCCCGTGTAGTATTCTTGCCGAGTGCTTTAGCGATGAACACTACTCACTAATCTTACCTCAGCATTATGATAATTACATAATAATAAACTATAAAAAGACCAACTTACATCAGGTAAAAGGGAAACCGATGGACTTCAAGTGGTGAATATGTTTACAGTCGTATTAATTATGTTGTGCAACTAAAACTTCTGAATTTACCTGAGGGCCTCCAGGTGTCCGAGGGAGCGCTGACTTCCTACCTCCTATTACATTCTTGAATGAGCATACAAAGACCCACCTCTTGTTTGCCTAGCGGCAGGTTCTGGGTCAGCACCGGAACATCCTGGGTCGTGATTCCGAGTATGTACGAGACCCACTGTAAACATAAATCATTGGTCTCATCATCAGTTTTCAATAACAACGTAGACTTACTCATATATGAATGTATGTGGGATGAAACGTATGTCATGCACATACTTAGATATATGGGTCGGACAAGTAATAATAATAAGATACTAATTAATAATTTATTGTGTTGTTTTGCAATTCGGGGCATATACACTCGGATTACGGTGACAAGGGGCATAAGGTATATAGATGAGAGTTTCTTTATTTGGATTATTTCTTTGACGTACTAGTCTTATGAAGCCGTACACAGAGCTTGTACAACTGGTATTGCTCACATTCAGTTTCATCAGTATTATCATTTTTTATCGGTTTTATGATATTTTCTTAATTTAGGAGACAACTCGGGTTATTTGAACTCAGGATAGGTGACGTGAGATATAAGGTATATATATGAGGGTTTTCTTGTTTGGATTATTCTTCGACGTACTAACCTCACGGATTGATAATTTGAGCTTATATAACTAGTTTATTACATTTACTTTACTTGCTATCTCATTACCTGCTCCTGTATGCTTGTGCACAGGACACGATTTTCAATACATGGTTTTGACATGAATTTATCGATACACATGTGCCTATCTATACACGCTACTTAACATTCATTACACCACTCATTGAGGAGTTTCTGACTCTCCTGGATTTGCATGTTTAGATCCTGGATCTTGAAGCTTGTGAATTCTCCCGGTTGCTGATCAGAGATATGCAACGAAGGCGTGGATCATCGGCAGACTTTTAGAGTCCTTTCCTTCTAGGCACCTTGCTAGGCTCTCAAGCTTTCCTTTTTGTAACTCATTAGCGCTTTTTGTACTATTCATAATTATATCTCTTTGTATTCTTGCATTTGCGCCTATCGATGATGTAATATTCTTGTAATATTATATCACATTCTGTGATAACTTTGTAATTGTACTCTTATGTTGGAATATATAATGCACCACGTACTTTCGAACTCTGATTCTTGGTTGTATTGATGCTTAGTGTATATACATGAGGGCATTTCTGACTTGCGTATATATATCGCAGTAACGTCTTCGTACACGCGAGATCGGGGCATTACAGTAGCCTTAGAGCCCCTAGTTGTTGTAACAACTCCATCGAAAAATTCGAGCAGTTAAGAGGTATGCTCAACTAACTTGGATCCCGAGACTTGGTCTTTATTTAACTTGGTAAAAATAACTGAAATAAAAGCTTTCTTATTTGATTTTAATTCAAAAATGCAACAGCTCCCCTCCCCCCAAAATAGCTTGAGTTTCAGGGAAGGCAGAATAAAATAACACGATGTAAACAAATCAGAAAAATATAAAACACGAATAAGCTCGGGTAACCTCATACTGTGAATTCAAGGTAAATAGCTTGTAACCTTGAATTTTCTCTTAGTAAATTCATCGCTACATGAGACCCATAATGGACTACGTCTTGAATTAGGTCTCTTTAACCAGATATTGATGGAACACACACACACACAATAAGTTCTCATTTATTGAGTAAGTGGGTTCAGCGTTAATGGTCATGCTCACAGTAATCATCTCACGAGAGTTTTCAGGGGTCAGCCCTGCCCCCAACTGCGGTAGTATTGTAATGCAATCTTTTGAAATAGTTTATCTTGACTATAGGAGACTGTTTGATAGTTCGAGCTATTATATTAGTGCACTTTGTGTGTGTTGGACATGACCAAGTTGAGGTATACTTCTGTGTACTGACTATATTTAAAAAATAACATTTCATGATTATTATGAGTACTTAAACTCCTAATCTCAAAATGTTTAAGGGATATGTGCATATTATACTTGTCACTTTGATTCATTAAGAAGTGAAATTCTTTTATAAGTCAATAGTGTCAGTGAGTTGAGTAATAATATAATATGTATGGACTTTATTCATTGATGAAATCCACGTCTCGGTATGAGGGAATGACGATGTCCTCTTGAAAAGCTTATAAGTTTTGTGCATGTCAAACCCTGCAGGTGGGTTTAATTATCTAACATGATGAATGAGTTAAGTGGTAGGTATAAGGACAAGATGTCTATTAAATAAGACATCAGAAATCTTAACGTGGAGAGATTTTAAGAATATAATAATAAGGATCTCAAAAGTAATTTTGAGATAAGGACAAAAGTGCAATTATAATTCTTTCGTGGACTGAATTGTAATTTATGAAATTAAGGATTCTAATTCAAGTTGAATTAGGATTTCCTAATTTTATTAGAAGTCTGATCCTTATTTGATTTCTAGTGGTCCCTATCGTAGCCTATAAAAAGCCACTTATAGATCTTAGCCGAGGTATGTATCATACAGAAAAAACAAAAGGAGAAAAACTCAAGTTTCTAAAAGACAGCATAAAGGAGCTGAGGGAGAGATCAAAAGATCAGAGCTCACTCTCCATCTGATTTTGCACTTTGGGAATACGTTAGAAGATCGTGAGGTGTTAGAGACAGCTTCCCAATTTGCAGAAGAAGATTGTTACCGAGATCTCAAAGGTATGATTTCAATCTTTGTTAAAACTATAGGATCGCATGTGCTTCAGCCTGTATTCACTCAAGGCGATCTCAGGAATTTTTCATACTTTCATCAATATGCGGTTAACTTGAATAGACATCGATGCTTGTACTTGATGACAGAGTTTCTTCTTCTCAGTCTTAAACCTGACAACTTTTTATGTAATACGCCATTCTCAGAATATGTACTCAGATGCATGTCTGAATTTTTCGCTGATATTTTTTTCTATTTTCTTCGTATTTATTTATTATTATTATTTTTGTTATTATTTTGGTATCAGATTTGAATTTTGTGAACTCAGAGATAGCCCGAGTCTGAACCCATGACCCGATTCCAGTAATATTGCTTGATTGATCTTCCTGATAGTTGGATTGGATCTATTTCAGTTTTATATATATATATATATATATATATATATATATATATATATATATATATATATGCAATATTTTGTATTTTACAGAATTTTTAGAATTTTTTTGAATTATTTTACAAAATCTCCTAAAATCAGTATCGCCGGTTGATTCCAAGATTCTTGGAATCTGCTTTCAAATTGTTCTTCAGGATCATATTTTCTATTTTAGCTTATTTTTGAGATTTTTTTCTTAATTAGTCAAAATTTGACCAAACCAGTGTGGCCGGTATCACCGATCGATCTAGGAATTTTAGTTTTCAAAGTAGACTAAATTTCTTGAATTCGATTTCATATTGTTCCTCAGGATAATATTTTCTACTTTATAAAATTTTTGAGAACCGTTCTGAACAAGTCAAATTTTATCTGATTAAATAACATTAAATAAATTCCTTTTCTTTCTTTTCTAATCCTCTTCTTTCCTTCCCTAAGAAGCCACCGACCTCCTCAAACTGACTTACCCTGTCTCTCTCAAATTCTCTTTCTTTAAAAATAATTCTCTCCATCTCTTTCTAATTAACCTCTCATTGTAAGTCCTCTCCCTCCCCCTCTATCACTCCCTCTCTCTAATCTATTTTCTCTCTCTCCCTTTCACAGCCGACCACCACCTCGACCTTTCTGTCGCAGGCCAGCCACGACGGCCTTCCCCCAACTTCGGCGGCCATATTTCCTCTCACTCCTCTCCTTCATGCTCCTTTCCAATCTCTTTCTCCTCCATTAAAACCCATCTCCATCTTCTGCTTCCAACAATTCCACCACCACTTCCACCATACCATCACCACCTCTCAATTCCACCAACCACAATCCCAATCACCACCATCTACACCCTCATCTCCACTACCAACAACCGCCCACTTTATCACCATCTTCTTCTCCTACCACCACCTCATAAATCATCACCAAAATTCACCACCCCACAACCATTATCATACCCATTCCTCCTCCAGCCAACACCAGTGGCCCACGGTCACACCACCTCTCCCTGCCCAGTCGTGCCACCCTCTTTGGTCGGCCAGGCCGCCGACCAACTCTTCCCTTCCCTCTTCTCCTTCCTTCCTTTCTTTCTTCCTTCCTTTCTTCCTTCCTTCCTTCTCTTTCTTTTTCTCTCTTTCCTTTTCTTTCCTTCCCTGTCTCTTTCTTCCTCCTGTCTCTTTCTCTCTTTTCTTTCTCTTCTCCCACCTTTCTCACATTCTCTATTTCTCCCTCCTTAGTTTCTTTCTTTTTCTAATTTCTCTCTCTCATACTCTTAATTTTTCTTTCTCTCTTCAGAGTCCTAGTATTTATATCTGTGTTGAGTAAATATTTTAGGCGAGTACTATTTTTCCTTGTAGCGAGTACCAATTCTTGATCTTAGCGAGTATTCTTGCTTTAGTTGTGTGTCTCCCCGCTTCGACGGGCGAATATTATATTTCTGAAAATTTGTGTAATTGTCATCATTGTGGATTTGTATTTGTATCGATGATTCTGTGAATTTGTATTGGTATATGTGGATTTGTATCGGTTGAATTGTATCAGTATTGTATGTATTTGGACTCGTAGGGACATTTGTAATAATTATTGTGATTTATTTGTATTTTTGTATATTTTTGAGACTAAAGTTGGTGCATGTATTTGGACTAACGGTAATGCAGATTGCAAGTACTTTGGCTAAAACCCTCGGGCAAACTATCCTTCAGAGTTCTGTTGCCTGAGAAACCACTCTGCAGGCTATCCAATAGGCACTGGGGCCTTATACCTTTATGAGTTTAGTGGTAGCTTGGTGGGGTGTTGCCAGGTTGCAGTTACTGTGGACCAAATCCCTCGGGCGAACTATCCTTTTGGGTACGTCGCCTGAGATACCGCTCTGTGGGCTACCCAATAGGATTTAGCCTTATCCCTTTGGGCTTCGTGGTAGCTTGGCAGAGTGGTTCGTCCACTCAGTTTTGGTGGATCGAGCTGTGGATTGTTATTTATATATGTGTCTTTGTGTGGTGCTAACATTTTATGCAGGTGCATATTTCCACTACTCAGCCTCCGGGCTTAACCTCTATATGGTTATATATTATAGCCTTCGGGCTTAACCTCTCTGAGCTTTATTAAAGTCCTCTGGACTTTCTTATGCTATGACTTTCTATATGCTACGCCTAGTAGGCGAACTTAGCGATCAACACTTTATTGCTAGACTAGCCCGAGTGAAACTCTGCCTAACGACAGAATAAGCATTTCAACGCTCGAGTCGTTCCCGTGTAGTATTCTCGCCGGCTGCTTTAGCGATGAACACTACTCGCTAACCTTACGTCAGCACTATGTAGCTTTGCTTGTTGTGCGCTTGGCTGTTTTACATTAATTTTAATGGCTGTGAAGAGCTTGACATATTTAATATAATTTATTCCTGAATCATGTTATATGGCTTGCATAATCTCTGAGACCTGATACTTGATCTTGTTCTATGATATTGTACTTCTGTATTTACTCATATCTTGTATTTGGCTGGATGGTGTGCTATACCTGATACTCAGACATTTGATCTGATCCTGTAATACCTGACTCGGTACTCTGACACCTAACCCTTGTTTGCTTAGTTGTTCAATAATAATTTAATCTATTATAATGATCGTTACGTCATTATTATAATGGTTGTGAAGAGTTTAAAATATTTAATTATATAATTTTTCTATGTCATGTGGCATGATCTGCCAATGTTCTGACATACAATATTGAATCTAATATTCAATTGCATCTTGCGTGTGGTTTGTACTATGCCACCTGACAGGTTATTTGCCAGATTCTTATATTATAATAATTAATACTCCATTACTTATATTCTTCTACTATTGATCTACAAAGCGAGTGCCACACATAAGAACCAAAGTGCTCCATGGAACTAAGTGCTCCGGAACTTACGATCCGGTGAAGTTACCTCTAAAACTCCATGGTGATGCCACCTCTTGAACTCCTAAGTGCGAGCCACCTCTATACTCTAGTACATCACCTGATATATATATATATATATATATATATATATATATATATATATATATATATATATATATATATATATATATATATATATGGGGTTACTGTACCTCAGCCGGCAGGCTGAGAGACTTCTCTCAGCCGGCGGACGTGGCAAAATCACCGCCCCACATCTGTCATCAATTTTGGCGGACAAATCTTGAAAAATCCCGCCCAATTTAATGCCAGTCACCTCAACATTGTATTTTCCGAAAATACCCTCCCTCACAACTTTCTACCGTATGTAAAAAAGTTGGCTACCAAAAAAATTTACAGCTCTAAAATTTCAACCGGCGCTTCTGATCCAAAATAGTTATTTTCTTTCACAAATTTGATCCTTTTTTTAAAGAATATATTTGCAACTGATGGCGCCTAAGAAATCATCCGTGGAAAAAGGTACTACAAAAATTGATATTTTCAAAATTTTTTAGCGTTTGTGTATTTTAATAGTTTTTAATTTTTTCCAGATTTATTTCCGAGGTCGCAAATTTTTTTAAATTTTTTTAATCTTGGAACCATTGTCGCAGTTAAGAAAGAGATTTTGAAACTTTAGATGTCGAATAAATTTTTAAATTTATAAATTTTGTAACATGATGATAAAGGTCCTATTTTTTTCACCTTTTTTTTATTTTCTTCTATTTTTACTATGTCTTAGTATATTCGAAAAAATTGATGTGCATACACTGCATGCGACCTCGGTCGCAATTGTTTAAATATGAGTTGTCGTCTCTTGCGACCAAGGTCGCAGTGTATTTAACGTCATTTATTTTATCATACTTGGGTCGCAGTTGTTTCTGATTGCAGTGTAGTCTTATGCGACCTTGGTCGCAGTGTCGAAACGAGTCGCAGTTGTTTTTTATTGCACTGTAGTCCTGGGCGACCTAGGTCGCAGTGTCGACCCGGGTCGCAGTTGTTTCTGATTGCACTGTAGTCTTATGCGACCTTGGTCGCAGTGTTGTCCCTGGTCCAAGTTTATGTTTGCAAAGTATGACTGCGACCGTGGTCGCAGTTTTTAAAAGAAAATATGCTTTTTACAAACATTGGTCGCAGTGTATGATTGCACTGTAGTCTTATGCGACACTGGTCGCAGTGTCGTCCGGGTGCAAGTTGTTTGTGTTTACATTGTATGACTGCGACCGAATTCGCAGTTTATTAGAAACAAATATGCCTTTGACCCCCTTATAATTTTTAAATGATCATTGGTCTGAACTGTTTATTTTTTCTTACTATGTAGGTAAACAGCAGATAAAGGTTCGTCCTCTGAGATCAAGCCTGAAACCTATGTGCGAGCTGATGAAGAAATTTAAAAAGTACATTCACACAGATTTCGTAGAGGCGATGAACAATACCCCATTTGGCCCAATCTTCATGGCGTTCTACAATGAACAATTTGGGGCTGAAAAGGGTCTAAAATCAAACGTTGCTGTGCTGCGTATTTTAGACCAGTATGATAGGGATACAAGGACCTTTAGAATTGGGGGCAAACAGATTGAGTTAACAATGGAGGATGTTGCCCTCACATTTGGTCTACCTATCATTGGGGCAGATTTTGTGATGAATAAAACATGTACAATGAAAGATAGAGGGGTGATAAAATATTATTTTCCCAATATAAAGAAGATCACTAAAGTATCCATTGAAGATGCTTTGGATGATCTTCTTGTCAAGAAGAGGCGGAGAGGTGTATTGGATGTGACAAAGGATGAACAGATTGAGCAGCAAATAACTTTACATGAAATTATAAGAGACATGCACAGACTTGCAACTCAAGACTTTACTTCATTAATCATCCTATACATGTCGGCCACTCTTTTCTTCTCTGGCAGTAAATGCACGGTGCCGTAGTATATTGTGGAACAGATTGCCAATATGCAGCTGATGAGGAAAATATGCTGGGCAAAAGCTGTTTGGCAATTCCTGATTGAGTCAATGGACATCTTCAGGCAAACCACGTACGAGCTGCAAGGATGTTCCGTGCAAATAATTGTAAGTACAAATCTAAAATTTGGCCAACATTGTATGAAATTTACCCAAAAAAATTGTGCATATCTGTGTAAACTAATTTAATTTTCCTTTTTTGCAGTATTGGCTATGTGAGAGGGCTCCTATTTTTGAGCCGAGGTCTGGTTTGGAGGACATAACCCCACGTGTTTTAAGATGGGACCTCCAAAATATTAGTAGATCTCTACTTGAAGTTGATCTAAGTGAGATTGACGGCAATATTGTAAGTTAGACTTCTTTTTATTTTCAGTACAAATAAAATGAGACCATAGTCGCAGTATTGAGCTGCACCTTTCGCAGTTCGTTTTGTGCCTGACAAACAATGTGCGACCATGGTCGCATTCTCCTGAAAATACCTTTTACATGGAATGCGACCATGGTCGCAGTGTTAACCTGCATGGCTTGGCCAGATAATTTGGGCATGACAAACATACTGCGACCATGGTCGCATTCTTTTCAAAAAATACTTCATAAATAAACTGCGACCATGGTCGCAGTATCATTATTTCATTGTTTTATTTTTAACTTTACTTTTTCTGTTTATTTTCAGATTTTGAATCGAATGGGCAACATCTCTATTGCTGAAAAAAATATGGTTGGCCTTCCTGTTGAAGGGGAAGAGGAGGAAGAAGAAGAAGCAGAAGCAGAAGATGAAGAAGGAGAAGAAGAAGAAGGAGATGAAGGAGGCCATACATATAATGAAGCTGACATCCCGGTGGAAAATGAGCCAGAAGCGGCTGAAACGAGTGAGCAACAACCATCTTTTACAGGTTATTTGCCACCACCACGGGATGATCAAGCTGAAGAGATAAAAGAGTTGAGGTCTCAAAATCAGCACTTGAGAGAATATGTTTCTCAGCTCGAAATGAAAATTAAAAAAATGGAGACTGAGAGCAGACTCAAGGCTGAATTAAAAATAAAAAAGAAAGAAAAAAGAGAGAAGAAAAAACTAAAAATGCAGCAGAGGAAATTAAAAGTTAAAGAAGAGGAAGAAGAAGAGCTGCTGAGAGCAGCCGCTGCTGCGGAGAAGGAGAAGGAGAAGAAGAGGGAAGAAGAGAAGGAAAAGGAGAAGAAGAGGAGAGAAGTGGAGGAGAAGGAGAAGGAGAATAGAAGAAGGGAAGAGGAGGAGAAGGAGAATAGAAGAAGGGAAGAGGAGGAGAATGAAAGGAGAATGAGGGAAGAAGAAGTGAAGGAGAAGAAGATGAGGGAAAATGAGGAGCAGGAAAAGGTGGAGAGGAGGACGGAAGAGGAGGGGCACGAAATGAGGAGGAGGGAAGAGGAAGAGAATGAGAAGAGGAGGAAGTTGTTGGCGGAGTTAAAGAAGAAGAGGGAGAAAAAGATGAAAGTGGCAGAGGAGGAAATTAGAAGGAAGGTTGAAGAGGAAAAGGAGCAGAAAAGAATGAAGGAACAGATGGAGAAGCAGGCTGAAGAGGAGAAGAAGAAAAAACTGGAAGAGGATAAAATCATGGGTTCTGAGTCTATTTTAAATATTACTGGAGAAGATATGCCAAGTTTTTCTCTGAATATAAGTCAAATGACTCAAGAAATCCAAAGAGATAAAGCTTCTGAAGAAGGAATTCAAGAACATACTCCGCCTCAGAAGCAATCCTCAAAAGAAGCTGTTTTAGAATACTCTAAAGGAACGATAGAAAGGGGAGTCAAAGAACGCAGGCGCGCTGAAAGAGATCGCGATGACTCCGACTTCGTTTATCCAAAACAGAAGAAGAAAAAAAATAAACATCCTCTTCCACAGCCTGCGGCTGTGAGTTCTGCCACTGGTTTCGGTGACAAAGAGATTTCCTCTACAAAGCCAAAATCAAGAGAATTGACCGAAACCGGAACATACAGAAATCTGCAGCCCCATCAACAAGCACTTGTAAAAAATTTCTTCGACAAGTCCTTCTCTGAGTAAGTTAATTCATATCACAGAAATCTGTTATACCTTTATATAAGAACAATTAAATTACTAACCTTGTGTTGAATGTCTTGCATTTCTACTGCGTATCAGGATACCGAGAACGGAATCATTATTACAAGGAATGACATTGAGGACTTGATATTCTGTAGAGAGTTAGATGCAAATATAATTCATTTCTACATGCAGCATCTAGAGAAGGGAAAAGGATTAAAAAGCATATTCTTCCGAAGCGAAGCTTGGGTAAAAATCTACTTTCTCCTTTAAGGTTTACTATAATATCAATTGTGGAACAGATTACTTATATTCTCTATCTCTGTGTAGGCATGTACTGCGACTAAGGTCGCAGCTGCGACTAAGGTCGCAGTTTATAATTAAAATGTACTGCCACTAACTAATGTACTGCGACTAAAGTCGCAGTTTATAATTAAAATGTATTGCGACTTAACTCATGTTCTCTATCTGTGTAGGCATGTACTGCGACTTAGGTCGCAGTTTATAATTAAAATGTATTGCGACTAACTCATGTTCTCTCCGTGTAGGCATCTACTGCGACCATGGTCGCAGCTGCGACTAAGGCCGTACTATCTAATGTACTGCGACTAAGGTCGCAGTTTATAATTAAAATGTATTGCGACTAACTCACGTACTGCGACTCAGGTCGCAGAATAAAAACAAGACACTGCGACCTTGATCGCAGTGTCTTGTTTTGACTTAATGACTTCTTATTATAATTAATTTTTTCTTATATTTTATATTCATTTTGTAATTTATTTATTTTTTTTCTTGTCCGCAGCACGGTGTTGTAAATAAAAGTGAAGATTTGGAAGATCATTTCATCAAGCAGAAGCTTTTGAAAAACTGGACAGCTGATGTGCACTACATGTTCTTCCCGATCAATCACAAACATAGTGCCGACGAACCCGGATTTCACTGGACCTTGTTGGTATTTGATGCCGATACACAAGAGTGAAATTTTTATAACTCTTTGGTTCCAGCTGACAAAAAAAGTAGTATATTACAGCTTTACCAAAAAGATGTAAGAACAATGGTGAGTTGAAATTTAATATTTCAATTACTGGAAACTGGCATTTAATTTTATTAATACTAATTTTTGTTTCTATTGACATTGCAGAAAGAAAGATTATTACAGATTTTTGAGATTGATTTCAATAAATTAATGAGAAGAATAAATATAAAATACGCAAAATGCCCCCAACAACCAAACAGGTATATAAATTTTTGACATCTCCTTACCTTTCATATTTTCTACCTTTTTTTAGTACCAAAAATCTAATTTCAATCAATGAATACTCTATGAAATTTTCAGTGTTGATTGCGGTGTATATGTATGCAAGTACATGGAAAGCATAGCGTCTGGTAGTCCATCAACTGTTGATACTGTTACGGATGCTCATGTACGGAGACTAAGAAGTGAGCTTGCATACATGATACTTGCTGATAGAGAGAAGAGTTGGGATGAAGAAACAGAAATTATACGAAGGATGAGATTTGAAGACCGACAGTTGACAAATTATTGATGTAACACAATTTTTTATTTTATAAATGTAAAAATAATTGCAATTGCAATTCATTGAATATTTTTTTTGTTTTATTGATTTAATTTATAAACAATTCTATACATTTATTTATTATAAGTTCCATTGATTATTTCCAATCTACATTTTGTTACAACTTGAATTTTACTATTGCGTCTTGATGTTAGAAACAAACATGCGTTCAGTAATTGTATTGCGACCAAAGTCGCAGTAATGAACTGTTTGAGATACAACGTTTCCTTGTACAGTGACACTTTAATCAAGACAGCGATCACGGTCGCAGTTACTTAATCATTTATCAGTTCCCAATGAGACTATGGTCGCAATAATGAAATATTTTGCAGTTCAAAGTAATTTAAAGTTATAGTGTATTAAACTGTTTTGGATAACTGAACAAAACTGCGACCTTGGTCGAGTTGCTGGTGGGAGTCTTAATCAAAAACAACATTGCGACCTTGGTCGCTATGCATGTTAATATAAAGCAAACACCTACCTAATGTATTGCGACCTTAGTCGCAGTCCATGTATTGCGACCCTAGAGTGCAATTGCTGGCCATCTTTATCAATAACAACATTGCGACCTTGGTCGCAATTAACCATGTACACTGCGACCAAAGTATCTGACTAACGTAACAGTTTAAATGTACTACATTATATACAAAAAAATATACTCTAAAGAAGAATTTTGTAGCAGTAGAACTTTAAAGTACAACTACATACAAAAAATAATACACTAGAAATCAAAGAATGATAATAAATCTGATTATAATGACACGCCAGTGGCGGACTGCGACTTAATTTCTCTACACTGTGCGACCATGGTCGTACTTCATAAAAAATTGAAGTCTTTATTCCTTCGAGGTGGAGGCAACCCAAACCTACTTCTTCTGCCAATAAAAAAAAATAAATAGTAAGAATTTTAAAGATTAATCGGTATAAAAAAATGATTAACAGGTTTAATGTAATACCAGTAACGGACAACCAGTCCTGTAATGACCCAGCTCTTGGCAGTTACCACATCTTCGATGCTTAACTTCCTTCTGATATATAGAATCTTCAAAACCAGACTTAAGCCTGGATGCAGCTCTAGGCCTCCCCTTGGTTGGTACAGGACCAATTGGATCACGTATATTCAATTCTTCACCATCTCGCAATACGATAACAGATCCACTGGAACCAACCGCAGTTTTAGGCTGTGATGAATGATCATTTCCTGACATGGCTCTGTGTTCTCTAGTGGTATCTTGGGCAAAACTTTCCAAAACTGCCTCCAACTTTGAAAGATTTTCATCAGAATCAGCGACCATCTCAAGAATTGCATTAAATTTTGAACGTACTGTCCATAATATAGCCGTTCGTGGAGTGCCCTGACTGGAAAAAGGCTTCATGCCATTTTCAATTGCAACGTTTTTGTAACGAGCATCCAACCTCCATCTCTGAAGTATATATGATTCCGGTATATGTGTAACGTGATTGCGCCACAAAATATACAGAATATGTCTACATAGGATACCCTCTGTTTCAAATAACGAGCAACTACAAGAAACATGAAATTCCTCACGCTTATCATAACTTACCTTTTCCCAGCCGTCTTTTGATTCTGAAAAATTACCAACCAAATATGTTGATCCAGGTTTGTCGTGTTCCACCTCTTCTGAAAATAGTGTCATTACAACTGCCCATTCCTTTTGGAACAACTGAAAAATCTTCGGTGAATATAACTTCGAAACCTGTATCTCATATGGATTGGATGTACAATTGGGCACAGAATTCAAACCCCTAAAATCTTGAAGAGATTTAAATGTACGACGGGAAGTCACAGCTTTATCATATTGGTGAACAAATTCCACTAGTTTAGTGTTTGAGTTAACAAAACCATCAAAGAAGGAATTAATACTCTCGGACCTCTGACTGGTTGTCATTCCAGCACAGAAAACATCCTTGAGATATGCATTAACCCAATGTCCATGGAGCCTGTACATCTTCATCAACCAACTGTCATCTTCTTCTTCTAACTGATATTTTTCATTCATCAGACGCCATCGTTCCTCACAAGTGCTTATATCGCGGGAGGTGTACCAAGCATAAAAATCGGAGACCATATCTTCTCCATACTTGTTTGACATTGGGATTTGTTGCTCTGCAATATGTTTCCGCACATGCCAGAAACAGTAACGGTGCCGAGAAGTTGGGAAAACAATCTTGATGGCGTCACCAATCTGCGCATCCTGATCAGTAATAATCAGCTTCGGTTCAACTCCATGCATGCACTTGAGCCATTTTTGGAATAACCAAACAAAAGTATCCCTCTGCTCATCAGCAAGCAATGCACAGCCGAACAAAATTGACTGCCGGTGATGATTTACTCCAGTGAATGGAGCAAATGGAAAGCTCAAGTGATTAGTCCTGTATGTTGTGTCAAAAACGATCACATCACAGAACCTCAGATACGAGGAAATAGCTCTTCCATCAGCCCAAAAAATGCTTCTACGTGTGCCCGCGTTATCGACTTCACTTGAAAAGAAGAATTCTGGATCGGTCTCGGCTTTCTCTTGAAAATATTTGATAATAGCAATAAACTCATGACCGCAGTTATTTCTACGTTGACGAGTGAAATCAATAACTTGTTGAGGGCTCACTTCTTCACAGCCTTCTCCCTGACTCATTGCATTAACAACGCGGGAAATATTTGAAGGCCGCATTCCAACATCAACCAGATTGGTCATAATGCTTCTGCTAATTTTTGAACGATGATTCTGGTGAGAGTAATGGTGATGTACCTTATCCGGGCTTGACAATTCATGTGAATGAGTATCAACAAATTTTGTGATAACCCAATGTCTTTTGTCCAAAAAAAAACGAAGACGGATATGCATCTCAGCAGGACAAGCTACTCTAGTGTTAACTCGACGATGCACTGTAAGCCCCTCTTGTCTTTTGTCACACAACTTCTTCAGACCTTCCTTGTTGCAGCAAAATTTTCTGCAAATAATCTCATAAGGAGGCTTCCGTGACTTATCTGTACCTTTTCTTCTCACGCTAAAACCTCTATTCCTTGCAAAACAATTGTAGAAATTGTATGCTTCCATATCCGACAGGAACTGTTTCCCTATAAACTTATCTGAGCTTCCAGACATTTCTCCATGTGCATTCATGTCCTACAAAAAACAATTACACGAATTAAATGAATATAAATATTTTTTAGATATCACTGTAATATAAAAGATAATTTATATAAATGCGACCAAGGTCACATAAGAGATGAAAACTATGTTACTTCATATTAAAATACTGCGACCAAGGTCGCAGTTATCCGTATGAGAAGAAATCAATATTACTTCTTACTAAAGACTGCGACCTAAGTCGCAATAAATAAAAAATAAGATTTCACATACGACATGAAATCTATAATACTCCTTTATTGAAGACTGCGACCTAAGACGCAGTTATACGTATGTGAAGAAATCTATATTACTCCTTACTAAATACTGCGACTTAAGTCGCAGTTATCCATATGTGAAGAAATCTATATTCATCATTACCAAAGACTGCGACTTAAATCGCAGTTATCCGTATGTGACGAAAGCTATATTACTCCTTACAAAAGACTGCGACCTAAGACGCATACCCAAAAAAAAAGATTTCACAGCCGGAGAATATTTTCAAATAAGATTGCGATCGAATATTAAAACGGTCGCATTTCTGAAACTTTAAATCATTTGTAATAGGTCGCAGTACCTCATAGACTTAAAGAGAAAAATTCAATATTTAAGAAATTGTTTTTAAAAAAAATGAAACAATTAAAACCTGTTGATCGGCATGCAAAGATGTCAACCCTTCAAGATTTTCAATATTCTGAGAGAAAGTAGAACCAGATGCAATATCTTCTATATTTAGATCGCCAGTAAACTGCTCAGACGTCGACATTTAATATTTTGGAGAAAAAATTGATCTGAAAAGATTTTATATTTTCAGAAAAAAGTTTAACGCAGGTTGAAAAGGAGAAACTAGATCTTTCAAAAAGAGGTAAGAAAATAGGGGGAAAAGTAATTTATATAGAATAACCTAAAACCTATAAAGAGCGGCAAAAAATAATAATAAACAATAAGGAAGGTTACCGAAAGAGTTGCTTTTCATAAGGGGTATTTGGTAATTTAACTTCTTTCTAAAAGTGTGCCACGAGTCAGTAAAGTGACAAATTGAGCCACGTCACCGCAGGCTGAGAGAGTACTCTCAGCCCGCAGGCTGATATACATTTTTCTATATATATATATATATATATATATATATATATATATATATATATATATATATATATATATATATGGGGTTACTGTACCTCAGCCGACGACTGAGAGAGTTTCTAAGCCGGCGGTGACGTGGCTGAATATATGCCACATATCGGCCGAAGAGTGTAGGCGCAAAAAAAATAAAAAAAATCCCGCCTAAACAATCGTGAAACAAATTGACAAAAATACCCCTATTTTACTTCTAAACTAGCATAAACTCATCCACAAATAAAATTTACCTAAAGAATTTTCAGCTGAATATATCTACAGTTATAAAATTCTTAATTCTACTACAGACGAAACATGATATCGTTCAGCACTCCGACGACAGACGCTGTCTTTTTTCACATGCCTTATGTAACAGAATTCTTACCATTTTACAAAGTCTGCGATCGTATTCGCAGTCATAGTATAATAAAACTTTCGAACATTGCGACCATCATCGCATAATTAATACAATATAACTTTCAATTTTATATGACGACTGCGGCACTAGTCGCAGTCATAGTATAACAAAAACTTTTTTATATCACGTCTGCGACCCTACTCGCATTCCTTTTTTATATCACGTCTGCGACCCTAGTCGCATTCCTTATTCCCATAAAAATAACAGACGAAATGTGCTATCGTTCAGCATTGCGACCTCGTTCAGAACAGCGACCAAGGTCGCAATCTTTTTTCAGCACTGCGACCAAAGTAGCAATCCTTTTTCGCATGCCTTATGTAACAGATTTTTTATAAGTTTACAAAGTAGATTAGCACTGCGATCCTGAGATCAGTTCGCGTATATCACATCTTATAAAAATACTATATTAATTACACTGAATTAAATGAAGTAATTAATATTCTATCTATCGTGATACAACAACAGTCTCGAAAAAAGAGATGCACTAATATTAATCTCGATAAAGGAAAGATGAGCACCATACGTAATCTAAAGATATAGGGAAAACATTCTATAAAAATTTAATTTGTACTTCACGTAGTAAAATTCTGAAAAAAAGGAACTCTTTGGATTCTCCCGCCATAACTTTTCAATTAAATATTTAATTTTTTACCACTTCTTCCCATACTCAACCGTCACCTATAACAATTATTATTACTATTCATATTCTTTCACATTCTTTACCTTTATATAGTGCTTGTAACTAATATATTATCTCATATCTAAAAACTATATTTTTGCTCTTCCTTTTCAATTTGATTTCAAAAACTTCCAGAAAACAATACATTCTTGAATCATGTCTTACCCATCTTCCTTTGAACACTCAGATTTTAACTTCAATCATTCCCCCACCGGTCCTCTTTCTTCAGGCTATTCTAGTGAATCTGATACCAGTCTGGACTTCACTCCTTTTGACTATATCACTACATCAAATAATATTTTAACTGATCCTCCTCTTCATGAGGATGATGAAGTTTTCATGTGGGTTAGTGAGGAGGAAATTATTCCTCAGCCACTTGACAGAGACATGCTTGATGAAAGCATGTCCTTTGATGCTGGAGGCTCGCTTTCTCGACACGAATCTTAGGAAGAGCTTGATAGAGACGATCCATTCTGGGAGTTTATCGATGAACAAAAAAACCCTCAAAAACAGGAAGATGATGAGGACGAGGAGAATGAAGACGACGAATCTGCTTATGATGGTGATGACGACGAGGATTAGGATTTCCTGATCTTCTGATATTCAACGTTATTTTGTTTTCTGTTAACAACTTTTAATGCTCTTTTTTTGTAAGGTCTCTTTCTGATCATATTATGTTATAAATAAAATTTACTTCTATCTGTAAAAAAGTATGCCGTATAATTATTATTTCTGCATCTTATGTGCGATAATGGTCACAGTACTCATATAATAATTACATATGAAACTGCGACCATGGTCGCTGTCCAGTCATAAAACAGTTTGATCGTTTGCAGTCAATAAAGTTATAAACAACTGCCATGGTCGCAGTCCAAAATTAAACTATATAAATAGATAATACTGCGAACATGATCCCAATCCTCTCAAATCAGTATATTTCACTGTATATCACAAATTAGAAACTGCGACTGCTGTTCTTAAACACTGCGACCATAGTCGTAGTCCTACTTCGCATGCAATAACTAAAAAAAATTCGTAGTTTATAGGCGGCTGATTAGAAACTGCGACTGCTCCTCTTAAACACTGCGACCATAGTCGCAATCCTACTTCGCATGCAATAACTAAAAAAAAATTCTTAGTTTATAGGCGGCTGAGACAAAGTTACAGTGAAGAGCAAACATATAAAACATTCGTAAACTACGACTATAGTATCAGTCCTTAGTCACCGTTATTACATTTAACTTAGCAAAAAAAATTATCCAAAAAAAATGCTGTCGTGAGTACTACGACCATAGTCGCAGTACTTGATCGCATGCTATATATAAAAAAATAATAATTATACATTACATGCGAAAAAAGTAAACTGCGACTATATTAAAAATCAGTAAATTTCAAATCAGATAACAAAAAAAATTAATAAAGAAGCATTCAAATTAGTTTCGTGATTTGATAAAAAAATGGTGGCAGTTTAAAAAAAATTAATAATTTATACATTACATGCGAAAAAAGTAAAACTGCGACTATATTAAAAATCAGTAAATTTCAAATCAGATAACAAAAAAATTAATAAAGAAGTATTCAAATTAGTTTCGTGATTTGATAAAAATTGGTGGCAGTTTGGTTGCAGTTATTAAAGATAATTGTGACACATCACCGCAGGGGTATTTAGTAATTTCAACTGTTTCAATAGGCGGGGCGTCCTTTCTAGTGTGGCAATAATGTGCCACATCACTGCAGGCTAAGAGTGTCTCTCAACCGTCGGCTGATATACATCTCTCTCTCTCTCTCTCTCTCTCTCTATATATATATATATATATATATATATATATATATATATATATATATATATATATATATATATAACCTAACAATAATAATGCGAGGAGCATGATTATTCGGTCACTCTCCCGTACAAATAATGGTACCCACATATTTGAGCTCAGATAAGTTCTACTTGAAGTACGGGTTCTAATATGAACTGCGAATGGAATGAGATACTGGTGGGGAATGACTAACATAACAAACAATGCTGATTGTTATATTGTTATCACTGTTATTATTATTATTAAAATAATAGTGCCTTGCATGTCACTTGTGTGGTCCTATTCCTGAGCTATTTATTAATTATTATTCTTCTTATTTATTGAACTGTACTTGTATGACTGAGTCCTGATATGTTACCCTGCACCTGATATAACTTAATTACAAATAATAATAATCTCATGAGCAGGTGTTATTGAGTCACTTTTTTGTCCAGATAATGATATTCACATATCAAAGTTCAGATTTGTTCTACTGGATTGCGGACGCCAGTGCGAACAACCTGTGGTATGGGACAAGAAGGAAATGATTAGAATAATAGGTGACATTGATGGTTATTATTGTATAGTTAAGTTATCTTGCCGCCACTTGTATATTGTTCTATGTTACAGTACTTATTCTTGATGTTCTTATTACTAGACTAGATATCAGCTTATGTTGTTCTATTATTCTGTTATTTAAGGCAATTCAGGTTGTATACACTTAGTTGATGGTGACATGAGGTATAAAGTATACATATGAGGGTTTTTTTGTTTGGATTTTTCTCTCGACGTACTAATCTAATGAATACATTAATGAATTTTGCCCACATCCGTATATAATACATAAATTGATGTTTCATTGCATGCTTTTGTGTACGCTCATGACACGATTTTACTATACATGCCTTTCTGATTTGGGTTTATTGATACACGTGTGATTCCTTATGCACGCCACTTGGCCTCATTTTATGTACTCATTAGGTTACTTTTTGACAACTCCTGGCCTGCATCTCTAGATTCCGGAGCATGGAGCATTGTGGACTCTTTCGTTGTTAGTCAAAGGACGCAGTGGAAGCATGGCGGATTAGCGGTAGACTGTCCGTAGCATTTTCGTCCAACCCTTTTAACTAGCTTTTGAGATTCCTTTTCCAGTTTGTGAGCATCTACTAGTTTTATACTTTGAAAATCCTTATAAATCGCGTTTTTATACTCTCTGGTGATGTAATATTCCTGTAATATTAGATCACACTCTGTGATAACAGTGTACTTGTACTATTTATTGGGATATATATTATCACTATTCTTTCGTACTCTGATTTCTGCTTATACTGATATGCTTGGCATACATATGTGAAGGTAATTTTGCCTTGTGTATGTACATTACAATAACGTCTCCATACCCAGTGGGGCGGGGAGTTATAGGTTGATATCAGAGCTTAGGCTCTCTCACCATCAGTACACCCAGTCAGCAGATTAATGTGATATTAATTTGCAACTGGCGCCTGAATCATGACTATACATTCCAACAACAAGTACATAGTTATCTTTTCCATCCTGATAATTCTTCCTTCGACTCCCGAAATCTTTCCATTTTTCACTTCTCAGTTTCCCGCTATCACGACTTTTTATATTCTGATTCAGTAATTCTTTCTAATCACCTCTATTGTATCTTGCTATAATGATAAACTTTTTTGATCAATTACTATTGTATCTTGCAGCGATCGCTAACTTCGATCTATTTCGTGTGCATATCCCTCCTTATCAAAATTTTAAGGGCGAAATTTTTGTGAGGTGGGTAGAATGTAATACCCATTCCTGGAATACGTACTCAGATGCGTGTCTGAATTTCGTGCTCATATTTTTTTCTATTTTATCTGTACTATTTTTCTTTTAGTAGAACTTTTGTTATTATTTTGGTATCGGATCTGGATTTTGTGAACTCAGAATCAGCTGATCCGAACACAGGACCCAATTTCAGTAAACTGCTTGATTGACCTTCCTTATAGTTAGATTAGACCAATTTTAACTCCATATATTTATTTTTAATATTTTGGATTTTACAAAATTTTTTAGATTTTTTCTGAATTATTTTGCAAAACCTCCTAAAACTGGTATCTATCGGTATCGCTGGTTGATTCCAGAATTTTTAATTTACAAACATAGTTGAATTTCTAGAATCTGCTTTTAGATTATTTTTCAAGATCATATTTTTCTATTTTAGCGCATTTTTGAAATTTTTTTAAATTGTTCAAATTTCGACCAAACCAGTATCGATTGGTATTACCGATCGATTTCAGGAATTTTAATTTGTAAACTAAACTGATTTTTTGAATTTGATTTCACATTGTTTCTTAGGATAATATTTTTTATTTTATAGAATTTTTAAGAATCATTCTGAACTGGTCAAATTTTACCCAAGTAAATAATATTAAATAAATTCTTTTTCTTTCTTTTCTTTTCTTCTTCTCCAATCCTCTTCTTTCCTTCCCAAGAAGCCACTGACCTCCTGAAACTGACTTCTGTCTCTCTCAAATCCTCTCTCTTCAAAAATTATTCTTTCTATCTCTCTCTAATTAATCTCTTACTCTAATTCCTCTCCCTCTCTCTATCACTCCCTCTCTAATCTAATTTTCTCTCCCTTTCACAACCGACCACCACCTCTAGCCTCTCTGTCGCCGGCCAGCCACGACGGCCTTCCCCCAACTCCAGCGGCCATATCTCCTCCCGCTCCTCTCCTCCATTCTCTTTTCCAATCTCCTTCACCTCCGTTAAAACCCATCACCATCTTCTCCTTCCCCTAACTCTACCACCACTTCCACCATACCACCACCACCTCTCAATTCCACAAAACACAACCCCAATCACCACCATCTACACCCTTATCTCTACCACCAATAACCACCCACTCCACCACCTTCTCCTCCTACCATAACCTTCTAAATCATCACCAACATTCACCACCCCACAACCATCACCATGCCCACTCCTCCTCCAGCCACCGCTCGTGGCCCACGGCCGCACTGCCCCCTGCCCGATCACGCTGCCCTTGGCCGGCCAGGCCACCGGCCAACTCTCCCTTTCCCTCTTCTCCTTCCTTTCTTTCATTCTTCCGTCCCTGTCTCTTTCTTTTTCTCTTTTCTTTTCTCCCGTATCTCTTTCTTCTCTCCCTGTCTCTTTTTGCTCTCTCTTCTCTCTTCTTTTCTCTCTCTCTCTCTCACACTTTCTCTTTCTCTCTCCTTATTTTCTCTTTCTAATTTCTCTCTCATACTCTCACTTTTTCTCTCTCTTCGACACTTCCTAGTATTCTTATCTATGGCGAGTAAATATTTTAGGCGAGTACTATTTTTTCCTATAGTGAGCACCAATTCTTGATCTTAGCGAGTATTCTTACTTTATTTGTGTGTATCCCTGCTTCGATGGGTGAATATTATATTTCTAAAAATTTGTTTAATTGTCATGATTGTAGATTTGTATTGGTGATTGTGGTATCTGTAGATTTGGATAGGTTGAATTGTATCAGTGTTTATGTGTTTGGACTCGTTGGGACATTTGTTGTAATTATTGTGATTTATCTGTATTTTTGAATATTTTGGGACTAACGTTGGTGCAGATATTTGGACTAATGGCGGTGCAAGTTGCAGGTACTATGGCTAACACCCCCAGGCATACTATTCTTCGGGGTTGCGTTGCTCGAGAGACCACGCTGCATGCTATTCAATAAGCCACTGGGCCTTATACATTTATGGGTTTAGTGGTAACTTGGTGGGTTGGTTGCTAGGTTGTAGTTATTGTGGGCTAAATCTCTCAGGCAAACTATCCTTCAGGGTACATCGTCCGAGAGACCGCTCTATGGGTTACCCAATAGGAATTGGTCTTATACCATTGGGTTTCATGGTAACTTGGCGGAGTGTAACCCCCTGCTCCCCGGTGTACGTATCACCGTATCGGTACGCGATACGACGTACAAAATTGATTTGACTTCCGTGATAATCCGATTGAGCCGCTTTCAGTTTTAAAAATCATTTTCTAATATTTTAGATTTTTTAGGATTTTCTGGGAATTTTCTGGGCTATTTTGGAAAATCTCCGTAGTCGGTGTCGACCGATACCGATAATTGGCTTTCCGATTTTTGTTTCACAAATAGAGTTGTATTTTGAGAATTGGTTTTCACCGTATGTCTTAAAATCTCATGAGCTACGTTTGGATATTTTTGGGGATTTTTCTGATTTTATCAAAAATCCGGCCAAACCGGTGTCGCCCGTATCGGCGAGACACTCCGAGATTTTTAATTTGCAAACCGGATTGAGTTTCGATAAACTGTTTTCATATTACGTCTCAGAATAATATTTTCTATTTTTTATAATTTTTGGGCACCGTTCGGAACTCGTCGAATGTTGAGCCAATATTATAATATTAAAATATTATTTTAATTTATCTTTTTCTTTTCTCTTCTTTTCCCTTCATCTTCTTTCTTTCTCTGGAAGAATCCCACCGCCTCTCTCCACCGACTCTTCCCCCTCCTTTATAAAATCCCTCCTCTCTCTCTCCCCATGGATTCTCTCTCAATCTCCAAGCTCTCTCTCTCTTCAAACTCTCTTTCTCCCAAACTCTCTCCCACTCTCTCTGGATTTGAGTCTGGTTCCGATTCTCTCAAGGGGTTCTCTCCTCTCTTTGAAGGCCGGTGATGCTTTAATCTCTCCATGTCTCTCTCTTCCCCGGTGGTCTGACCGGCGGCCGGACGCCGGCGGCCGGGCGCCGGCGGCGTCGTAGGCCGGCCGGCGCGGTGTCAGTTGTGGGGGAGGGGGAAGCTCCAGTTCTCCCCTCCATATCTCCCTCTCTCCTCTGTTTGGGGATCGACCGGGGCGGCGCCGGAGCACCGCCGGAGCGGCGCTGGCGCCGCGGCCGTGGCCGCGCCACCGCGCGGCTGGGCGGCGGTGGCCGCGCCAACCGCCGCAGCCGCGGGCAGCAGCAGCAGCAGCTGCTGCCGCCGTCGCAGGCAAGGAGAAGAACCCAAACGGGTTTTGGGTTTGGGTTTGGTCCAAACCCGACCCAGTTGCATCAAACCTGACCCGTTAAGGTAAAAATTGCACTTTAGCCCCTGTAACATTGTTAATTACTTTTAGGCCCCTGTAAAATTACCAATAGCCCCCTGAATCTTTTTAATTATTACATAATTAACCCTTTTGTATTATTTTTAGTATTCGGGCGATATTTGGAGCATTCGGACTCCGATTCGGGCGATTCTGGATCCGTTGCGATCGTGGAGAAGAGAGCTACCACCCTATGGCTAGTTTGTGAGTGTTTTCTTTTAATAAAGTATATTTATTCATGTTTAATAAAGTAGGTGATTGCTTAGGTAAATAAATCGTAATTATGGGTTCTGTATAATATGTTAGGACACATATACAATAACTAATACTGATACAGTATAAGTTATAGATGAGTAATTAAAGGACCCCTAGCCACTGTCACTTCATGGATAACTATTCTGATTCCACAATACTGCTACATGTACACTGATACACGTTTGGTTACACCACTACTGCTACATGTATACTAACACACGCGTACTTCATTATATACGGGATCTTGTCACTATTCTACTGTCACCCTTACCGAC
Source organism: Agave tequilana (assembly GCA_038442645.1). Lineage (NCBI taxonomy): Eukaryota > Viridiplantae > Streptophyta > Magnoliopsida > Asparagales > Asparagaceae > Agave > Agave tequilana. The sequence continues at coordinate 167,390 of JAVJIF010030121.1, forward strand.
CCACTGGTACACGAAGCACCGTAGTGCATGTAGATATCGGTTACACTGGACATCGGTATTGAATGTAGCTTTCATGTAGTTTCATGTACACGTCTCACCATTACATATATTTGTGACCCACTGATATAAGGATACACTAGTACACTAGATATCGTCATGTTAGATTGATATCCTCGTTACATGGATGCACTGAGCACTGTTATTACATGCACTATCACCGAGATATCACACGGATTATTGCTACAATAAATGTTTCACTGGTACACGGATAGACCAATGAACGGCCTACCGCATGTCATATTATTGTTACCGTTATGTCCTGTTTACATATCACTGTTACACATGCATGTCATGTTTGCATATCACTGTTAAACATACATATATGGTTTCTCTATTCTTGTCATATGGATCACCATGCTTATTACATGTATTTTTGTTCCATGTTCCCGTATTCATGATATATGATTGTTTCCTGTTACTGATATGGATTTCCCGATACTGGACATGAGAGCTGTTGATATGCGATATGTGGGGTTCCCACATCTATTGTTCCCGTTTCCCGGTATATTGTTCATGTTATCTTGTTCATGTTATATTGTTCCTGATTCCCGTTATATTGTTCTACGCTATCTACAGAGCTCAGGACCAGTTATCATGTTACCCGTATCATGTACAGTAGTTGTTCTTGTTACATTGTATACTTGATATAATAGATCATAAAGCTAACTGGGGTATGGGGGCGACTTGATGGTTGATTAGATCTTATCGGGTGATGTACTGGATCCATATTGTTTTCCTACTGCAGGGGATGGTAGTGTTATCTACCAATTGCTCCATGAGCTCTTGTTACTTGATTCATGCTCCCCTCTTAGCGGAGGGCCCTGGTCTTAGCAGCCAGGGGCTTGTTTAAGGCCGTGATCCCGGGTATGCACGGGATACATCCACCCGATAAGAACTCCTCAACCATGAGTTTCCAAGTAACATAATAAAATAGTATACACAATAGTGACATCGGGAACACTTGTTATTTGATCACTATCTCGTTTGGATAATGGTACCCGTAGGCCATGTCCGGATGGGTTCGACTGGAGTACGGGCTCCAGTATGAACTGCCAGTGGATGGGACACTGGAAGAGATTGATTAAAATACCAGGTAGTACTGATCGCTACTATTGTATAAATAACATGACTTGCTTGATACATATTTACTACTTGTTATTGTTTCTTGCCTGATACATGTTTCCTTTGTATAGTTGTACTTCTTATTGTACCTGATCATTTATCCGATATCATGTTACACTTTCTGTAGTGGCATCCTATTCATGCTTATGTGCATATAGTCTATTTTCTGTATACCGCATACATCTTTATTGTTTATGCACCACACCGTATACTGGTTAGGTAGCATATGCCCATCTGCATGTTCACTGCTACCACATCACCATTAGCATGTACACTCGTCACCACTAGATAACATTATATATATTATATAAACTGGATACGACTATAGACATGACCCGATAACTGGTTAGGTAATGATGGTATTAAAAGGTGACCTGTTTATATATTTCCACTGCTTACATGTTTATCTATTTCTACTGCTTATGGTATCCTTATTATATGGTATCACTAGTACAACATTATGTATTATATCTAATTATCATGTTTGTATTACTATTGTATATATTACTGCCTCCTTCATTTTATCACTCACTAGGTCGCTTTCTGATGACCCTGGGTTTGCGTGCCCAGATTGGAGATCCACGTACCGTAGTATCCGAGAGTGCCTTGGAGTCACATAGGAGATTCCTCATCGGGACCATTCATAGGTATCTTGGTGCTTTATTTCTGTTATCTTATTTGTCCCTATTTGTCATATCTGTTATGATCGCTGACCTATTTCTGCAGGTATTCTTTTACTTATTTCATGCTGGAACTCATATATATATATATCATGTACTGAGGCTCAACGTACGCGTGAGGTTGTTTTCACCTCGCGTATGTACGTCGCCATAACGACCCCGTACCTGCGGGAACGGGGCGTTACAGAGTGGTATCAGAGCCTAGGTTCACACCTGGTGTGGGTAACCACCTGGGTCACTCCTCGGGCTCTTACCAACAGTACAATCAGGTTCAGATTAACTGATCTGGATCTGAATTTGAGGATTCCAGCAACGAGTACAAGAATACCATGTCCTTGCCCATTCGTTTCCTTGACTCTGTTATCTGCCTCAATTACAGTTCTCACTCAGACTATTTGATTTTCTTCGTACTTTCTCTCTTCATCCTATTGATTTCACTCTGTGCGTTATAGTTCACTACACTCCTTCTCCATCCCGAGTTCCTTATAGATAGCAGAGTGTGCAGCGGAAGTGTTGTGGACCCGTACCATTTCGGCTTTGGGGTTGAAAATCTTGTTCTCACACCTGATTGAAATTGCGGGGACACAATTTTTGTAAGGTGGGGAGAAATGTAACCCCCTGCTCCCCGGTGTATGTATCACCGTATCGGTACGCGATACGACGTACAAAATTGATTTGACTTCCGTGGTAATCCGATTGAGCCGCTTTCAGTTTTAAAAATTATTTTCTAATATTTTAGATTTTTTAGGATTTTCTGGGAATTTTCTGGGTTATTTTGAAAAATCTCCGTAGTCGGTGTCGACCGATACCGATAATTGGCTTTCTGATTTTTATTTCACAAATAGAGTTATATTTTGAGAATCGGCTTTCACCGTATGTCTTAAAATCTCATGAGCTATGTTTGAGTATTTTTGGGAATTTTTCTGATTTTATCAAAAATCCGGCCAAACCGGTGTCGCCCGTATCGGCGAGATACTCCGGGATTTTTAATTTGCAAACCGGATTAAGTTTCGATAAACCTTTTTCATATTACGTCTCAGAATAATATTTTCTATATTCTGTAATTTTTGGCACCGTTCGGAACTCGTCGAATGTTGAGCCAATATTATAATATTAAATATTATTTTAATTTATCTTTTTCTTTTCTCTTCTTTTCCCTTCATCTTCTTTCTTTCTCTGGAAGAATCCCACCGCCTCTCTCCATTGACTCTTCCCCCTCCTTTATAAAATCCCTCCTCTCTCTCTCTCTCCCCCCATGGATTCTCTCTCAATCTCCAAGCTCTCTCTCTCTCTCTTCAAACTCTCTTTCTCCCAAACTCTCTCCCACTCTCTCTCTGGATTTGAGTCTGGTTCCGATTCTCTCAAGGGGTTCTCTCCTCTCTTTGAAGGCCGATGATGCTTTAATCTCTCCATGTCTCTCTCTCTCTTCCCCGGTGGTCTGACCGGCGGCCGGGCGCCGGCGGCCGGGCGCCGGCGGCCGGGCGCCGGCGGCGTCGTAGGCCGGCCGACGCGGTGTCGGTTGTGGGGGAGGGGGAAGCTCCAGTTCTCCCCTCCATATCTCCCTCTCTCCTCCGTTTGGGGATCGACCGGGGCGGCGCCGGAGCACCGCCGGAGCGGCGCCGGCGCCGGGGCGGTGGCCGCGCCACCGGGCAGCTGGGCGGCGGTGGCCGCGCCAACCGCCGCAGCAGCAGCAGCAGCTGCTGCCGCCGTCGCAGGCAAGGAGATGAACCCAAACGGATTTTGGGTTTGGGTTTGGTCCAAACCCGACCCAGATGCATCAAACCCGACCCGTTAAGGTAAAAAATTGCATTTTAGCCCCTATAACATTATTAATTACTTTTAGGCCCCTGTAAAATTACCAATAGCCCCCTGAATCTTTTTAATTATTACATAATTAACCCTTTTGTATTATTTTTAGTATTCGGGCGATATCTGGAGCATTCGGACTCCGATTCGGGCGATTCTGGATCCCTTGCGATCGTGGAGAAGAGAGCTACCACCCTATGGCTAGTTTGTGAGTGTTTTCTTTTAATAAAGTATATTTATTCATGTTTAATAAAGTAGGTGATTGCTTAGGTAAATAAATCGTAATTATGGGTTCTGTATAATATGTTAGGACACATATACAATAACTAATACTGATACAGTATAAGTTATAGATGAGTAATTAAAGGACCCCTAGCCACTGTCACTTCATGGATAACTATTCTGATTCCACAATACTGCTACATGTACACTGATACACGTTTGGTTACACCACTACTGCTACATGTATACTAACACACGCGTACTTCATTATATACGGGATCTTGTCACTATTCTACTGTCACCCTTACCGACCCACTGGTACACGAAGCACCGTAGTGCATGTAGATATCGGTTACACTGGACATCGGTATTGCATGTAGCTTTCATGTAGTTTCATGTACACGTCTCACCATTACATATATTTGTGACCCACTGATATAAGGATACACTAGTACACTAGATATCGTCATGTTAGATTGATATCCTCATTACATGGATGCACTGAGCACTGTTATTACATGCACTATCACCGAGATATCACACGGATTATTGCTACACATAAATGTTCCACTGGTACACGGATAGACCAATGAACGGACTACCGCATGTCATATTATTGTTACCGTTATGTCCTGTTTACATATCACTGTTACACATGCATGTCATGTTTGCATATCACTGTTACACATACATATATGGTTTCTCTATTCTTGTCATATGGATCACCATGCTTATTACATGTATTTTTGTTCCATATTCCCGTATTCATGATATATGATTGTTTCCTGTTACTGATATGGATTTTCCAATACTGGACATGAGAGCTGTTGATATGCGATATGTGGGGATCCCACATCTATTGTTCCCGTTTCCTGGTATATTGTTCATGTTATCTTGTTCATGTTATATTGTTCCTGATTCCCGTTATATTGTTCTACGCTATCTACAGAGCTCAGGTCCAGTTATCATGTTACCCGTATCATGTACAGTAGTTGTTCTTGTTACATTGTATACTTGATATAATAGATCATAAAGCTAACTGGGGTATGGGGGAGACTTGACGGTTGATTAGATCTTATCGGGTGATGTACTGGATCCATATTGTTTTCCCACTGCAGGGGACGGTAGTGTTATCTATCAATTGCTCCATGAGCTCTTGTTACTTGATTCATGCTCCCCTCTTAGCGGAGGGCCCTGGTCTTAGTAGCCAGGGGCTTGTTGAAGGTCGTGATCCCGGGTATGCACGGGATACATCCACCCGATAAGAACTCCTCGACCATGAGTTTCCAAGTAACATAATAAAACAGTATACACAATAGTGACGTCGGGAACACTTGTTATTTGATCACTCTCTCGTTTGGATAATGGTACCCGTAGGCCATGTCCGGATGGGTTCGACTGGAGTACGGGCTCCAGTATGAACTGCCAGTGGTATGGGACACTGGAAGAGATTGATTAAAATACCAGGTGGTACTGATCGCTACTATTGTATAAATAACATGACTTGCTTGATACATGTTTACTACTTGTTATTGTTTCTTGCCTGATACATGTTTCCTTTGTATAGTTGTACTTCTTATTGTACCTGATCATTTATCCGATATCAAGTTACACTTTCTGTAGTGGCATCCTATTCATGCTTATGTGCATATAGTCTATTTTCTGTATACCGCATACATCTTTACTGTTTATGCACCACACCGTATACTGGTTAGGTAGCATATGCCCATCTGCATGTTCATTGCTACCACATCACCATTAGCATGTACACTCGTCACCACTAGATAACATTATATTTATTATATAAACTGGATACGACTATAGACATGACCCGATAACCGGTAGGTAATGATGGTATTAAAAGGTGACCTGTTTATATATTTTCACTACTTACATGTTTATCTATTTCTACTGCTTATGGTATCCTTATTATATGGTATCACTAGTACAACATTATGTATTATATCTAATTATCATGTTTGTATTACTATTGTATATATTACTGCCTCCTTCATTTTACCACTCACTAGGTCGCTTTCTGATGACCCTGGGTTTGCGTGCCCAGATTGGAGATCCGCGTACCGTAGTATCCGAGAGTGCCTTGGAGTCACATAGGAGATTCCTCATCGGGACCATTCATAGGTATCTTGGTGCTTTATTTCTGTTATCTTATTTGTCCCTATTTGTCATATCTATTATGATCGCTGACCTATTTCTGCAGGTATTCTTGTACTTATTTCATGCTAGAACTCATGTGTATATATATATATCCTGTACTGAGGCTCAGCGTACGCGTGAGGTTGTTTTCACCTCGCGTATGTACGTCGCCATAACGACCCCGTACCTGCGGGAACGGGGCGTTACACAGAGTGATTTGCCTATCAGCCTTGGTGGATCAAGCTGTGGATTGTTATTTGCATACATGTATTTGTGTGGTACTAATATTTTATACAGGTACCTATTTTCACTACTCAGCCTCCGGGCTTAACCACTCTGCGGTTCTAGACTGCAGCCTCCGGCCTAACCTCTCTGAGATTTATTAAAGTCCACTATACTTTCTATATGCTACGTTTGGTAGGCGAGCTTAGCGGTCAACACTTTATCGCTAGACTTGCCTGAGTGAAACTCTGCCAGACGACAGAATAAGTGTTTTAACACTCGAGTCGTTCCCGTGTAGTATTCTCGCCGAGTGCTTTAGCGATGAACACTATTCGTTGACCTTACCCCAGCACTGCTTAACGTCTTTTGTTGTGCATTTGGCTATTTTATATTAATTTTAATGATTGTGAAGTTTGACACATTTAATATAATTTATTCCTGAATTATGTTATATGACTTGCATAATATCTGACAACTGATACTTGATCCTGATATATGATATTGTACTCATATATTTACTCATATCTTGTAATTGGCTAGAGTATGCTATACCTGATACTCGGACATTTGACATGGTCCCGTAATACCTGACTCGGTACTACGACACCTAACCCTTGTTTTCTTGGTTGTTTAATAATAATTTAATATTATTATAATGGTTATTACTTCATTATTATAATGATTGTGAAGAGTTTGAATATATAATTATATTGTTTTCCTATACATGTGGCGTGATATGCCAATTGTCTGACATACGATATTGGATCTAATATTCAATTGCATCATGTGTGTGGTTTGTACTATATATATCATCCGGTACAATATCACCTGACTGGTTATTTGTCAGATTCTTATATTATAATAATTAAAACTCCAGTACTTATACTTTCCTTGTACTGATATACAAAGCGAGTGCCACACATAAGGACCAAAGTATCCCATGGACTTAAGTGCTCTGAAACTTACGATCCGGTGAAGTCACCTCTCTCCACGGTGAGGCCACCTCTTGAACTCCTGAGTGTGAGCCATCTCTATACTCTAGTATAGTACCTGATGTATACAAATATATATATATATATATATATATATATATATATATATATATATATATATATATATATATATATATATATATATATATATATATATATATATATATATATATATATATATATATATATATATATATATATAGCTTAACAATAATAATGTCAGGAGCGTGGGTTATTCGGTCACTCTCCCGTTCGAATAATGGTACCTACATATTAGAGTACAGATAAGTAAGTACGGGCTCTAGTATAAACGGTCAGTGGTATGAGACATTGGTGGAGAATGGCAAAAATAACAAATGATACTGATTGTTATTTTTGCCATTACTATTATTATTATTAAAATAATAGTGCCTAGTCTGTCACTTGCGTGGTCCTATTCCTGAACTATTGTATTAATTCTTGTTATTCTTATTTGTTGAAGTGTACTTGTATGACTGAGTCCTGATATGTTACCCTGCACCAGATATAACTTAACTACAATTAATAATAATTTCGAGAATGGGTGTTATTGAGTCACTTCCTCGTCCGAATAATAATATCTGCATATCAAAGTTCGGATGTATTCTACTGTATTGCAGATTCCAGTGTGAATAACCTGTGGTATGGGGCATTGAAAGGAAATAATTAGAATAGCGGGCGACACTGATGATTATTATTGTATAATTAAGTTATCTTACTGCCACTTGTATATTATTCTATGTTGCAATACTTATTCCTGATATTCTTATTACTGTACTAGATACCAGCTTATGTTGTTCTATTATTCAACTATTTTAAGACAACTCAGGTTTTATACACTTAGATGGTGACATGAGGAATAATATATATATATATATATATATATATATATATATATATATATATATATATATATATAAAAGAGTTTTCTTATTTGAATTATCCCTTCGATGTGCTAATCTCATGAATCTGTCAATTGAGCTTGTACAACAGATTTTACCTACATCTGTATATAATACATAAATTAATGCTTTATTGCATTCTTGTGTGAATGCTCATAACATGGTTTCCTATATATACCTTTATGATTCGAATTTATTGATACACGCGTGATTGCTTATGCATGCCACTTGGCTTCATTTTACGTACTCATTGGGTTGCTTTTTGACAATCCCTGAACCTGATGTGCAGATTCCGGAGCGTGGTGCATTGTGGACTCTCTTGTCGTTGACCAAAGTGCGTAGCATAAGCATGGCGGCAGTGGTAGACCGTCCATAGCATTTTTGTCTAGCCTATTTAACCGGCTCTCGAGATTATTTTTTCAACTTGTAACCCCCTGATCCCTATTGTACGTATCACAGTATCAATGCTCGATACGGTGTACAAAATTGATTTGACCTTCCTGATCGTTAGGTTTAGCCGGTTTTAATTTCGGATATTAATTTTCAATATTTTAGATTTTTAAGATTTTTTGGAATTTTTCTGGATTATTTTGGAAAATCTCCGGAGTCGGTGTCGACCGATACCGATAAACGGCTCTACGATTTTTAATTCACAAATGGAGTTGACTTTTGAGAATCTTCTTTCACCTTGTATCTTAAAATCATATTTTTTACGTTAGGACATTTTTGGGGATTTTTCTGAATTTATCAAAAATCGGGGCAAATCGGTGTCGCCCAATATCGACGATACCTTTCAGGATTTTTAACTTGCAATCCTGATAGAATTTCTCGAATCTGATTTCATATTATGCATCAGCATAATATTCTCTATTTTATGTAATTTTTGAGAACTGTTCCGAATAAGTCAAAATTTGACCCTATTAAAATAATATTAAATTTTCTTTTCTATTTCTTTTCTTCTTTCTTCTTCTCCAATCTTCTCCCAACTGTCTTCCCACCGACTTACCCATCCCCACCGCCTTCTCTCTCTCTTTTCCCCCTTAAAATCTCCCGTGCGCTCTCTCTCTCAATTTCTCCCCTCTCTATCTCTCTCAAGCTCTTTCTCTCTCTTTTCTTTCTTCCTCACTCTCTCTCTCTCTCTCTCTCTCTCTCTCTCCCCCCCTCTCTATTCACACTGTTCAAGCCCGCTGGGGGGGCCTAACCCGCGGCCAGACGCGTGCCGCCGCGCCCTCCGGCCAGGCGCCACCCCTTCTCTCTCCTTTTCTTCCCCTTCCCCTTCTGCTTTTCTTCTTCTTCTCCTCCTTCTTTTCATGTTCTTCTTCTTCTCCTTCTTTCTTCTCTTTTCTTTATTTTTCATTCTTCTCTCTCTGCTCTCTCTCCCCATCTCTCTCATTCTCTGGACTTAACTGCCGGCAGGGCGGAGCCACCGCCGGGGGCGTGACGCCGGCGAAGGGGCTGGCCGCCGCTGCCCCCCTGCCCCCCCTTTTCCCTCCCGTTCTCTCTCTTTCTCTCCCTTTCTCCACTCCTTTCGTTCTCTCCCCCCTATGTGTGACCACCGCTGGCGGCTAGACCCGCCGCCGGCGGGTCTCGCTCGTCGCCGGCCAGCTGAGCTGGCCGGCCGACCTGCAAAGGAGCGGCAGCAGTGGCTGCTGCCGCTGCTGCTGTCTTTGATGGGTTCAGGTTCACACTCGAACCCATTTGTCCTATTGGGTCGACTTTGAAACCCAATAACAACCCAATAACCCATCACTTAAGTTATGGGTAAGGGTTGTGGAGCTAAACCCAACCCGTTACCCACCCAAATCCGCATCAATAAATAAACGTAATATTACAAAAAACCACCTGATAATTTATACTATTTGCAATTGATATATTTTTATTACATATTTTACCCATTTCTATTACTTTTAGCGTTCGGGCGATATCTGGAGCATCCGGACTCCGATTTGGACGATCCTGGAACTGTTGCGATCGTGGGAAAGAGATCTACCTTCCCATGGCTAGTTTGTGAGATTTTTATTTTATAAATTATATTTATTCATGTTTCATAAATATTTAAATGATTTGATTACTATTCCACATGTTTTTCTTGCATTTATCACATCACCGGACACTGTCACTTTATGGACATCTATTATGGCTATGCAAGACTGCTGCATATGCACTGATACACGCATATTCCATTATACTAGATATTGTCACTATTACACTATCACCATTACCGACCCACCGGTACACTGAACACTGTATTGCATGTTAATATCTGTTACACTGGATACCGTTATTTTATGTTGTTCCATGTACATGTCTCACCATTACATAGATACTGAGATTCACGACACGATTACTGCATGTTTGTGAACTACTAATATATGGATACGCTATTACACGGGATACCGCTACATGGATACTCTGTGCACAGTTACTTCATGTCTTACACCACTGTTATATAGACTCACCGGTCTACATGCATTGATTGTCTATGTATTCTTGTTGCATGGATCATAGTTTATATTATTGCTACATGGATATTCTTGTATTCCCGTTATATTGACCACTGTTTATGTTACATGGATTACTGTTACATGAGTAGTCCGTCCTATATTCCCGTTATATGGTTATGTATACTCTGCATTGCATATCTCCTGATTTATGTATACGTTGACTGTATATGCACAACCTAATAGTATGGTTATATTGCATACTGCACATCTGCATGTTCATTTTCATCACATCATCACTATACAACAATATTTATTATATAACAGTAGATACTACTGTAGACATGACCCGATGATAACATGCTAGGTAGTGATGGTATTAAAATATAACATCTTTATATTTTTACTGGTTATTAAATGCCTACTATATGGTATCACTATTACAGATCTCTTATATATTATTATCGTTCTTGTATTACTATAGTACATATTACTGTCTTCTTCATTTTACCACTCACGAGGTCGCTTTCTGATGACCTTGGGTTTGCGTGCCCAGGTTGGAAATCCGAGTTATCGTATTATCAGATATTGCATTGGATTCACATAGAAGACTCATCATCGAGACCATTCATAAGTATCCTTGTGATTTATTTCCGTTATCTTGTTCAGCCCTGTTTTCATATCTGTTTGATCACTAATCTCTTTCTACAGGTATTCTTGTATTTATTTAATGCTGAAACTCTTGTCTATATAGAGATTATTTTCTGGACTGAGGCTTAGCATATGTACGTGAGGGTATCTCTGCCCTGCGTATGTACGTCGTCATAACGTCCCTGTACCTGCGGGATTGGGGTGTTACACAACTCATGAGGATATACTAGTTTTGTACGTTGGAAATCCTTGTAAATTGTATTTTTATACTCTCTGGTGTTGTAATATTTTTATAATATTGGATCACACTCTGTGATAATAGTGTACTTGTACTATTTATTGGAACGTATATTATCAATTGTTTTTGTACTTTGATTCCTACTTGTACTGATATGCTTAACATACGTATGTGAGGGTACTTTCGCTCTGCGTGTATACGTTACAGTAACGTCTCCGTACCCGGTGGGACGGGTGTTACATATTACCAATGAAATGGATTTCAGATTTTCTTTCTAAAATGTTACTGCATGTTCTTTATATCTAGATGTTGTTTACTGTGAGATTTTTTTTCTTCTCTGTTACCAAATGTTGATACTACATCTCATTGAACTATTGATTAGTACTAGAAGTAGCAACTCATTCCAATGAAATTGCATGGTTGCCTCCTAATGGTAACCTGTGTTTTGCTAAATCGTGTTTATTCACTAGAAAGCGTTATCAATAGAGTTGAAAATTTATGGTAACAAGTTCCTAAGCTCGCTTATGGTAAGAATTATGGAAGAATTTTAGGAGGAATCATCTTGAGCTTCTCTAACCAATCTAGTTATAGTCTTAGAGGAACAATTAAGGTGATTCAAGTTAAAACATTGTATTTCTAGACTTATCTCATTTGCCTTGAGTTCATGATAAGTTTGCATGAACAGATCCAATAGAAAATTGAAACTCAAACGTAGAATAAGAGGAAAAAATAGTAGAAAACAATTTAATTCATCTCTTTTTGATTGTTTAGCGATCCGGGAGCGAGACTAAAAGGGATTGAAAGTGAAACACTTTCAATCACTTTTGGTGTTTGTTAAAACAAAAGTGATTTGAAAGTGTGAAAAAGCTCACATTCACATAGGATATCTTGCATTTCTCATTTCCACTCTAAAGATCCAAAGTGGCTACTGAAAAGAAAAAGTGGACTTACTACTTATTAATACCCAATATATTGTTGCCATGTTAACTTTTTTATGCAGTTTCAAAATTTTAGTTGTACGTAAACAGACGCTCTTTCTTTTGCTGATGAGAAAGTACTTTCACACTTGCAAAAATATCACTTGCACACTGTAGAGCTAGTGATATTTTTGCCATTGATCTTGGAGAACAGTTTCATCAAAATCAGGGGCCAAAAATTAGAAATCGGGACATGCAGCCGACAGGGGGACAAGCGAGCGGCGCACCCAGGTACAGCCATGAAAACGTGGACCGCGGAACGCGGCTCTGACCGCGTTTCCGTGGCCATGCGGGTGCTGCTGCGCCCATGCCTTGGGCCAGGGGTTGTCCCCTGGCCCCCTATCTCCTGGTGCCTATAAAAACCCCCTAGGGTTCTTCAGATGGAGATATACAGAGAGTTAGGATAATTTCTTTCCATATTGTAGTTTAGGGTAGTTTAGTTTAGGTCTTCTTCTTCTTCCTCTTTGTATTTTTCATTTCTTTTAGATCTTGTAATAGGAGAAAGAGTGTTACATGTTCGGAAAGTAAGAGTGCTTGTAATAGAAGGTGACAAGCTATGAAAGGTTCTCACTTTACCTCTCTTTAACTTCTTCTACATGTTTAGCTAATTTTCTCTCATGGCAACTAACTATTAACCACTGACTCGCTAACTTCTTAATTGATAATCCACATGAATCTAATAGCCTCTACTTGGTTTTGCTCTTGCAAGAGCCATTAATAGCTCATGATGATGGATTCTAATAATCTAACATCCTATCTCTCTAACAAGCTAACATTACTTTATTCCATGCTTACTTTTGTTTAGTTTTGATGGTTAAGTGTAGCTTGCAGTTGTTTGTTGAGTTCGGATGTGATGAGTTGACATATGGGTCATACTTTGAAACGCTCTTGAATCAAGGACTAGTGATGGCCAAGGATACATGTGAGGCAACTATCACTAAGATGTTAGCATTGTTAGTGGAGCCATTAGTAGTTAGTAGCTATGAGTTTTCTTTCTTTTTCACTTTGTTATAGAAATACTATCAAAAATCACAAATATATTCTTTTCTATGTTTCCCACTTCTTTGTGTTTCATCATACTTCTTTTTTCATTCTTTATTTTCTTTTCTTTTTATTCTTTAAAACGTTGAAGAACACTTAACATACACGTGAACATACCGAATAAGTTTCTATCGCCTTCCGTCCCTGTGAATTCAACCCATTCAGCCTCTATGCTATAACGGAAGTATCGAGGAAGCCAAAGCACGCATTTTTAACTATTGATTTCAAAACACACTTTTTGTGCGCGATTTTTCCCTTGATCAAATTTTGGCGCCGTTGACGGGGATGAGAACGGTTTGATTTCACATTTTTGTTAAATTTTCTTCTTTGTTTTTTGGTGTTCAAGTTAAAGTTTTAGCATTACAGAAGTCCACACTTGCTTTTGTGTGGTTGGGTAAATTCTTGTATATTCTTATACTTTACTGCTAATTTTTGTTTATATTACCTGTGCACTGTAATAATTAAATACAGAAATTGTATGCTTTAAAATGGTTTAGACATTTGTATCTAGGCATGTGTCAATTTTCATTCCAATATACTGTATTTTATTCTTCTGTTGTTGTGATCTTGACGGAGGTGTACATATTGCATTGCATATAGTTAGGACAAATACATGAGTGATTTACTCTCATTGTGGGTTCATTTCTATCTATATTGCACACTTGTACGAATTGAAATTAAGGGCAAAACTCAATACAACATAAGGTGGAGAAGTCATTACCCTCCCTTAGCCCAAAAATCACCTCCCCACTCACACAACCCAAGCCTTAATAAAATTTGCTAGACGTTGGCCCCTAGGGGCATCTTGGACTCATTTAAGAGATTGACCTAAGGGAAAAATTGTTAGAGTTTGACTCTTGTCAAATCGTTGTCTAAGGTTGGGGATTGAGAGGCGAAACCTCGAAGAACAGTGATTTGGCATAATTAGGCCCATTGCTCTGGCACGGATACCTCCTACTAATCTTGTTCCACCTGGCTGATTAACTTATGGTCAGACTCTGACAATGTACCCTCCGTGGACAGTCTAACCAGTTAGGAGTCGTCTAGGTCTAAGTCAGCCCTAACATAGGCTTGTTTTCTTTTTCTTATCTTTCTTTGTTTGTTTATTGTTTGTTTGTTTTCTTTTTTGTATATTGTGAAATGGATTTTAACAATAATAATTTTTTCAATCATGATATAAATCCATATTTCACCCCGACCTCATTTGATTCAGATAACTCCAACCCGGTTATGTACAATATGAACCAATCATATATGCTGAGTTGAGATTATCCGACTCAATATGACCCATATTCCCAATCCTATGACTATAATTTTTAAAATAACTTCCACTCTTCACAGAGTTCATGGGGATTCACCTCTCCCGAGTCAAATTTTCAACCACATTGTCCACAATTTTCACAATATTCATTCCCCGATTATGCTTCATATCCTCCTTTTCCTGAGCCACCAATTGAAGAAAAATCATCATTGCAAAGAACTTTGAAAGAAGCAATAGAGACCCAAAAACTATTCAAAAATATGATGGCCTCATCATGTCCACAAGATTCCAAAATTCATATAGTTCTTTTTCAGAACCAATCAAAGAAAAATCATTGTGGGAAAAAACTATGAAATTCGTGTAAGAGACCGAGTGGATAATACAAAATATGAATAAGTTCTCATGTCCATTAGATATTCATATGACTCAAGAATCATGTCATTTTGGAAATTCAGCTTCAATTTCATCATACCAATCTGAACTTGGCCAACATCAAATTCTTGATAGTTTGACAAGTTATCCAATTCCTGAAATTGAACTTAAAGATGAATGTGAACCTGTAACGCCCTGATCCCGCAGGTACGGGGACGTTATGGCGACGTACATACTCAGGGCGGAAAACCCTCACGTACGTACGCTAAGCCTCACTACGGGAAATCACCTCCATATTTATAAGAGTTCCAGCAGGAAATAAGTACAAGAATACCTGCAGAAAGAGGTTAGTGATCATAACAGATAGAAAAAAACAGTGATAAATAAGATAACAGAAACAAATCACAAAGATACCTATGAATGGTCTCGATGATGAGTCTCCTATGTGATTCCAATGGACTACCTGACAATACGATAACTCAGATCTCCAACCTGGGCACGCAAACCCAGGGTCATCAGAAAGCGACCTAGTGAGTGGTAAAATGAAGGAGGCAGTAATATATATAGTAATACAAGTACGATACTAATATATAATACATGATGTTGTAGTAGTGATACCATATAATAAGCATATAATAAGCAGTAGAAATATGTAAACATGAAAGCAGTAAAAATATATAAATATGTCATCTTTTAATACCATCACTGCCTAGCCAGTTATCATCGGGTCATGTCTACAGTAATCTCAGTTTAATATAATAAATATGTTGTATCGTGGTGACGTGGTAGACGTGAACAGGCAGATGAGCATATGCAATATAACCATGATACGGTGTTGTGTATATCTAATAATGATGTCAGCTGTGTATATCTAGTTATGATGTCAGCAAGGTATATAGAAAATGGCATATATGCAATGCAGAGGATACATGTACATGAGTAGTATGCCACCACAGAAAGTGTAACATGTACCAGGTATAGGAACAAAGTATACATGTAACATGATAGCGGATAAATGATCAGGAATAGTAATAAGTACAACTAAATAATAGTATACATGTATCAGGCAAGTCATGATATTTATACAATAGTAGCAATCAGTACCACTTGGTATTGTAATATCTTCCAGTGTCCCATACCACTGGCAGTTCATACTGGAGCCCGCACTCCAGTCGAACCCATCAGGACATGGCCTACGTGTACCATTATCCAAACGAGAGAGTGACCAAATAACAAGTGTTCCCGACGTCACTATTGTGTATACTGTTTTATTATGTTAATTGGAAACCCATGGTCGAGGAGTTCTTATCGGGTAGGTGTATCCCGTGCATACCCGGGATCACGGCCTTAAACAAACCCCTGGCTGCTGAGACCAGGGCCCTCCGCTAAGAGGGGAACAATAATCAAGCAACGGGAGCTCATGGAGCTATACAATCGGTAGGTAGCACTACCATCCCCTGCAGTGGGAGAACAATATGGATTCAGTACATCACCCGATAAGATCTAATCAACCGTCAAGTCTCCCCCATACCCAAGTTAGCTTTATGATCTGATATGTCAAGTATACAATGTAATAAGAACAAATACAGTACATGATACGAGTAACATGATAACCGGACCTGAGCTCTGTTGATAGTATAGAACAATATAACGGGAAACGGGAACAATATAACGGGAAATAGGAACAATAGATGTGGGAGTCCACATGTCGCATATCAACAGCTCTCATGTCCAGTAACTGGGGTAGCCATATCAGTAACAGGAAACAATCATATAAGAGGAATACAGGGATAACATGGAACCATAATACATGTAATATGCACGGTGAGTCATATGACAAGAAGATGGAAACAACACATGTATGTACACTCGTGCGGTGAGCTATGTAGCAGGGATGTGTGATAACTGTGTACCGAGCATCCATGTACTGATGATAATAATAATATGAAATGCGGTAGTCGGTGCATTGGTATGTCCGTGTCCCAGTGGAACATATCTGTGTAGCAATACTCCGTGTCATATCTCTGTGATAGTACATGTAATGGAATAATTGTGATCAGTGTCTACGATAATACCATGCCCAGTGACCGTACAGTTTCCGTGTGATGATGATATCCAAGTCATAGTGTGAATACTAATGTTAGCGTCTGGGGTAATAGCATCTACTCGAGTGCCAACTACTGCTAATAAGAATAACGATTCCTATATTCTGAATACGGTAAATTATGAAATACAATAATCTATTTTAATTATCAATTTAAAGACTAGGTTTACTTAGGAACATTATTAACTTTAGAAATCTCGTTAATTAGCCAATCATCCAGATCAGGTATCATCTATCTATCAGTATGTTTTACTTATAGGGACTACAGGGATTTCCCAACAATGACATTTAGTGTTTAATAAGTGTAATGATTTACCGATAATCACGTTTTATTAATTAGGCAACCAACCAAGATACTAAACATGATAAAATATAATTTATAAAAGGAAAACACTCACAAACTGGTCATGAAAAGATAGCTCTCTCTTTCCCACGATCGCAACGGATCCAGAATCATCCGAATCGGAGTTCGGATGCTCCAGATATCGCCCAAACGCTAAAAATCATCAAAATGGGTTAAATATGTAAATAAAAAATATTGTAAATGCAAATATAGAAATGTAGCAGGGGGTTTTAGGGAAATTACCTTTAATGGGTTTGGATGCGGGTTGATGGGTTAACGGGTCGGGTTTGGGGGTTTATTGGGTTTCTAACTTAACCCAATAGTGGGTTAATGGGTAGGGCTTATTGGGTAACGGGTTTCCAACCAACTAATAGGGTTATATTGGGTTCGGGTGTGAACCTGAACCCAAACCCAACAACACACACACACACACACACACACACACACACACACACACAGCAGCAGTGACAGCTGCTGCTGTCGCTCACAGCAGCAGCCGCCGGCTGGCTGGCCGCCGGCGACGCCCGCCGCGGCCTAGGTCGGCGGCACCTGCCGCAGGTAGAAGAGAGGTGAGAGAGATATAGAGGGAGGAGGGAGAGAAAAGGAGAGGGAAGCAGGGCAGCGGCTGCCCAGGCCACCACGCCGGCGGTCGCCCGGGCCGGTGGCAGCGCTCAGGCAGCCGGCGGCGGTCTGGGGCCACGCACAGAACCGGGGGAAAGAAATAGAGAGAGAGAAAGAAGGAGAGAGAGAGAGAGAGAGTATGTGTGTGTGTGAGTGAGAGAGAGAAAAAGAGGAGGGGGGCCAAGGGCTGGCGGCGGCCAGCCCGGCCTTGCCGGCGGCGGCTCCGCCCGCCCAGGCCAGCGGTCGCTCAGGGAACGGGAGAGAGAGAGTGGGAGAGGGAGAGAGAGATGGGTTTTTAAAGAGGGTGAATGGCGGTGGGTTTAATGGCGGTGGGGGGATGATTCCAGAGAAAGGGAGAAGAAGAGGGAAAAAGAAAGGGAAAGAAAAAGATTAAAAATAATATTTTATTATTATAATATTGGCCCAATATTCGACCAGCTCCGAACGGTGCTCAAAAATTACAGAAAATAGAGAATATTATATTGAGACATAATATGAAAACTATTTGAAGAAATTCAATCCGGTTTGTAAGTTAAAAATCCTGGAAGGTTTCGCCAATACCGGACGACACTAGTTTGGCCGGATTTTCGATAAATTCAGAAAAATTTCCAAAAATACCCTAACGTAGATAATATGATTTTAAGGCACATGGTGAAAGCAGATTCTTAAAATACAAATCCGTTTGTGAATTAAAAATCGTAGAGCCGATTATCGGTATCGGACGACACCGACTACGGAGATTTTCCAAAATAATGCAGAAAAATTCTAGAAAATTCTGAAAAATTTAAAATATTAGAAAATGATTTTTGAAACTGAAATCAGCTCAATCAAACTACCAAGAAAGTCAAATTAATAGTATACGTCATATCGCGTACTGATACTGTGATACGTACACCCGGGATCAGGGGTTACATTTCTCCTTACCTTACAAAAATTTCGTCCTCGAAATTTCAAATCAGGTGGGAGAACAATATTTCTAACCCAAAGCCTAAATGTTACAGGTCCATGACACTTCCATTGCGCACTCTGATATCTCTAAGGAACTCGGGATGAAGAAGTATTGGAGTGAACCAACTCTAACGGATTGGAAGCAATAAGATGAAAAGAAAACGAGAAGGAAATCAGATATTCTGGTTGACAACTAGAAGTAAGGAATACAAAAGAGGCGAGGACTGAATTGTCAACGACAGTGTATTCTTGTACTCGTTGCTAGAATCCCAAATTCAGATACAGACTAGCTTGAATCTGAATCTGATTGTACTGTTGGTAAGAGCCCGAGTATTGACCCAGGTGGTTACCCACACCAGGTGTGAACCTAGGCTCTGATACCACTATGTAACGCCCCGATCCCGCAGGTACGGTTTGTTATGGCGACGTACATACGCAGGGCGGAAAACCCTCATGTACGTATGCTAAGCCTCAGTACGGGAAATCACCTCCATATTTATAAGAGTTCCAGCAAGAAATAAGTACAAGAATACCTGCAGAAAGAGGTTAGTGATCATAACAGATAGGAAAAAAATAGTGATAAATAAGATAACAGAAACAAATCACAAAGATACCTATGAATGGTCTCGATGATGAGTCTCCTATGTGA
Organism: Agave tequilana; assembly: GCA_038442645.1. Lineage (NCBI taxonomy): Eukaryota > Viridiplantae > Streptophyta > Magnoliopsida > Asparagales > Asparagaceae > Agave > Agave tequilana. The sequence goes on from JAVJIF010030121.1 coordinate 187,217, forward strand.
TTCCAATAGACTGCCTGACAATACGATAACTCGGATCTCCAACCTGGGCACGCAAACCCAGGGTCGTCAGAAAGCGACCTGTGAGTGGTAAAATGAAGGAGGCAGTAATATATACAGTAATACAAGCACGATACTAATATATAATACATGATGTTATAGTAGTGATACCATATAATAAACATATAATAAGCAGTAGAAATATGTAAACATGAAAGCAGTAAAAATATATAAACATGTCATCTTTTAATACCATCACTGCCTAACCGGTTATCATCGGGTCATGTCTACAGCAGTCTCAGTTTGATATAATAAATATGTTGTATCGTGGTGATGTGGTAGACGTGAACAGGCAGATGAGCATATGCAATATAATCATGATACGGTGTTGTGTATATCTAATAATGATGTCAGCTGTGTATATCTAGTCATAATGTCAGCAAGGTATATAGAAAACGGCATATATGCAATGCAGAGGATACATGTACATGAGTAGTATGCCACCACAGAAAGTGTAACATGTACCAGGTAAAGGAACAAAGTATACATGTAACATGATAGCGGATAAATGATCAGGAATAGTAAAAAGTACAACTAAACAATAGTATACATGTATCAGGCAAGTATGATATTTATACAATAGTAGCAATCAGTCCCACTTGGTATTGTAATCAATCTCTTCCAGTATCCCATACCACTGGCAGTTCATACTGGAGCCCGCACTCCAGTCGACCCCATCCGAACATGGCCTACGGGTACCATTATCCAAACGAAAGAGTGACCAAATAACAAATGTTCCCGACGTCACTATTGCGTATACTATTTTATTATGTTAATTGGAAACCCATGGTCGAGGAGTTCTTATCGGGTAGGTGTATCCCGTGCATACCCGGGATCACGGCCTTAAACAAACCCCTGGCTGCTGAGACCAGGGCCCTCCGCTAAGAGGGGAACAATAATCAAGTAACGGGAGCTCATGGAGCTATACAATCGGTAGGTAGCACTACCATCCCCTGCAGTGGGAGAACAATTGGATCTAGTACATCACCCGATAAGATCTAATCAACCGTCAAGTCTCCCCCATACCCAAGTTAGCTTTATGATCTGATATGTCAAGTATACAATGTAACAAGAACAAATATAGTACATGATACGAGTAACATGATAACCGGACCTGAGCTCTGTTGATAGCATAGAACAATATAACGGGAAACGGGAACAATATAACGGGAAATGGGAACAATAGATGTGGGAGTCCACATGTCGCATATCAACAGCTCTCATGTCCAGTAACGGGGTAGCCATATCAGTAACAGGAAACAATCATATAAGAGGAATACAGGGATAACATGGAACCATAATACATGTAATATGCACGGTGAGTCATATGACAAGAAGATGGAAACAACACATATATGTACACTCGTGCGGTGAGCGTATGTAGCAGGGATGTGTGATAACTGTGTACCGAGCATCCATGTACTGATGATAATAATAATATGAAATGCGGTAGTCGGTGCATTGTATGTCCGTGTCCCAGTGGAACATATCTGTGTAGCAATACTCCGTGTCATATCTCTGTGATAGTACATGTAATGGAATAATTGTGATCAGTGTCTACGATAATACCATGCCCAGTGACCGTACAATATCCGTGTGATGATGATATCCAAGTTATAGTGTGAATACTAATGTTAGCGTCTGGGGTAATAGCATCTACTCGAGTGCCAACTACTGCTAATAAGAATAACGATTCCTATATTCTGAATACGGTAAATTATGAAACAGAATAATCTATTTTAATTATCAATTTAGAGACTAGGTTTACTTAGGAACATTATTAACTTCGGAAATCTCGTTAATTAGCCAATCATCCAGATCAGGTATCATCTATCTATCAGTATGTTTTACTTACAGGGACTACATGGATTTCCCAACAATGACATTTAGTGTTTAATAAGTATAATGATTTACCGATAATCACGTTTTATTAATTAGGCAACCAACCAAGATACTAAACATGATAAAATATAATTTATAAAAAGAGAACACTCACAAACTGGTCATGAAAAGGTAGCTCTCTCTTTCCCACGATCGCAACGGATCCAGAATCGTCCGAATCGGAGTCCGGATGCTCCAGATATCGCCCGAACACTAAAATCATCAAAATGGGTTAAATATGTAAATAAAAAATATTGTAAATGTAAATACGGAAATGTTGCAGGGGGTTTTAGGGAAATTACCTTTAATGGGTTTGGATGCGGGTTGATGGGTTAACGGGTCGGGTTTGGGGGTTTATTGGGTTTCTAACTTAACCCAATAGTGGGTTAATGGGTAGGGCTTATTGGGTAACGGGTTTCCAACCGACTAATAGGGTTATATTGGGTTCGGGTATGAACCCGAACCCAAACCCAACAACACACACACACACACAGCAGCAGTGACAACTGCTGCTGTCGCTCACAGCAGCAGCCGCCGGCTGGCTGGCCGGCGGCGGCGCCCGCCGCGGCCCAGGTCGGCGGCGCCTGCCACAGGTAGAAGAGAGGTGAGAGAGATATAGAGGGAGGAGGGAGAGAAAAGGAGAGGGGAGCAGGGCAACGGCCGCCCAGGCCGCCACGTCGGCGGTCGCCCGGGCCGCCGGCAGCGCTCAGGCCGCCGGCGCGGTCTGGGGCCACACACAGAACCGGGGAAAGAAATAGAGAGAGAAATAAGGGGAGAGAGAGAGAGAGTGTGTGTGTGTGAGTGAGAGAGAGAAAAAGAGGAAGGGGGCCAAGGGCTGGCGGCGGCCAGCTTGGCCTTGCCGGCAGCGGCTTCGCCCGCCTAGGCCGGCGGTCGCTCAGGGAACGGGAGAGAGAGAGTGGGAGAGAGGGAGAGAGAGAGATGGGTTTTTAAAGAGGGTGAATGGCGGTGGGTTTAATGGCGGTGGGGGGATGATTTCAGAGAAAGGGAGAAGAAGAGGGAAAAAGAAAGGGAAAGAAAAAGATTAAAAAATAATAATTTATTATTATAATATTGGCCCAATATTTGACCAGCTCCGAACGGTGCCCAAAAATTACTAAAAATAGAGAATATTATCTTGAGACATAATATGAAAACGATTTGAAGAAATTCAATCCGGTTTGTAAGTTAAAATCCTGGAAGGTTTCGCCGATACTAGACGACACCAGTTTGGCCGGATTTTTAATAAATTCAGAAAAATTTCCAAAATACCCTAATGTAGATAATATGATTCTAAGACACATGGTGAAAGAGGATTCTCAAAATACAACTCCGTTTGTTAATTAAAAATCGTAGAGCTGATTATCGGTATCGGTCGATACCGACTACGGAGATTTTCTAAAATAATCCAGAAAAATTCTAAAAAATTCTGAAAAATCTAAAATATTAGCAAATAATTTTTGAAACTAAAATCAGCTCAATCGGACTACCAAGAAGGTCAAATCAATAGTATACGTCATATCGCGTACTGATACTGTGATACGTACACCCGGGATCAGGGGTTTACAGAACCTGAGCTTCAATTTAGTGTTTTGAGTTCAATCCTGGAATCAATATCGACTCTTGTAGTGTTACCTGAACTAAGTAACGTTTTTGAGCCCGTTTTGATTTCCATAATTCCTGAAACTGAATCGATCATTTCACTCATTCACATTATTTTCGTGAACGAAAATATAGATTCAATTTCCTTACATCCTTTTGAACTTGCCCAAAATTTTGAAAACCACCTTGACATTCTAGCAAGTTTCCCGAAATTGAACTTGAGCTTGAAAGTGATCCTAAACCTCAACTTGGTAATTTCACTTCACTTTTTGATTCAATAATAACTCCGATATCTTTACCAGATTTTCTCTCTATTCCGGAGTCAACATTGAATCTTGTACCAGTACACTGTGAAATTGAATCACCAATATCTTATGTGTTGGCCCGGAGGCCTTCCTCTCTAGTTTTGATGATGATTAACTCATGTAGTTATGTTTACTAATAATCTTGTGATTTTAGTTTCAGATCATTAAGCAAGATATTAGTTGGTGATTGCTTCAAAAAGAGGAGTTTGGAAGCCTTCACTTGGTGATTCCCGTGCCCGAGCATCAAGATCATACCTTTGCACTCGGTGGATCACGTTTGGGATCGAGTCGGCTTGAAGATGAAAGATCATCAAGAAGACTTAGGTATCCTAGTTTAGTTTAGTGTGTTTTAGATCCATGTGTAAAGATAAGAATAGTTGATATGCTCAAGTGCACAACACACACGTTTTATGGTTTTTCGGTTTTAGTTTAACCGATATTTGTTTTCATGAATAGATTGATCAAAACAAGTTTACTTGGTTTTTATGTATATTAGATGTGTTCAATATACATACATGCTTCATATCTTAAACAAACTTATTTTGATATGCCTATTCATGAGTTTTAGGAAAAATCAGATTTCCTATTGAAAAAATCCAAGTTTGATAAAATACAAGTTTTAGTTTTTGATAAAATTTGCAAGACACAAAAATGATTCAATATGTTTGATAATAGTCTTGAAATTTTTATCACTAGTTTGTGTTTCAATATAAAATGTTAAAACAAGTTTTATGAAATTTTAGAAGAGATAAAAGAATTTCTGAAATATTTTTAAACCTGTTTTTCTGACCCAGAATGTGGCTGACAGGCCAGGTCGGTCGACCGCACGGGTCGACCGTACCAAAGGCCGGTCGACCGTTGCGGTCGACCGATGTGCACAGCCTTGTGCACGTCTGGCAGACACTGGGCCGGCTGACCAGGCGGTCGACCGGACCAGAGAGCTTTGCTCTCTGTATCTGGGCGGTCGGCCGGACGGTCGACCGGATGCCCCAACGGTCATATTTCTGACCGTTGGTGGTCGACCGGGCCGGTCGACCGCAAGCCTGTCAGGCTGCCAGATCAGCCTAACGGCTAGTTTTCTGTTTGGGCTATAAATACCCCATCTCTTTGGGGATTTTGATAAGACTTTTGAAAAGAAAAATTCCAGAGTTTCTATAGTGTTTAAAATAAGTTTTCAAAAGTGTTTTTGGGCTTTAAACTTTCAAATTGGTTTTTGTGTTTTAGGGTTTGGGAAAATCAAAGAAAATAGAAATTTGGGAGATTTTGTTTTGTTCTTCAATTCTATCATTTACCAAGAGTTTTCCCAAGTGTTTTCTTTGAGTTTTTGTTTTCCAAACACCTAGTTTTTCCACTTGAGCTATATCTTCTATCCTATTCTATTTAGGATCTTTGTTTGTGGAAAAAGGAAAGTGGTTTGTGATTGAAAGATACCACCAATTTGTAAACCCTTGATTTCTTGAGTTGCTCCCTCTTTGTTAGAGGTTGAGGTTGTTGTATTGGGTTGGTGTTTGCTCCCTCTTTGGTATAGGTGGAGATTTGTGTTTGCTCCCTCTAGTGAGAGGTGGAGTTGGTTTGTGTATCCCTCTTCGGTAGAAGTGATTGGTTGTTATTTGGCTACGGGCCTACCCCTCGGTTGTGAGGCTGTGTTTGAGAGAGGAGTTCGGTACTCCTATTGTTGTAACAAATCCTCCTCGGTGGAGGTTCCCTCGGTGGGAGTATAGTGGATTAGAAATCCTTCACGGTGGTGAAGGCGGGGACGTAGAGCTAGGGGCTCGAACCTCGGAACATATCTTTGTGTTTGCGTTTGATCCATTGTCTCTCCAACTCTCTCTCTTTATATTGTGCATAGCATCATTCATATCATCATATCATATTTGCTTGTGTTGTGCCTTCCATATATTCATATTGCCTATTCATCTTATATGCTTGCTTGTTTGTGTGTGCCTCACTTGTACTTAACCACAAGAGCTTCATATAGCACCTCAACCCATATCTAGGGGAATCAAGAGGAGTTAGTCCAGAGCCCTTCACGGGGAATTCGGTTACACTTGTGTGTTGTACTAAGTGTGTTGCAAAATTTATTTTAAGCTTTCGCATTTAGCGCATTTAGTTTCTAGATTAGCATTATCACCTATTCACCCCCCTCTAGGTGATTTACAATTGGTATCAGAGCCTACGCTCCTGATACTTTAGGCTTAACATCCTAGGAGTGTGATCCTTGTTTGCTAATTTACATTTGCATTTGATTGTTTGCACACATACAGTTTACATCTATGGACTTCATGACCCCACCTATGTTTGACCCTTCCTGTTGGCCCGGAGGCCTTTCTCTCTAGTTTTGATGATGATTAACTCATGTAGTTATGTTTACTAATAATCTTGTGATTTTAGTTTCAGATCATTAAGCAAGATATTAGTTGGTGATTGCTTCAAAAAGAGGAGTTTAGAAGCTTTCACATGGTGATTCCAGTGCCCGAGCATCAAGATCATACCTTTGCACTCAGTGGATCACGTTTGGGATCGAGTCGACTTGAAGATGAAGATCGTCAAGAAGACTTAGGTATCCTAGTTTAGTTTAGTGTGTTTTAGATCCATGTGTAAAGCTTAGAATAGTTGATATGCTCAAGTGCACAACACACACGTTTTATGGTTTTTCGATTTTTAGTTTAACCGATATTTGTTTTCGTGAATAGATTGATCAAAACAAGTTTACATGGTTTATATGTATAATAGATGTATTCTAGTTATACATGCATGCTTAAACTTCTTATACAAACTTATTTTGACTTTCCTATTCATGTGTTGAAAAATCCAAGTTTGATAAAATACAAGTTTTGGTTTTTAGTAAAAATGTTAAAACACAAAAATGGTTTCATATTATTTGAGCTAAACTTTTTATCACATGTTTATATATCAATGCAATTTGTCAAAACTATTTTTGGGGATTTTTAAGTAGTTTACAAGAATTTATTGGATATTTAATCCCTTAGTTTTTCTGACCTGAAAAGCCTCTGCCAGGCTAGGTCGGTCGACCCAAACGGTCGGCCGCACCAAGTAGCCGGTCGACCGTTCGGTCGACCGACGTGCACGGATACGTACACGCTGGCTGCCACATGGTTCGGTCGACCGCACGGGCGACCGACTGTATGCAGGCTAGTCTCTGTTTGTTTCGGTCGACCGGGCGGTCGACCGGTAGCTGGCAATGGTCAAAATGTGACCGTTGGACGGTCGACCGCACGGTATTTTTGGCAGTTTCTGCTGCCAACGACTATATTTTTCTGGGGGCTATAAATACCCCATTAATGGTCAGTTTTCTATAAGATTTTTTTTGCGAATTTTTCCTGACTCTCTAGTGTTTTCACAGCAATCAAAAGAAGTTTTTGGGCTTTATATTGATCAATCTATTTGGTGTTTTTGCTAGGGTTTGGAATACCAAAGAAAAGGATTTTTGGGAAAAAGGGTTTTGATTCAACTTCTATATCTTGGTTTCAGTTTTTCCCAAGGATTTTCTTTGTGATTTTGATTTCCATTCCATTGGTTTTCTCCACACTTGAGCTACATCTACTTTCTTATTCTATAGGATCTTTGTGTGGGAGAAAGAAATTGTTTGTGGTTGTTGTTTAGACCACCAAGTTAAAAACCCAATCTTTTCTTGGCTTTGTGCCTTGGGTTGTATCCCTCAAGTTGTGAGGTGATCCTTGTGTTTGCTTTGTGCTAATCCCTCGGGTTGTGAGGTGTTTGTTTTGTTGGCTTGGAGTTGTGCCTCAAGGAGGAGGTTGTGTTTGTAAAGAGAGGAGTTGGGTACTCCTTGTAATTGTGATTGCCCCAAATCCTCGGTGGAGGTTCCCTTTGTGAGAGTCCTTTGTGGACAAGCTAGTGGACTTAAAATCCTTCTGGGTGAAGGCGGAGATGTAGAGCTGGGTGCTCGAACCTCGAAACATATCTTGTTGTTTGCGCTTGATCCCTTGGCTCTTACTCTCTCTCTCTCTTTACTTTGTGCCTTGCATCAATTCATATTGTTCATTCATAATTGCTTGGCTCGTTTGAGTGTGCATCTCTTGTTTATTGCAATTAGTTTTTAAATTCCGCATTAAGTTCATTAGATTAGCATAATCACCTATTCACCCCCCTCTAGGTGATTTTTCAATTGGTATCAGAGTCTACGCTCCTGATATTTAGGTTTAACCACCTGGGAGTGAGATCTTGGTTTGCTAATCTTCATTTGCATTTTTCATTTGCACACATTTAGGTTGCACTCATGGATAGCCCTCCTATGTTTGACCATTTTAGACTTGATGCTTGGAAGGCCAATATGAGTAGACATTTAAAAAGCCTGGGACATCTAGTTTATCAAGCCTCTACTCAAGAATCATTCCCTAATAGTAGCAAACACAAAAAGGCTAATGCATTAGCACTTAGAGCACTTAAAGCATCTCTTAATGAACATCTTTTACCGGTGTTTGATCGTTATGACTCGGCTTTTGCAGTTTGGAGCTTATTGACGTCTCCCGAGCTTCCAAGGATTATCTACAAGATGAGGAGATCTATGAGAGAAAAGTCCGAGGAGCATTGCTTCATGGTCCAAGGGAATAACTCCCTTGAGGTACAATCGGACACTCAATTAGATGATAGCTCTAGTTCCTATTGCTATGGATGTTTAGAAGTTCAATCTTTAAATTTGGAACTTGCTCAAAAGCTTGAAAATTTCTTAGAAAAACACAATCTTTTGAAAGAGGACAACCTTGTTTTGAAAAATGAATTAAAGGATTTGTGTTCTAATTTTGAATTGATTTTGCAAGAAAAGGAAGAGATTGCAAGTGAACGTGACTCACTTAAATCTCAACTTGAACTTGCTTTAAAGGACAATGAATTTTTGAAAAGCAAAAATGATTGTGATGATATTGTGAAAAACAATGAGGTTTTATCTTCTAAATTGGATTTTGTTTTAAAAGATAACCTTGTTTTGAAAAATAAAATTGATTCAATTACAAAAGAATTGGATTTAGTTTTAAAGAAAAATGAATCTTTGAAAATTGAAATTGATTCTCATGTGTGCCATGCTAGTATAGCTTCTTCTTCTTCTTGCAAACCTATTGCATGCTCCACTTTATCTTCCACTATTGAAAATGATATAAATGTTTTGAAGAAAAGTGTTGAATGTTTGGGCTCCACTTTGAGCCAATGCACATTGAATCATTCACGTTTGGAAACCTTGGTTCGCAAGAAACAAGGTCCATCTTTGCATGCACACCCTACACGGCATACACATGCTTTCCACGGTCACCACCATCACACGTATGCTCATGTGTACACATGTACACATTGTGGCCGAAAAGGCCATTGATTGGTTGTAAACAAGGTACAAGAAGTTAATTGCACAAGATTTAGGTATTAAAGAGATGGTTTATGGTTTAGAGTTCACCTTTGATCTTGTTCACTTCGAATATGTGATTGATATACCTTGTTCCAATCTTTCCGCTATAGCATAAAGCTATACCGAGTCGAACCACAAGGAGAGCTAGAGTAGAATCGTTACGATACTAGTGAGAAGAGAAAACGAGACTTCTTCTTTGCTTTTAAAAGAATAAAGAATCAAAAGAAAAACAAATCAAAGAATTGGTGTCTATGTTCATGGTGGAAATCGGGAGAAATCAAGATCGGGATTGGATTTGAACTAACAACTAAAAAGAAAGTAAAATTGAAGAAAACTTGAATGAAATAAAACCATGACTAGCTAACCTTAACTACCTTGCTAAAGACTTACTAAACTCCGTGATAGTGATGCGTGCCTCATGTTGATTCATCGGCATGGATGTGTCTTGCTTGTGGTCTAATTACCTTCTCACATGGATGATGGGGATTCATTCTTGGACTTGTCTTGTAGCCTCCATAGATGGTCATAGGCCTACAAATAGACTTTCACTAATGGAATCAAAAGAGCTACACTCAAGGGATGCAAATGAAGAACATACAACATTCACTAATGGAAGTAGTGAAGTTATACATCAAATAGCATATTGGTGCTCCATCTCCATGTTCCATCAAGGCACTAGTTCGAAGACTAGGCTCCAAGTGAGGCACACATGAATCATATGGAGAATTACAACAAGATCTTGCAAAGAAATGAAAAGAAACCCATCGGAGAAGAGAAAACCATACAAATTGCAAGATGAAGTAAAGCAATCACCCATGAGTTAGAAGCTAGCAAGGTAGTGGTTAGCTAGTTCATGGAGAAAGAATTAGCTACACACCATTACAAAAGAAAAGCTAAACATGAATTAAATTGCAAGAAATTAACAAAACAAGTAAGGAAAAGAAAACAAACTAGAATCAAGCTCAAGTAGAGTAGATGAGAATGGATCAATCCTTGTATAGCTCCAAGTTGTCACTCCTTGTTGATACAAGCTCTCTCTCTCATACAACTCTCTCTTGCAATGAAATCTAGGGAGAAGAAGATCATAGAGAGCTAAAAACCCTAAACAAAAACTATCAAAATACAAAACTATGAACTAAACTCTCTCTCTTCTCTGATCAGTCTCAGCTCGCAGGTGAAGGTGGAGTATTTATAGCCGAAATGAGAAGCTTCTAGAGAGTAGGTTGTTGCCACAAAATCCGGGATCGTAACAACCCTAGATTGCCGCGCCCTGCCGCGCGTCCGCGGCGTAACCGAATCCGTTCAGCAACGGATTTCTGTTGCTGAGTGGTTACGGGGTTGTTGGCCACGTGGACATTCTAGAATCTCCGTTGGTTGAGCGCAGATCTCTCTGGATTTGATTTGAAATTGGCTTTATCTTAACCTTTAATTAATCACTTAATTAGTGGTAATTAAGTGATTATTTGGATATCTCTCCATTAAGTATGTACCTGCAAATATGTAGAGAAGAGGAGTAAAAATCACATATTTATTTGTAATATGCATGGGGATTATGATGTAAAATATGCAATATTGAGTACTAATCACACCCCCACACTTATTCTTTTGCTCGTCCCGAGCAAAACAAAGAAAAAGAAAATCTAGACTAACAGTTTATTACACCACTTTCGCAGGTGACGCGATTGCACTGAGCATGTGCAACAAGCCGTTAAACCTCTAGGTTACCCTAGAGGAGGAGTGTTGTCTCCTGAGGGTTTTCAGCGGATTGCACCCACAAAATCCATAAAGAAAGAAGACAAATGTTAGTATTTTGAAAACGCATTTTGAATAAGAGACATGTTTACGAACTATTTTTGCAAAAATATAAGTGATCCTAGGTCATAAGTCCACCTATAATTATTCTTTCTTAAACTTAGTATCCATGCAAGATCTTGTCTTCAATTAAGGTAAGAATTCAAAATTGGATTGAATATTTTATCTTTCATAAAACCTAGATAGTATGCACACCGTGCTCAGTGAAGGTTTCTTGGGATTTCAACTCCAACCATAAAGCCATTTATTTATTTATATATATATATATATTTTTTTTCTTTTTCTGCTTTTTTCTTCCCTTAGTTTTCTTAGGCTTTCTAATCTACCCTTGTAGCGAGCCTTTAACCGATGACTCCCAAACCAGACGGTCTTAGGGCACCAGATGAGAAAACATCCCTCGGGTTAAGGTCTCGAGTAGAAAAGGCCACAAAACTAAAGGGGATTATTTTTTTATCACCGTTAGGCGTGAGTAATCATGCTTCTTGAGGCACAATTTTCCAGCTTAATAAGTGAGATCACCGTTAGGCGTGAGTAATCATGCTTCTTGAGGCACAATTTCCCAGCTTAATAGGTGATGTTTTATTTATATATTTATTTATTTATTTTTTTTTATTTTATATATGGCATTTTTGGTCTTTGTTTCCATCCCAAGAAATGTGTAAGTGTGAAGTGCATATTATCTAAGGCAAAAAATTCAAGATAAGAATATCTCACCAATTTTACTTACTTAGCCTATAATCTCCAACAAGATCTATTACTTCAACTAGGTTTAAGATGTCATAATTAAGGCTTTCTTAATCTCTAAGATACATCTTAATTTTCTTAAAAATAGAGCAAAACTTTGTTTCTTATTTCAAAAAGTTTTTATTTTTGTTTATTTTTTTATTTATTTTTTTTATTTATATTTTTCTAAAAGAAAAGCAAAATCTAAAAAGAAAATGGAAAATCTAGAAAAAAGATAAAATCTAAAGATAAAATCTAAAAATAAAAGACCTAAAAAAAAATAAAAGTCCTAAAAAATAAAAATCCTATAAAGAAAAGAAAATCCTATGTTAGTAAACCCTCCCCCACACTTATTTCATGCATTGTCCTCAATGCATTATGGTAAATGTATGCATGAAACAGGTAAGAGGTAGGAAAAATTATTTACAAGGAATATACAAATGTAACTCTCACCTGGGTTTTTGGTCGCTTCCCTCTGGCCCGTTTCCCATCGTTCCAATGTGTTCTCTTTCTTGAATTCCATTGGGAAACGGTCTGAATTGTTCTTACCCTAGGTGATTCCAGTTTCAATTTGTTGTTATTTTCATTCATACTCTTTCCACCACATCGTTCACAAACAAAGTCCTTATCACCACTCTCACTCAGAATCTCATCACTTCCAGTGTTTAGAAATTTTAACTCCTCTCCATATAATTCTTCAAAGCTCAAGTCAACATCCGGCAGTGGACAATTAGCTAACTTACCCCGAGTTGACTCATCTAAGCACATAATCTCATCAGCAAACAAGTCTTCAAATGATATATCAATTGGAGGTTCAAATACAGTCTCAGTTGGCTCATTGAAAGTGAAAGTATCCAAATCAACTTTCCCCGTTTGAAAGGGTACTCGGATAAGAGAATCACAAGATTGTGACTCATCTTTTGGATCTTCACCTTCCTCCTCACAATTGTTACTAATGAAATTAACCTCAAATGTTTGATCTTTTGTTTTGTGAGGCTGTGTGTGGAAGACATTGTGTTCATGTGTCATGTTACCAAAAGTCAACCTCATTGATCCATTCCGGCAATTAATGATTGCATTTGCAGTAGCCAGGAATGGTCGACCCAGAATGACAGGAATTTGTGCCCTTTGATTGGAATTTGACACTGGTTTTGTTTCAAGGACAACAAAGTCAACTGGATAAAAGAATTCTCCAACTTTGACCAGGACATCTTGAATTACCCCCTTGGGTTTAGTAACAGAGCGATCAGCCAATTGAATGGTCATTTGGGTTGGGTGGAGATCACCTAACCCCAATTGTTGGTACACAGAGAAAGGTAGGAGATTGATACTGGCCCCCAAATCAAGAAGTGCCCTATTTATTGTAGTCTGTCCTATGATGCATGAAATGGTGGGGCTCCCTGGGTCTTTATACTTAACAGGAATTGGACCAGTGAGCAGCTCATTGATGGATGATGCAAGGAAGACTTTTTTAGGGACTTGGGTCTTCCTCTTCTTGGTGCACATTTCCTTCAAAAATTTGGCATATGATGGCACTTGTTGAATGGCATCAAGAAGAGGGACATTGATTTGGACCTTATTGAATGTTTCTTTTATTTTCTCCATGTGAGCATTTCACTTATTATTTAGAAGCCTATTTGGATATGGTACTCTAGGCTTATAAGGTTGCTCATCTACCTTTTCTTTCCCCTTGGCTTTGGAAGTGGATGGCTCTGTACTAGAGGATGGGTTGTCAAAAGTTGGTGACATTGGGACATGAGGAGTTTGCTTTGGTACTGGATGAGATTGTGGACTAGAAACCTTATTGTCAACTTGTTTACCAGATCTCAGGGTATGAATGGCATGACAGTGACTGGGTCCTGAATTTTCAACTTTGGGATTTAGCAATGGCTGGCTTAAGAACAGTCCTTTTGATTCTCAGCCAATTGCTTGATCTGGACCTTCATTTCATTCAACTCCTGTTGCTGGTTCTTTGTTAAGGTTTCTATCATTTGTTTCAACTCAGATATTTCAGAATTATTTTGGGGTGGATGTTGAGGATATGGAGATTGGAACTGTGATTGGTAATATGGTGGTGGGTCCTGATATGACTGTGGTGGACTTTGAGATGGATGAATATACAGTGAATTCTGATCGAAACTGGATGGATGAAACTGAGCATTGTACAGATGTGGAAGTGGTGGCATATGATGCTCAGTACCAGACTGACTCCATGAAAAATTTGGATGGTTCTGCCATCCTGAATTGTAAGTATTGGAGTATGGGGGTCTGGTAAATGCTGCATTCATGTTCTCCTGAAATGGGGGCTGATACAATGGACACTCCTCAACAACATGGCTAAGGTCTTGACATTTGGTGCAACCTGGTCTAATCAAAGGCAATGGGTTGACCTGGTTGACCACAGAATTCCCTATTGACTCAAGCAACTCTATCCTCTTCATTAATTGTGTGATCTTGGTTTTTGAAGCTAGAGAGGATTCTTTGGATTGTGTACCAGTTCTGGAAGTGGTGGGAGTCGGTTTATCAGGGCATGACTCCCACTGAATGGTTTTCTCAGCTAGGGTTTCAAAGAGATCCCACCCCTGATGTTCATCTTTCTTCAGAAATTCCCCTTGGCACATGGATTCTAAAAGTGTTTTCGTTTGGTAATCTAATCCATCATAGATAATCTGGCATAGCCGCCATTTCTCTATGCCGTGATGGGGACATAGGGCTAAGAGGTCTTTGAAACGCTCAAGATATTTCCAGAAAGGTTCATTTTGTTCTTGCTTGAATTGCATTATGTTTTTTCTCATGAGGGCTGTTTTGTGGATAGAATAGAATTTCCTAAGAAAGACCTTAACAAAATCATCCCATGAAGATATGGAACTGACAGGAAGACTATAAAGCCATTTCTTAGCTAAATCCTTAAGTGCAAACGGTATGAACCGTAACCTAACAGCATCCTCAGAAAGTTGGGATATTCTCATCATTTGGCATACCTCTTCAAACTCACGAATAAAGAGGTACGCGTCCTCAGACTCAAGACCATGGAATCGGGGAAGTGTACTAATGAATTGTGGTTTCAGCTCAAAATGATTTCCATTAGGCTCGGGGAGAAGAATGCATGAAGGAATGGAGGTGCGAATCGGATAGAATCGATCTTGAAGTGAGACGTTGTTGGTCATGATGTGAAGTGGTTGTGTATGTGCAAGTGTAGAATTAGGATCACAAAACCACTGTCGTATATACAATCACAAACAACGTACACCGATCACACCAGCGAAAAAGAAAAAATAACAAACAACAAAAGAAAAAATCAATCCAAGCTTGTCTAGGGTTTCTGGTCCTAGGTGACTCCTAAATAGACTGTCCACAGGAGGTTTGGTGTGGACTCTGACTATAAGCAAATCAGCCAGGGAAGGGTAAGGTTGGTGGGAGGTTTTCCGTCCGGAGACGTTCCTTAATTAAGTAACCAGCAACCTTCGGGCTTTCGGCCCTCAACCCCTTTCCTAGACACTGATTTTACAGAAGTCAATTTCTAACACTTTTCCCCCTTAGGAAAATCTCCTAAGCGAGTCCGGATGTCCCTAGGGCCAACGTCTATCAATTTTTAGTTACAAGCTTGGGATTGTGAGTACGTGGGGAAATGATTTTCGGGCTAAGGAAGGGGTGATAAAATCCCCACCTTATCTTATTTACGGGATATGCCCTTAAAGTAAATTCGTGCAAGTGTACGATGAAAGATAACAAGGATACACTCAAAGCATGAAAATCAAGCAAGAGTTTGTCCTAGTCTATATGCTATGCGAACACGTACCTTGTCCCACGCGCTCTTCAACAGTAAAAGTAAAGAATTGAAAGACACGTGCCTAAAATGCAAATGTCTAACAATTATTATCAATTACAACCAATTTTTTTACTGTTGAATTAATTTATCAGGTATATGATGCAGAATACAGGAAATGAAGTATAGAAGCAGATGTAACTTGCAGAGCAGAAGCCCCTGCAAAAATTTTGTCAGTAGTTCTCTCTGTTGTGCCGCGTTTCCACAGCAATTCTTGTGGATCCGCGGCACTCCAGAGGGATCCTGGGCTCTGCTTTCTTGAGCAGATTCCCAGGTCCACTTATATGTTTCTGCTGTAGATATTTTCCTGTTTTCTTCTCCTGTCACCTGCAACAGAGAAGAAGAATCGTTTAGTTTCTCACTTTTAAAAATACCGTCGCTCTCCCCGGCAACGGCGCCAAAAATTGATTGGTTGTAAACAAGGTACAAGAAGTTAATTGCACAAGATTTAGGTATTAAAGAGATGGTTTATGGTTTAGAGTTCACCTTTGATCTTGTTCACTTCGAATATGTGATTGATATACCTTGTTCCAATCTTTCCGCTATAGCATAAAGCTATACCGAGTCGAACCACAAGGAGAGCTAGAGTAGAATCGTTACGATACTAGTGAGAAGAGAAAACGAGACTTCTTCTTTGCTTTTAAAAGAATAAAGAATCAAAAGAAAAACAAATCAAAGAATTGGTGTCTATGTTCATGGTGGAAATCGGGAGAAATCAAGATCGGGATTGGATTTGAACTAACAACTAAAAAGAAAGTAAAATTGAAGAAAACTTGAATGAAATAAAACCATGACTAGCTAACCTTAACTACCTTGCTAAAGACTTACTAAACTCCGTGATAGTGATGCGTGCCTCATGTTGATTCATCGGCATGGATGTGTCTTGCTTGTGGTCTAATTACCTTCTCACATGGATGATGGGGATTCATTCTTGGACTTGTCTTGTAGCCTCCATAGATGGTCATAGGCCTACAAATAGACTTTCACTAATGGAATCAAAAGAGCTACACTCAAGGGATGCAAATGAAGAACATACAACATTCACTAATGGAAGTAGTGAAGTTATACATCAAATAGCATATTGGTGCTCCATCTCCATGTTCCATCAAGGCACTAGTTCGAAGACTAGGCTCCAAGTGAGGCACACATGAATCATATGGAGAATTACAACAAGATCTTGCAAAGAAATGAAAAGAAACCCATCGGAGAAGAGAAAACCATACAAATTGCAAGATGAAGTAAAGCAATCACCCATGAGTTAGAAGCTAGCAAGGTAGTGGTTAGCTAGTTCATGGAGAAAGAATTAGCTACACACCATTACAAAAGAAAAGCTAAACATGAATTAAATTGCAAGAAATTAACAAAACAAGTAAGGAAAAGAAAACAAACTAGAATCAAGCTCAAGTAGAGTAGATGAGAATGGATCAATCCTTGTATAGCTCCAAGTTGTCACTCCTTGTTGATACAAGCTCTCTCTCTCATACAACTCTCTCTTGCAATGAAATCTAGGGAGAAGAAGATCATAGAGAGCTAAAAACCCTAAACAAAAACTATCAAAATACAAAACTATGAACTAAACTCTCTCTCTTCTCTGATCAGTCTCAGCTCGCAGGTGAAGGTGGAGTATTTATAGCCGCAATGAGAAGCTTATAGAGAGTAGGTTGTTGCCACAAAATCCGGGATCGTAACAACCCTAGATTGCCGCGCCCTGCCGCGCGTCCGCGGCGTAACCGAATCCGTTCAGCAACGGATTTCTGTTGCTGAGTGGTTACGGGGTTGTTGGCCACGTGGACATTCTAGAATCTCCGTTGGTTGAGCGCAGATCTCTCTGGATTTGATTTGAAATTGGCTTTATCTTAACCTTTAATTAATCACTTAATTAGTGGTAATTAAGTGATTATTTGGATATCTCTCCATTAAGTATGTACCTGCAAATATGTAGAGAAGAGGAGTAAAAATCACATATTTATTTGTAATATGCATGGGGATTATGATGTAAAATATGCAATATTGAGTACTAATCAGCCATCTTGCTAGATTTTGTTATGATCGTTTACATATTGAAAATTTAGCAACTAATCTTATTTGGGTTAGAAAGGATACTAACCCCTGTGGACCCAAAAAGAAATGGGTACCAAAGACCACCATTGGTTTGGAGAATTAGAGAGGTGCCTTCATCGGTTTTGGTATCTATCTCTAACTTCCATTTTTATTTGCATGCTTTTCATGTTTATCTATTTATAGCATGTCATGTTTTGTTATTCATTATGCCTATGCCATGCTTATTAGAATAGTGATGTACATGTTTAGTTATTTGAGACACCCATGTTAAACATGAGCTTATCTTTGTTTTCTCACCTTGTTTAGTACTAACATGTATGCCCTAGATCTAATGCACGTGCATATACATAATGATCATATGGATGTTTATGATGTTTTATTTTTATGACCCATGTTTTGTTTAGTTTGTTGAATTCCATGATTATTAGATTATTGACTTGCATATATAGCTTTTGAGATCACCCTTGTTTAGATAGACCCATTTGTTGTGTTCTCACCATTGTTTGGCTATTATGTATATCATGATTCTAATAGCATGTGGATTTACTTCATGATCATTTTTATGCTTATCATGTTGATTTTTGACCCGTTTTATGCTTCATGATTTGAATATACGTTTAGATGTTAGTTTTCATTAAGACTAGGATTTATACTTGTACATATAGTGGGCTACGAATAAATCTTTATATATATTTGTGCTTGAATGCCTATTTGTGACCATTAGATGTGCTAGTATAGTCTAGTTTTGATGATTCATGCATTTTAACCTATATTCCTATTTTGGATATGTTTCTATGATCATGTGTTTTAACTTCATGTATATGTCTATCTTGTCCAAACTATTAGATATACATGTACATCCTTGAGCCACGTGCCTTCATGCATATACCCTTGTGGACTCATTATGTTTAGGATATGTATGTATACTTTAATTTGTATAGGACATACATATACCTTGAAGATTAAATAGTTTTGATGATTTTCATGTTTTCTTGTGTCAAGAAATTTTGAGCTTAATTGGAAATTTCATAATGACATGTCACACATTACTTGTACACTCACCATTTTTAAAATATTTCTCATGAGTATGTTATCATGAGCATGTATGGACTTTATTGAATATTGAGTGTTTTTAAGTGCTATGTGATTTACATGTGCTTTATGAAAATTATTTTTAGTTTATTCCTTACTTGAAGGATTTCGTACTAGTTTAAAAGTTTTTCCATTTAACTAGTTCGTATTCTTTACTATGGTAGAGATTTTCAAACAAACTATATTTTCAAATCTATTTTTGAAAACCCCTACCAACCATGGGAGGATGGATGGGAGATCATGTTCATGTATGCTTTAAAATGAAAATCATTTAAAACTTGAATCATGATTGGGAGGTATAGTTATATGAGATATATACTCTTGATCTTATTGTTATTTAAATTGGTATCATTGAATTCTTTCAATTGGTATCAATTTTAGCCTTTCTTGTATACTCATATATTTTGTATGTATGTATGCTTTCAATTCCAAGAATATCAATTTCAATTGGTATCTATTTTTCATACATATATATGTTTTATTTGTGCTTATTATATCCCTATATTTTTAAGCACAAAATCTTGTTTATACTAAAGCTTGAGTTTCAATTTTGTTTCAATTGATTACTTTTAAATTGGTATCAAGCCTATGCATTGTTTTAGTTTGTATTTCATAAAGGGGGAGAAAATTCGTATTTCATCTTTCAATTAGTATTTGTTTTTCACTCCCATACTTTATGATTGAAAATTTAAATTTGGTATCATATGTTCAAAATGAAAGATATTTACAATTGGTATCAAAATTTTTGTTTAAGACATTCAAAATTTATTATGTTTAATTTCAATTGGTATCAAGATTTTCATGCGTTTTGCTTAAAATTGGTATCAATATTTTTTTGTTTGTTTCCTTTCAATTGGTATCAAGATGCTATTCTTTGACGTATTTTCAATTGATATCTTAATTGATAGTCACCCCTATTTGGTTTTGTTTTTGTTTTAGACAAAAGGGGAGAACATTGTTTTATTGCTTTTAACCCCTCATTGATTCATTATTTCGAACAAAAAGGGGGAGAAAATTTATTGATTTGGTTCTACTTTTACCCTTATTGATTGTTTCTTTGTATTAAAAAGGGGGAGAAGATTTTGTTTTGTTTTGATTTTTTTTACCCCTTTGTTGATGATTGACAAAAAGGGGGAGAAAGAGAAAGATTATGGTTTATATATGCATGTTTATGTTTTGCATATATTAAGTTTAATTTAGTTTAATTTTAATTAGTATCTAGAGCATGTTTTGTAATTGGTATCTAGAGCATGTTTTGTTTTTGAACATTTCATTGGCATCTAGAACCTTTTATTGTTTATGCATAGATATGCATGTTTCATGTTTCATGTTTAAGAGCCTTTATTGCATATTATTTATTGTTTATTTGTTTATGCATGAGTTAAGGGGGAGCTTCTTTGAAGCTTAACTTTAATCCATGCATATATAACTCCATGAGTTTTGTCATCATCAAAAAGGGGGAGATTGTTGGCCCGGAGGCCTTCCTCTCTAGTTTTGATGATGATTAACTCATGTAGTTATGCTTACTAATAATCTTGTGATTTTAGTTTCAGATCATTAAGCAAGATATTAGTTGGTGATTGCTTCAAAAAGAGGAGTTTAGAAGCTTTCACATGGTGATTCCAGTGCCTGAGCATCAAGATCATACCTTTGCACTCGGTGGATCACGTTTGGGATCGAGTCGACTTGAAGATGAAGATCGTCAAGAAGACTTAGGTATCCTAATTTAGTTTAGTGTGTTTTAGATCCATGTGTAAAGCTTAGAATAGTTGATATGCTCAAGTGCACAACACACACGTTTTATGATTTTTTGGTTTTTTGTTTAACCGATATTTGTTTTCATGAATAGATTGATCAAAACAAGTTTACATGGTTTATATGTATAATAGATGTATTCTAGTTATACATGCATGCTTAAACTTCTTATACAAACTTATTTTCACTTTCCTATTCATGTGTTGAAAAATCCAAGTTTGATAAAATACAAGTTTTGATTTTTGGTAAAAATGTTAAAACACAAAAATGGTTTCATATTATTTGACCTAAACTTTTTATCACATGTTTATATATCAATGCAATTTGTCAAAACTATTTTTGGGAATTTTTAAGTAGTTTATAAGAATTTATTGGATATTTAATCCCTTAGTTTTTCTGACCTGAAAAGCCTCTGCCAGGCTAGGTCGGTCGACCCAAACGGTCGGCCGCACCAAGTAGCCGGTCGACCGTTCGGTCGACCGACGTGAACGGATACGTGCACGCTGGCTGCCACATGGTCCGGTCGACCGCACGGGCGACCGACTATATGCAGGCTAGTCTCTGTTTGTTTCGGTCGAGCGGGCGGTCGACCGATAGCTGGCAACGGTCAAAATGTGACCGTTGGACGGTCGACCGCACGGTCGACCGGCAGGGTATTTTTGGCAGTTTCTGCTGCTAACGGCTATTTTTTTCTGGGGGCTATAAATACCCCATTAATGGCCAGTTTTCTATAAGATTTTTTGTGCGAATTTTTCCTGACTCTCTAGTGTTTTCACAGTAATCAAAAGAAGTTTTTGGGCTTTATATTGATCAATCTATTTGGTGTTTTTGCTAGGGTTTGGAATATCAAAGAAAGGGTTTTTGGGAAAAAGGGTTTTGATTCAACTTCTATATCTTGGTTTCAGTTTTTTCCAAGGATTTTCTTTGTGATTTTGATTTCCATTCCATTGGTTTTCTCCACACTTGAGCTACATCTACTTTCTTATTCTATAGGATCTTTGTGTGGGAGAAAGAGATTGTTTGTGGTTGTTGTTTAGACCACCAAGTTAAAAACCCAATCTTTTCTTGGCTTTGTGCCTTGGGTTGTATCCCTCAAGTTGTGAGGTGATCCTTGTGTTTGCTTTGTGCTAATCCCTCGGGTTGTGAGGTGATTGTTTTGTTGGCTTGGAGTTGTGCCTCAAGGAGGAGGTTGTGTTTGTAAAGAGAGGAGTTGGGTACTCCTTGTAATTGTGATTGCCCCAAATCCTTGGTGGAGGTTCCCTTTGTGGGAGTCCTTTGTGGACAAGCTAGTGGACTTAAAATCCTTCTGGGTGAAGGCGGGGATGTAGAGCTTGGTACTCGAACCTTGAAACATATCTTGTTGTTTGCGCTTGATCCCTTGGCTCTTACTCTTTCTCTCTCTTTACTTTATGCCTTGCATCAATTCATATTGTTCATTCATAATTGCTTCGCTCGTTTGAGTGTGCATCTCTTGTTTATTGCAATTAGTTTTTAAATTTCGCATTAAGTTCATTAGATTAGCATAATCACCTATTCACCCCCCTCTAGGTGATTTTTCACTTCCAACATTGTTGTTTGGAAGACTAGGATGTCCATTTACCTACAAACCTTAGGTTATAAGGTTTACCTTGCCATTACCAAGGAATCCTATCTTAGTGATAGCAAGCATATAGGGGCCAATGCACAAGCCCTTGAGGCCATTAGAAGCATGCTACCTAAAGAATATCTTATGCTTACTTCTAACTTTGATTCCGCATTTGCAGTGTGGAATATGTTGACAACCACCACCACCTCCGAGCTTCAATTACCAATTCAACAAGACGAGAATACTAGTAGAGAATCCGATTCACAATGCTATATGATCCAAGGGAATGACTCCCTTGAGGTACAATCGGAAACTCAACTAGATAGTTTTGATGCTAGTTCTTCATGTGATGATTATGATGCCCATGCCTTAAATGAAGAACTTGCCATTGTTTGCGAAAAATTAATTAAAAAATATAAAGTTTTGAAAAAGAAAAGTCTAGGGATTGAAAAAGAAAATATAAGTTTGCATTCTAGACTTGACAAGGTTTTGCAAGAGAAGGTTGAGGTCTATAATGAAAGGGATTCATTGAGATCTCAACTAGACCTTGCTCTAAAAGAAAATAATTTTTTAAAATCTAAAAATGATTGTGAAACTCTTTTGAAGAATAATAATGTTATGTCTTCAAAAGTTGAATTTATTTTAAGAGATAATGATTCTCTAAAAAGAGAAATTGATTTCATTTCAAAAGAGTTAGAAATTTGTTTAAATAAAAATAAATCTTTAAAAAATGATATTTCTTCACATGTTTGCCATGCTAGGGTAGTATCACACACTTCACCTATTGCATGCTCCACTTCTCCTTTAATTAACAATGATATATCCATGCTAAAGAAGAATATTGATTGTTTGGGGTCCACTTTGAGCCAATGTGTTGTTGGGCATACACGCTTGGAATCTTTGTTTCGAAAGAAACAAGTTCCATCTTTTCATGCACACCTTCCACGGCATACACATGCTCCTCACGGACACACCCATCACATGTATGCTCATATGTACACTTGTACACATTGTGGACGTAAGGGCCACCTTGCTAAAGTTTGTTTTGATCGTATACATGATTGTAATTTAGCAAAGAATTTTGTTTGGGTTAGGAATGATACTAACCCCCATGGACCCAAAAAGTTGTGGGTACCAAAGACCACCCCTCTTGTTTATGATGTAGGTGTGGGCTCTCGCATGACGTGAGAGTAGCGGTACCTTGGAGTGAATGCGTTCCGAGCTTCATGAGGACTTTTTGGATGCATCACTTTCAAGGAAAGTTTGGTGGAGATGACCACCATGTTTTGGAGACAAGAAAAGTTGCCTTCTAGGTTTTGGTAACAATTCCTAACTCCTTATTTATGTTTGCATGCTTTCCATGTTTATCATTTATAGCATGTTTTATTGTTTATATGATCATTATGAAAATGCCATGATTATTAGACTCTTGACATGCATGTATAGCCCTTTTTGAGACACCCATGTTGAATATGGATCATTATTTTGTGTTCTCACCGTTTGTTTAGCTATCATGTTTATCATAGGTTTAATAACATGTGGATTTACATAATAATCATGTTTAGTTTTTGTTTATCATGATGATTTTTGTCATGTTTTTATGCTTTAAATGTTGAATATATGTTTAAATGTTAGTTTTCATTAAGACTAGGATTTATACTTGTATATATAATGGGCCACAAGTAAATTTATACATGTTTGTGCTTGAACGATTATTTGTACCCATTAGATGTGCTAGTATAGTCTAGTTTTGATGATCCATACATTTTAAACATGTATTCCCATTTTTGGATTTGTTTCATGTTTTTGTGTTTATGTTTAACTTCATGTATATGTCCATTTTATCCAAACTATTATTATACATATACATCCTTTTGAGCCACGTGCCTTCATGCATATATCTTTGTGGACTCGTTGAGTATACAAAAATATAATGAAACAATATGAAGATCATGTGTATAACTCATAACTACATCTCTTTTCATGCAAAAGTTAAGGAGATATTCAATAACCATCCGCCCTTAGAAGGTAGGAATTTTCAAAAATAAGATTTGAAAATAAGTTTAGCATAGTTTGAAAACACTACCAAGTGAAGAATAAATAACTAGTTCAAAATAGTTTTTTTGAAAACTACTTAAAGATTCTTCAAACATGAAACCAAATTATATATCTCACGAAACAGGCCAATTTACACAAGAATTGACTCTCAAAATATATAAAGCACATATATAAGCTCATAAAAATCAAATCATGAGTAAACATAAAAGTGAGTGTACAAAAATCATGTAATCAACATGTGCATGGAGATGCGGCAATGAAGCTCAACTCAAAAACTCATATGAAATTCTTTTTCATAAAATATGATATATCATGTATTCATACAAAAATCATCAAAATTAGGACAAACAATATACAATCAAACAAATAAATGAGTATACAAAAGAAATAAAACATATATAGCAGGTGTATCTCAAGAATTGTACATGTATAATACAAGTTTTAACAAGATTTGCATATCAATACATGATACAAATATATAAATCAATATATGCTAAAGCATATAAAAACATGAATCAACAAAAAAAAAAGGCATGTAAATTCATTAGAAAATATGAATAAAGTTTTTCAAAAAATACATGCATAGCTAATAACCAATCAACTCAACATTTAAGCACAAAACAATATATGATTGAGTTTAGCTTACTACACTAGCATATAAACATTTAAAATATTTTTGAAAGTGGAGGATGAAATGGTTACCAAAATCGATGTAGCCAATTCATTTCTCCAAAACACGGTGGTCCTCCCACCAAAACTTCTTGATAGTGATGCATCTAAGATATATCCGTCAAGCTCCAATTGCATCAACTACTAAGGCACCAATCCTCTCACGTTTTGTGAGAGCCCACACCTACATCAAAAATAAGAGGTGACAATTTTGGTACCTATATTTTTTTTTGAATCCATGGGGTTTTGCATTTGAAACCCAAACCTTTTTATTTGCAAAATTTAAAGAATTTATTCTATCAAAGCAAAATTTTGCAAGATGACCTTTACGATCACAGTGTGTACAAGTGTACACTCTAGCATACATGTGAGCATGAGTGTGAACATGATGTGCATGAGATATATGCCATGGGGTATGTTCATAAATATGTTGAACATGTTTCTTGTTTAACATGGGTTCCTATTTAGAGTGATTAACAGCACACTGGTTTGAAGTGGAGCCTAAACAATCAATTTTCTTCTTCACAATACAAATATCATTATTAATTTTAGAAGAAGAAACATGAGAAAAAAACTTTTTTCTTTTTAGAATAGAAATATTTTCTTTTTCCTTTAAAATAATTTTCTTTTTCAAAAGTTCATTTTCTTTTTAAATAATTTCAAATTTATTTTGAAAAAATCTTTTTCTTTTAAAACAAGATCATTCTTATTTAACAAAAAAATATTTTCTTTCTTCAACTTTTCATTTTCATCTTTTAACAAATCATATTTTTAAGAAGTTTTTGACAAACATAGTAAGTTCATCATATGGCACTTCATTATCATCATCAACCTCGGAATCGAAATTTACCTCAAGGGAGTTATCCCCTTGGACCATATAGCACATGTTAAAAGTAGTACTTTCTTTATCTGAGTCACTCTTCTTGTCATGTGGTGTTTGTTCACCGAGAGTGATGAGAGTGTTCCATGTTACAAAAACCGAATCAATGTTAGAAACTCCAGATAAATAATCAACATTTAGTGTTTGTTGGCCCAAGGTTACAATCACCCGGTTTTGGAGTTTTGATGATTACTAAACATATATAGTTATTTGTACTAATCATGTTTAAGTGTTTAAGGTTGTTTCAGGGTTCTAACTGATTTCAGTCCTTAAGCCAATGGCCATACGCTTTCGTGCGTGGCCTCCTCTAGTCCTTCCATTTAGGAATCTATCCTCAGATCTTAAATTTGGGCTATGAATTTTGAAATACAATGATCTTTTTAGATAATTTCGAGACTAAGATATCTCCAAATAAGAATCAAATTCAAATTTTCTCCCCTTTATCTTCATCTTGTAGTGTAAGCAACCAGGTTCAAATAGAATTCCACCTCTATCTTTAACTAGAGTTAGGTTTTATCTTGTTCTATCCTTTTCTTCCCTTAGATTAATCCAAATTTGAATAGGATAGAAAAGATGCTTCCTTTATCTTTCATAATTAATCTTTATTTTTCATATTTCTTGTGGGCTTTTACCATTTTTTGGGCTTTCTCTTGGGCTTTCTTGGATCTTGGAGGCCTGCACATTACTAAACAATAAATGAATTAAATAGTAACATTTTATAAAAATTAAGTATGAAAATGTGAATGAAAATATGCATTTTTGATGACCAATCACACCCCCACACCTATCTTTTTATTTGTCCTTGAATAAAAATAAAAATAATAAAAAAGGAACTAATCTAACTATCCTAATATCACTTTCGTAGGTACCACGATTGCACTTAGCATGCGAAACAAGCCGTTAAACCTCTAAGTCACCCCTAGAGGACGAGTGTTATCTGGTGAGAGTTTTCAGTGGATTACATCCATAAAATCTATAAAGAAAGAAAAATAAAATATTAGTATCTGTAAAAACACATTTTGAAAGAGAAAAATATTTGAAGCATTATTGTAAGAGTTAAGTAATCTATAAGTTATAGCAAAACTGATTTTTTCATTCCTACACTTAGTCTCCATTCAAGAACTTGTTATCAATCAAGAGAAGGAGTCAAATTGTAATACTCATCTAGTCTAGATTAGACATTTGCATTCTAGGCACGAATCTTTTCAATTCCTTTACTTTACTGTTGAAGAGTGCTGGAGCAAGGTACGTACGCATTGCATTCAGAATAGGAATCATTTCTTGGTTGATTTGTATCGCTTTGAGTGAATCTTATTTATCTTGTACACTTGCACAAATTGATTCTAAGGGCAACACCCAACAACAAGATAAGGTGGGGATTTAATCACCCTTCCTTGGCCCAAAAATCAGACTCCAAGCACTCACAAACCTAAGCCTAAATAAAATCTGATAGACGTTGGCCTTAGGGACATCTCGAACTCACTAGGAGATTATCCTAAAGAGGGAAGGTGTTGGAAATTGACTCCTGCCAAATCAGTGTCTAGGAAGGGGATTGAGGGCCGAAAGCCCGAAGATTGATGGTTATTTAATTAAGGAACGTCTTTGACGGAAAACCTCCCACCAATCTTGCCCTGACCTGGCTGATTAGCTTGTGGTCAAAGTCTACATTCTATCTCTTGTGGACAATCAACCAGTTAGGAGTTGTCTAGGTCGAGGTTACCTTAGATTAGGCTTGGTTGATTTCTATTGTTAACTGTTGTTTGAACTTGTTGTGATTGTAATTGTGTTAGTGTATGCAAGTGTGGTCGAGAGCCCTTGAGTTGCTCCCTCTTTGGTAGAGGTTGAGGTTGTTGTATTGGGTTGGTGTTTGCTCCCTCTTTGGTAGAGGTGGAGATTTGTGTTTGCTCCCTCTAGTGAGAGGTGGAGTTGGTTTGTGTATCCCTCTTTGGTAGAGGTGATTGGTTGTTATTTGCCTACGGGCTTACCCCTCGGTTGTGAGGCGGTGTTTGAGAGAGGAGTTCGGTACTCCTATTGTTGTAACAAATCCTCCTCGGTGGAGGTTCCCTCGGTGGGAGTATAGTGGATTAGAAATCCTTCACGGGGGTGAAGGCGGGGACGTAGAGCTAGGGGCTCGAACCTCGGAACATATCTTTGTGTTTGCGTTTGATCCATTGTCTCTCCAACTCTCTCTCTCTTTATATTGTGCATAGCATCATTCATATCATCATATCATATTTGCTTGTGTTGTGCCTTCCATATATTCATATTGCCTATTCATCTTATATGCTTGGTTGTTTGTGTGTGCCTCACTTGTACTTAACCACAAGAGCTTCATATAGCACCTCAACCCATATCTAGGGGAATCAAGAGGAGTTAGTCCAGAGCCCTTCACGGGAAATTCGGCTACACTTGTGTGTTGTACTAAGTGTGTTGCAAAATTTATTTTAAGCTTCCGCATTTAGCGCATTTAGTTTCTAGATTAGCATTATCACCTATTCACCCCTCCTCTAGGTGATTTACAATTGGTATCAGAGCCTACGCTCCTGATACTTGAGGCTTAACATCCTAGGAGAGTGATCCTTGTTTGCTAATCTACATTTGCATTTGATTGTTTGCACGCATATAGTTTACATCCATGGACTTCATGACCCCACCTATGTTTGACCCTTCCAACATTATTGTTTGGAAGACTAGGATGTCCATTTACCTACAAACCCTAGGTTATAAGGTTTACCTTGCCATTACCAAGGAATCCTATCTTAGTGATAGCAAGCATATAGGGGCCAATGCACAAGCCCTTGAGGCCATTAGAAGCACGCTACCTAAAGAATATCTTATGCTTGCTTCTAACTTTGATTCCGCATTTGCAGTGTGGAATATGTTGACAACCACCACCACCTCCGAGCTTCAATTACCAATTCAACAAGACGAGGATACTAGTAGAGAATCCGATTCACAATGCTATATGATCCAAGGGAATGACTCCCTTGAGGTACAATCGGAAACTCAACTAGATAGTTTTGATGCTAGTTCTTCATGTGATGATTATGATACCCATGCCTTAAATGAAGAACTTGCCATTGTTTGCGAAAAATTAATTCAAAAATATAAAGTTTTGAAAAAGAAAAGTCTAGGGATTGAAAAAGAAAATATAAGTTTGCATTCTAGACTTGACAAAGTTTTGCAAGAGAAGGTTGAGGTCTATAATGAAAGGGATTCATTGAGATCTCAACTAGACCTTGCTCTAAAAGAAAATAATTTTTTAAAATCTAAAAATGTTTGTGAAACTCTTTTGAAGAATAATAATGTTATGTCTTCAAAAGTTGAATTTGTTTTAAGAGATAATGATTCTCTAAAAAGAGAAATTGATTTCATTTCAAAAGAGTTAGAAATTTGTTTAAATAAAAATAAATCTTTAAAAAATGATATTTCTTCACATGTTTGCCATGCTAGGGTAGTATCACACACTTCACCTATTGCATGCTCCACTTCTCCTTTAATTAACAATGATATATCCATGCTAAAGAAGAATATTGATTGTTTGGGCTCCACTTTGAGCCAATGTGTTGTTGGGCATACACGCTTGGAATCTTTGTTTCGAAAGAAACAAGTTCCATCTTTTCATGCACACCCACCACGGCATACACATGCTCCTCACGGACACACCCATCACATGTATGCTCATGTGTACACTTGTACACATTGTGGACGTAAGGGCCACCTTGCGAAATTTTGTTTTGATCGTATACATGATTGTAATTTAGCAAAGAATTTTGTTTGGGTTAGGAATGATACTAACCCCCATGGACCCAAAAAGTTGTGGGTACCAAAGACCACCTCTCTTGTTTATGATGTAGGTGTGGGCTCTCGCATGACGTGAGAGTAGCGGTACCTTGGAGTGAATGCGTTCCGAGCTTCATGAGGACTTTTTGGATGCATCACTTTCAAGGAAAGTTTGGTGGAGATGACCACCATGTTTTGGAGACAAGGAAAGTTGCCTTCTAGGTTTTGGTAACAATTCCTAACTCCTTATTTATGTTTGCATGCTTTCCATGTTTATCATTTATAGCATGTTTTATTGTTTATATGATCATTATAAAAATCCCATAATTATTAGACTCTTGACATGCATGTATAGCCCTTTTTGAGACACCCATGTTGAATATGGATCATTATTTTGTGTTCTCACCGTTTGTTTAGCTATCATGTTTATCATAGGTTTAATAACATGTGGATTTACATAATAATCATGTTTAGTTTTTGTTTATCATGATGATTTTTGTCATGTTTTTATGCTTTAAATGTTGAATATATGTTTAAATGTTAGTTTTCATTAAGACTAGGATTTATACTTGTATATATAATGGGCCACAAGTAAATTTATACATGTTTGTGCTTGAACGATTATTTGTACCTATTAGATGTGCTAGTATAGTCTAGTTTTGATGATCCATACATTTTAAACTTGTATTCCTATTTTTGGATTTGTTTCATGTTTTTGTGTTTATGTTTAATTTCATGTATATGTCCATTTTATCCAAACTATTATTATACATATACATCCTTTTGAGTCACGTGCCTTCATGCATATATCTTTGTGGACTCGTTGTGTTTGGATATGTATGTATACTTTAGTTTGTATAGGACATACATATACCTTGAAGATTAAATAGTTTTGATGATTTACATGTTTTCATGTTTCAAGGAATTAATTGAGCTTAATTGAATATCTTTCATGATTATGATCTTCACATATTATTTGAACACTCACATTTATTATTTACTCATGTGTTTGCTTTCATGAGTTATATTTATGCTTAATTGGCTTAGAGTGTTGATTATCATATGGATTTCATGTTTCATGAAAAATAATTTTGTTTTATTCCTTGCTTGAAGGATTTCGTACTAGTTTACAAATTTTTCATATAACTAGTTGCGATATTCTTCATTTTGGTAGAGTTTTCAAACAAACTATATTTTTCAAACCTAATTTTGAAAACCCCTACCATCCAAGGGCGGTTGGTTAGGAGACCATGCCTCATGTATGCTTTATATTGAAAATCTTTTTAAACTTGAACATGGTTGGGTGGTAGTTATATGAGATATACACTTGATCTTATTGTTGTTTCAAGTGGTATCATTGAATTCTTTCAATTGGTATCAATCTTGACATTTCTTGTATACTCATATATGTTTGTATGTATGTATGCTTTCACTTCATATAGTATCAATTTCGATTGGTATCTAATTTTCATACATATATATTTTTGTTTATGCTAAGCTTGAGCTCCATCTTTGTTTCAATTGATTCAATTTTCAATTGGTATCTTATTTCAAGCTTATGCATGTGTTTTGTTGGTATTTCATAAAGGGGGAGAAAATTCGATTTTCATATTTACAATTGATATTTGTATCTCCACTCCCTTACTTTATGATAGAAAATAAAAATTTTAAATTGATATCATATACTTAAAAAGAAAAGTACTCTCTTTTGATATCAAGATGTTTATTTGAATGTTTTAAAATTTGGTATCTCAAAATTTTGTTTAAAGAAAAATTCAAAAGTTTTGATGTGTATTGCCTATATGCAAGGAGAGCTTAACATCTCTTCTACATATAGATTCATGATGAGTGTATCTTGTATTGAAGAGCTTGACAATCTCTTCTTTATGTGGTACACGTGTGTAGGGGGAGCATCACATCTCCTCTTATGCATTGCATAGTGTACGTTATGTGAATTAGGGCTTGTCATCCCTCCTTCATGTAATGTATCTATGTAGGAAAGCTTCACATCTTCCTCTTCATGAATGTATATCGCATATACCATTCATTTATTGATCTATGTTTACTTTCAATTGGTATCAAGATACTACTTTCAATTGATACCTTAATTAATTGTCACCCCTATTTGGTTTTGTTTTTTGTTTTAGACAAAAAGGGGGAGAACATTGTCTTTATTTACCCCTTATTGATGATTGTTTCTTTGTATTAAAAAGGGGGAGAAGATTTTGTTTTGTTTTGGTTTTTACCCCTTTGTTGATGATTGACAAAAAGGGGGAGAAAGATTTTGGTTTATATATGCATATTTATGTTTTTCATATATTAAGTTTAATTTAGTTTAATTTTAATTGGTATCTAGAGCATGTTTTGTTTTTGAACATTTCATTGGGTATCTAGAGCCTTTTTATTGTTTATACATACCTATGCATGTTTCATGTTTCATATTCATTACATATTTATGTTTATTTGTTTTATGCATGAGTTGAGGGGGAGCTTCTTTGAAGCTTAACTTTAATCCATGCATATATAACTCCATGAGTTTTGTCATCATCAAAAAGGGGGAGATTGTTGGCCCGGAGGCCTTCCTCTCTAGTTTTGATGATGATTAACTCATGTAGTTATGTTTACTAATAATCTTGTGATTTTAGTTTCAGATCATTAAGCAAGATATTAGTTGGTGATTGCTTCAAAAAGAGGAGTTTGGAAGCCTTCACTTGGTGATTCCCGTGCCCGAGCATCAAGATCATACCTTTGCACTCGGTGGATCACGTTTGGGATCGAGTCGGCTTGAAGATGGAAGATCATCAAGAAAACTTAGGTATCCTAGTTTAGTTTAGTGTGTTTTAGATCCATGTGTAAAGATAAGAATAGTTGATATGCTCAAGTGCACAACACACACGTTTTATGGTTTTTCGGTTTTAGTTTAACCGATATTTGTTTTCATGAATAGATTGATCAAAACAAATTTACTTGGTTTTTATGTATATTAGATGTGTTCAATATACATACATGCTTCATATCTTAAACAAACTTATTTTGATATGCCTATTCATGAGTTTTAGGAAAAATTAGATTTCCTATTGAAAAAATCCAAGTTTGATAAAATACAAGTTTTAGTTTTTGATTAAATTTGCAAGACACAAAAATGATTCAATATGTTTGATATTAGTCTTGAAATTTTTATCACTAGTTTGTGTTTCAATATAAAATGTTAAAACAAGTTTTATGAAATTTTAGAAGAGATAAAAGAATTTCTGAAATATTTTTAAACCTGTTTTTCTAACCCAGAATGTGGCTGACAGGCCAGGTCGGTCGACCGCACAGGTCGACCGCACCAAAGGCCGGTCGACCGTTGCGGTCGACCGACGTGCACAGCCTTGTGCCCGTCTGGCAGACACTGGGCCGGCCGACCTGGCGGTCGACCGGACCAGAGAGCTTTGCTCTCTGTATCTGGGCGGTCGGCCGGACGGTCGACCGGATGCCCCAACGGTCATATTTCTGACCGTTGGCGGTCGACCGGGCCGGTCGACCGCAAGCCTGTCAGGCTGCCAGATCAGCCTAACGGCTAGTTTTCTGTTTGGGCTATAAATACCCCATCTCTTTGGGGATTTTGATAAGACTTTTGAAAAGAAAAATTTCAGAGTTTCTATAGTGTTTAAAACAAGTTTTCAAAAGTGTTTTTGGGCTTTAAACTTCCAAATTGGTTTTTGTGTTTTAGGGTTTGGGAAAATCAAAAAAATAGAAATTTGGGAGATTTGTTTTGTTCTTCAATTCTATCATTTACCAAGAGTTTTCCCAAGTGTTTTCTTTGAGTTTTTATTTTCCAAACACCTAGTTTTTTCACTTGAGCTATATCTTCTATCCTATTCTATTTAGGATCTTTGTTTGTGGAAAAAGGAAAGTGGTTTGTGGTTGAAAGATACCACCAATTTGTAAACCCTTGATTTCTTGAGTTGATCCCTCTTTGGTAGAGGTTGAGGTTGTTGTATTAGGTTGGTGTTTGCTCCCTCTTTGGTAGAGGTGGAGATTTGTGTTTGCTCCCTCTAGTGAGAGGTGGAGTTGGTTTGTGTATCCCTCTTCGGTAGAGGTGATTAGTTGTTATTTGGCTACGGGCCTACCCCTCGGTTGTGAGGCGGTGTTTGAGAGAGGAGTTCGGTACTCCTATTGTTGTAACAAATCCTCCTCGGTGGAGGTTCCCTCGGTGGGAGTATAGTGGATTAGAAATCCTTCACGGTGGTGAAGGCGGAGACGTAGAGCTAGGGGCTCGAACCTCGGAACATATCTTTGTGTTTGCGTTTGATTTATTGTCTCTCCAACTCTCTCTTTATATTGTGCATAGCATCATTCATATCATCATATCATATTTGCTTGTGTTGTGCCTTGCATATATTCATATTGCCTATTCATCTTATATGCTTGCTTGTTTGTGTGTGCCTCACTTGTACTTAACCACAAGAGCTTCATATAGCACCTCAACCCATATCTAGGGGAATCAAGAGGAGTTAGTCCAAAGCCCTTCATGGGGAATTCGGCTACACTTGTGTGTTGTACTAAGTGTGTTGCAAAATTTGTTTTAAGCTTCCGCATTTAGTGCATTTAGTTTCTAGATTAGCATTATCACCTATTCACCCCCTTAGGTGATTTACATTATGATCACACTTCATTGATGGGGAAAGTGTGTAAACATCAATTCTTTTTGGACCCCATTTTTGAACCAATTTCGACTCCTCCTTTTGAATCTTGACTTGATCTGAGTCAAATTCTCGAGTCGGTATCTGTTTTTGTTCTTATTCCATTTGAGTCCAAATCTATCATCTTCCAAAATCACACTTCATTGTCGGACAAGGATACTGAAAAAATGACTCAGTAATTATTTTTAAAAATTAGAAATTAGATGGAGATAAATTTTTAAATAAGACCATTCACTCAATCATTCTTTTACTTGGTCATATTAGAGAAGTCACTGGTGGGTTTCTGCAAGATCCACGATATCTTGATTGGGCAGCAACGCTTAGCCCAGTTAGACACCACCTGAGCCACCACCATAAGGTAATTTTCCTTCCTTCTCCATTTGTTTCATGTATATACACATTCACGATGTATTGAGGACAATACATGAGATAAGTGTGGGGGAGGGTTTACTAACATAGTTAATTTTACATTTTCTTTCTTTTACGCTTCTTTTTAATTAAAAAAATTCTTTTGTATAAAAACTCTTTTCATTTTACAAAACTTTTTGAAATAAGAGAAATAGTTTTGATTTATTTTTAAGAAAATTAAGATTATATTAGGATTTAGGAAAACCTAAAATTATGAAATTTTAAACCGAGTCAAAATAATAGATCTTGTTTAAATTTTAAGATAAGAAAGTAAGATTGATAATATAATTTGATCTTGAATTTTTTGCCTTAGATTTATGCACTTCACACTTATACAATTTTTGGGATTGAAACAAAGACTGAAAATGTCATAAAAATATATATAAAAAATAAAATGATGATAAAATCACTTATTGAAGTTGGGTAATTATGCCTCAGGAAGGATGATTATTCAGACCTAAAACGGTGGAGCAGAAAAAATAAAATAAAATAATCTCCTTTAGTTTTGTGGCCTTGTTTACTCGAGTCCTTAAATCCGAGGGAAATTTTCTCATCTGGTGCCCTAAAAATATCTGTTTTCTGAGTCACCAGCTAAAGGATCACTACCCGGATAAGCTAGAAAGCCTAAGAAAACTAAGGGAAGAAAAAATAATAATATAAATAAATGGCATGAAAGTTTGAGTCGATATCCCAAAAATCTTCACTGTTCACGAAGTGCATATTTTTCTAAGAGTTTAATGAAAGATCAAAGAATCAATTCAATTTTAAATTTTTACATTTAATTTATAACAAGATTTTGTATTATGACTTAGTTTAAGGAAAAATAATTTTTGGTTAACCTATGACTTTAGATCACTTATATTTTCACAAAACTATTTCAACACTTTTCTTTATTTCAAAAATGCGTTTTCAAAATACTAACATTTGATTTCTTTCTTTATGAATTTTGTGGGTGTAATCCGCTGAAAATCATCAGGAGACAAAACTCCTCATCTAGGGAAAACCTAAAGGTTTAACGGCTTGTTGCACATGATCAGTGCAATCGCGTCATCTGCGAAAGTGCTGTAATAATTTTCTTAGTTCTTTTTGTTTTGCTCGGGATAAGTAAAAGATAAGTGTGAGGGTGTGATTAGTCTCTAAAACTGCATATTTCATATCCCATCTTCACATTTATTTAATATTAAATTCTGCTAATAATATCTTTCTTGTGTATTTCTAGGTCCATGGTGTGTAATGACGAAGAAAACCCTAAATCACTATTTAATGGGTAAGTAAAGGCATATAATATAGTCATTGACGTTGAAGAGCATTTTCATCAAAACCAGGGGGCCAAAAATTAAAAACCGGGACATGCAGCCGACAGGGGGACAAGCGAGCGGCGCGCTCTGCCCAGGAACAGCCGCGAAAATGCGGCTCTCGCCGCGTTTTCGAGCCATACGGGCGCGGCCGCGCCCGTGCTTTGGGCCAGGGGTTGTCCCCCTGGCCCTCGTCTCCTGGTGTCTATAAAAACCCCCTGGGGTTCTTCAGATGGAGATATACAGAGAATTAGGGTAGTTTCTTTGCATGTTGTAGTTTAGGGTAGTTTAATTTAGTTCTTATTCCTCTTTGTATTTTTCATTTCTTTTAGATCTTATAATAGGAGAGAGTGGTACATAGTTGAAAAGTAAGAGTGCTTGTAATAGAAAGTAACAAGTTATGAAAGGTTCTCTCTTTACCTCTCTTTGTTTTCTTCTCTCTAACTCCTTTTACATGTTTAGGTAATTTTCTCTTATGGTAACTAACTACTAACCACTAACTCGCTAACTTTTTATTTGATAATCCATATAAATCTAATAGCCTCTACTTAGCCTTGCTCTTGCAAGAGCCATTAATGACTCATGATGATGGATTCTAGCACTCTAACATCCTAACTCTCTAACAAGCTAACATTACTTTATTCCATACTTACTCTTATTTAGTTTTGATGGTTTAAGTATAGCTTGCACTTGTTTGTTAAGTTCAGATGTGATGAGTTGACATATGGGTCATACTTTGAAACGCTCTTGAACCAAGAACTAGTGATGGCCAATGATACATGTGAGGCAACTATCACTAAGAGGTTAGCATGGTTAGTGAAGCCATTAGTAGTTAGTAGCCATGAGTTTTCTTTCTTTTTCACTTTATTTTAGAAATACTATCAAAAATTACAAATATATTCTTTTCTATGTTTCTCACTTCTTTGTGTGTCACCGTACTTCTCTTTTCATTCTTTGTTTTATTTTATTTTCATTCTTTAAAATATTGAAGAACACTTAACATATACGTGAACATACTATGTAAGCTTCTATCGTCTACCGTCCCTGTGGATTCGACCAGTTTAGCTCTATGCTATAACGGAAGTATCGAGGAAGCCAAAGCACACACTTGTTTCAAAACATACACTTTTTATGCATGGTTTTCCTCGGATAAGTAATTTTTAAGGAATCAGTTCACGCACCAAAATAATGGGGATAAATTTAATCAAATCATAAAAAATAATCGCAAACACACTAAACTTACGTTTAAAACCCGAAAGGGAAAAAACCACGGAGAGGAAACTAAGTCAGTGATGATTACAGATAAAATTCTCTGGTGTGTTAGGATTTCTAGATTCAAAAGATCATCCTCCCCCATATTGGAAGGGATCTACTATTTATACAAGTATTGTCTGTTTAGATAAGGTTACAAAGCAATGTCTGTTTAGATAAGTTTGCAGAGTCCAGCTCTGTTTAATTATTTAACCATTTATCTCAGAGACATTTAGGGTTGAACATTCAGGTTTAAACTGGTTAGATGAGAGTCCATCTTTATCTGGTTATTTGTATCTAGCTGTAGGTGCAGTTGATCTGTCCCTGAGTTATAGCTGTCGAGTTTAAATGGAGATTTGACTTAGAGATAGAGATTCTCATAACTGATTATGTCCCTTTCTTCTAAATATACAAAGTGCTCGGGTTTTGAATCGAATGGGGACTCTCGGTCAAAGGTTCTAGAAGCGAGCATGTGTCACTCGCCTGTTTGGTGCTGGATGGACACATGGCGTGATTTCAAGGAGGTCAAAAACTAACTACTACAGATGCCCCTCTGCTCCTTCCTCTTTGGAGGAGATCGAAAACTCTCCCTCGGGGTTCCCGGGCACTCTGATAGAGAGAGGGAAACAGATAAAGAAAGGTATTTTGGAGCTAAACTCAAGTTGCTTGTTGTCGCTTCAGGTTTTATCTTGTAGTGACATGCGTGGATTTATTGGCTGGTAGAGTCTTAAATGTGCATCACATCTATCGTAGCGTCAGACAATTAACTGCCAATTTTTGAGGAGATGCGGTTCGAGGAAGGTGCGGCGTATTCGATGGGGCTATTTTGATATGAACCATCACGACAAGTGTATGCTACTGATTGAGTGGCTCTTTGTCTTCTTTGGGGATTAGAATCCTGAACGGTTGACGCTTGGGCTTCTTTTCTCTTTATAAACAGGGCAAAACTCTTTAGGAGAGATCTGAGCTGCTTCTTGAAAGTTTCTTACTACTAAAATCTTACACTGTTCTACAGGTGGTGATATCTCTTTCATTCTTTGTTCAGTGGAGGAAGAAGAGGGAGAGCATGGTGATGGTTGTTGCACTCCTGATGTTCAGGAATTCGTTTGTCAAGGAGTTTTGATCTTGTGATGGGCTTGTCAAATAGTTTTGGCTCT
The DNA here is from genome assembly GCA_038442645.1 of Agave tequilana. NCBI lineage: Eukaryota > Viridiplantae > Streptophyta > Magnoliopsida > Asparagales > Asparagaceae > Agave > Agave tequilana. The sequence goes on from JAVJIF010030121.1 coordinate 225,476, forward strand.
TATGACGAGGCCCAACTGTCAGAAAAGATAGAAAATGTTCTAGCTTCTGCTTGGTCTGTATGTCTAGCCTCTGGACAGAAAATACCGGGTAGAAGTTGGGGCTTGACCCCTTTTTCTTTCTTTATAGAGAACATAGAGTAGGGAGCATAAGTGCATCTGATGGCGGTTCTAATCCCTAGGGCTAGTCGTCAACACTCTTATCGAATGTTGATGCCTTGCCTACCTCCGCTCTTGAGTTCATCTTTGGGATTACGATCTTAGCATCGGTATCCTCCTCACCTTGTAGGCTTCAATCTACGGTTTGGGGCATGATTCTTTTGATGGGGTTTCCTAAGAGTTCTCAGTATCATCGCTTATCCAGCCCTGATGGATTGTTGGCTTAGGAGTCATCACCAGGACGTGACTGGGGACGCGACAATGAGCACCCTCACTTTTTCTCTCAGGAAGAACACATTCATACAAAAAAAATTGTACCTATGTCACTCTTGTTAGATGTATCCACACTTGTACCTAGATGGATGTAATAAAAAAAAACTTTAATTAAGAAGAGAATTTTTAACACATGTATTATTTAGATCTTGCCTTGTTTAAGACTTGACTTGTTGTCGCATCTGCTCAAGGTGCCGTTTTGGTTCCATAGCGTTTGGATTGATTTAGAATATAGTTCTCGAATGAGATTCATTCTCTAATAGTACCTACAAATATTTATCTGAATGGGGGAGCACCTAGCTTCGAAGTTGTGTTATCATGTTGGTCCATTGTAGACTATTGACTCACTCTGGGGACCTCAAGGTAGGTCCTCTTGTAGGCTAATTATGAGCGGTTAATGTGGGCGAGCCTCGATCTTTCAGGAGATTCTCTGAAGGGTTGCCATTAGGATGAAGACCCGTAGAAGCTATTGACCTGCTCGGGCAGCCATCATGGTGTATCCCATTACAGGTTGGCTTCGGGCATCCCACGTGGGCGAGCCCTCATCTTTCAGGAGACTCCCCAAAGAGTCGCCATCAGGGTGAAGACCCATGTAGGCTGTTGACCTGCTCAGGCGGCCATCAGGATATATCCCAATATAGGCAGACTTTGAGCATCTAACGTGGGCGAGGCTCCATCTTTCAGGAGACTCCTCAAAGAGTCATCGTCATGGTGAAGACTCGTATATGCCGTGGATCTGCTCGGGCGGCCTTCGGCGTATATCCCATTATAAATAAGCTCTGAGGGATCAACGTAGGCGAGTTTTCGTCTTTTAGGAGGCTCACCAAAACGTCTCTATCAGAGTAAAGACCCGTATAGGCCGTGGATCTCTCGGGCAGCCATTAGGGTATATCCCATTATAGGCAAGCTCCGAAGGATCGACGTGTGCGAGTCTCCATCTTTTAGGAGACTCCCCGAAGAGTCATCATCAGGGTGAAGACCCATATAGGGTATGGATCTGCTCGGGCGGCTGATCACGGTAAACCGTGCACGAAAAGTGTTAGGTTGAAATCATAAATCAAAGTGTGTGTGTGTGTGTGTGTGTGTGTGTGTGTGTGTGTGTTTTGACTTTCTCGATACTTCCGTTATAGTATAGAGGCTAAACGGGTCGAGTCCACAAGGACAGAAGACAATAGAAGCATTAATGATATGTTCACGTGTATGTTAATAGTTCTTCTATATTTCAAATAATTAAAAGAAAAGAAAACAAATAATGCAAAGAGAAGAGTACAGTGAAAACAAAGATAGAAACATTAAAGAGAAGGTATTTGTGATTTTGAGATTATTTCTAAAATAAAGTAAACATGAAAGAAAACTCATGGTTACTAACTACTAATGACTCTATTAACCATGCTAACCTCTTAGTGATATTTGTCACACATGTATCCTTGGCCATAGTCCTTAGTTTTAAGAGCTTTTCAAAGCATGACCCATAAGATCACTCTTCACATTCAAACTCAAATAAACAATTGTAAGATACAATTAAACCATCAAAACTACAGTAGAGCAAGCATGGAATAAAATAATATTAGTTTATTAGCGAATTAAATTTTAGAGTGTTAGATCCATCATCACGAGCCATCAATGACTCTTGTAAGAGTAAGGTCAAGTAGAGGATATTAGATTCATGTGGATTATCAAGTAAGGAGTTAGCAAGTTAGTGATTAATAATTAGATGTCATGAGAAAAAATTAGCTTAGCATGTAAATGATTTGAGAGAAGAAAATAAGTAGAGATAAAGAGAGAATCTGTAAACCCCAGCTCTAGATGTACGTGTTACCGTATCAGTACTTGATACAGTGTATGTCTTTGATTTGACCTTCATGATAGTTAGATTAAATCAATTTCAGCTTCATAAATTATTTTCTAATATTTTGGATTTTTTAAAAATTTTCTGAAAATTTTCTGCATTATTTTAGAAAATCTCTGAATTCGGTAATGATCGTCACCGGTAATTGACTTTATCATTTTAATTCACAATCGGGATTAAGTTTGAAGAATCTGTTTTTAAATTATTCCTTAAAATTATATTTTCTACTTTAGCGTATTTTGAAGATTTTTCGAAATTAGTCAAAATTTGCCAAAAACTGGTATTGACCAATATTACTGATTGATTTTAAGATTTTTAATTTACAAATCAGATTAAATTTTTAAAATCTGATTTCACATTAATTCTTCGGTTAATATTTGTGATTTTACAAAATTTTTGGAGACTGTTCCGACTTAGTTAAATTTCGACCCAATTATTTAATATTATTTAAATAATCATTATAAATCTAAACATATTTCTTTTTCTTTCTTCCTCCTTAAGTTTCCTTATACGATCAATAACCCTCTCATAATCTCCCTAATCTTCTACAGATTTACAAGCCGACATTCCATAATTTATAATCCCACATTTTCATCTTTCTCTTCATCTCACTCACACACTCTCTCTCCCCTCACTCTCCCCTCCCCCTCCCCCTCGCTCTCTCTCTTTCTCTCTCTCCCCCCTCTCTCCTCGTTCTTTAATCCCTCGACTATCGTCTTCCCCCCGGTCGGTGGGGTGTGGCCACCGTGCCTCACACCGGTTTTCTCCACACACACCACCTCCTCCTCCCTCTCACGCTCACTCCTCTCTATGTATATATTTTTCCTTAACTCTCTCTCTTCTCGCACAATCTCCGCGCGCCACCTCCGACCGCCACGGCCACCCTCAGGGCCGCCACTCACCTCCCCGGTACCCCTCAATAATTCCTACTTCTGCCACGTTCCGCCTGCTCCTCCTCCTCTCTCTAACTCTTTCTCTCTCTATTTTACCCACGTCGGAGCTCTCTGCCTAAGCTCCGCCCTTCGCCGGAGCCATGCGCAGCTACTCCAGTCGTGAACTAGCCCCCGGGTTCCTCCCTCTTTCCTCTTTCTTCTTCTTCCTCTTCTTCTTCATTTTCTGCTACTGTTCTGCAAACCCATAACAGGTTTTGGATACTGTAAACCCGCAACCCGCACACCCACAACCCACTTTCATATAAAACATAAATTTTATAAAAGTCCTCCTGAATTATTATTATTTCATTTATAACCCTAAAAAATTATGTTTAACCCCTCGGATAATTTTCAGATATTATAAAAACGGCCCTGAATCGTGCTTTAGACAATATCTTGATTGTTCGACGTCCGAATCACACGTTCTTGGTATCGTTGGGATCGGATCGACAAGAGCATCATTATAAGGAAAGTGTTTACCTTTATTTTATTATTTCATTAGTTAAATCATTTAGATTATTAGCATTATCTGATTGAACTATACTCAGTATTGTGGCTATTCCTAATAATTGTTTGTCCTTGAGGGGTTGTGTGGTATATTTGAGCGTGGGTTTGTATTATTATTCGTGAGAGTTATGATATCATTAATGGTTGGGTTAAATTCTTGTAAGTATGCATGTTACACTGATTATTCTTGTTATTATTGCCCGTCGCATGTTATACAAGTATTTCTATTATCTAGTCTTGTTGCTTGTTATGCAAATAACCCTATTATTCATTCCCATTACATGTTATTCCCGTTATATGCATGATACATGTTTTGACACATACATAGACTACAGTAACACAGATCACGTGGAGTAATTGCTCGATACACAATACTTGGTATCATTGGTCAAGGAGTTATGTAAACTTATAAGACTTTGTCAATACAGACCACATTGTTTAGTAAATCACTTGAGAATGGGGAGAGTGAATGATTGACTAGATCTTATTGGATGTTCTGATCCATTGTTAGTCCCACTATAAGGGACATGGTAGTGCTGGCTAACGATTGTTATAACTCGTTGAGCTCTTGTTTATCATTTCTCGCTACTTGTTTCGCCTTTAGCGGGCTGACCCTGGTCTCAATAGCTAGGAGATTGTTTAAGGTCGTGATTCTGAGTGTACACGGGATACATCCACCTGATCAGAACTCCTTAGTCGTTAAGTCTCATGGCACATTTGTATACACTCACTAACAATATTATACAAACTCACTTCACTGAGTATATCGTTGTTATACCATCTCATGCTTATATCCTCATTTCATGTGCATGCATATCTATATATATCATGATATTATTTTGTTCACATTGTCCTTTCTTTATACACTTGCTCGGTTGCATGTGAGACTTTGGGTTTGTATGCCTAGATATAAATCCCGTGGCTGCTCTTTTGGAGAAGGACCAAGAGTACTTTGACGGAATGGCTGAACAACAGTAGGACTATTCGAGACTTTTTATCCCTTTTGACTCAGTGTATGTTCTAAAGTAGTATTCCTTTTGTGTTATATATATATATATATATATATATATATATATATATATATATATATATATATATATATATATATATATATATATATATATCTATCTGTGTGTTTGTGTGTGTTCAGTTGTATTGTACTTTTTCATAATGTGCTGATAGACTCATGTGTACTCTGTTTTTGTACTGGATGGGACTGTGTTTATGTACTCTTGTTACATATGACACACATACACACATATAATATCAGCAGTGTTCTTTCTTTGTTATGATACTTATGCAGGTCTACAGGAGGCTTAATGGGTATACGTAGGGACTACATACCCCTCTCACATATGTAGCCGATCATATCACATACTGCTAGACCGTATTTCGGAAAGTGAGACATGACATGATTTTCTTGGTATCAGATCTAGGTTTTGAATTTGGCATTTGAACAGTCTGTGAAACGCGACTCTAGCCATTTGAGCCTAGTTTATACCTGTAGACTTGAATAAGTAGATGCACTGTTGATATATAACAAGAGACATGACATGAACACATGAGTCCATTGTTAGGAATTAAACTTTTTTTTGTCTTAGTCCCGACACTAATCTAGTATTTATTAATCAGATGGCTCTGCGAGTTACTGAGGATGGTTCCACGGATTCAGCGGAGTTCATGAGAATATTATTGGAGTCCCAACAGCAACAGAATGAGTGGCTTACTATTGCTCTGGAAAAGTTTGCTGCTTCAGGAGGTCAGGTCACGTAGGGGAATGTATCTGATTTCAGGAGACTTCACCCTGCAGTATTCACAGGAGAAGAAAACTATCTGAATGCTAAGCAGTGGCTTATTAGACTTTGTCAAGGAGTTATGTAAACTTATTAGACTTTGTCAACAGAGGCCGCACTATTTAGTAAATCACTTGGGAATGGAAAAAGTGAATGATTGACTAGATCTTATTTGGTGGATGTTCGGATCCATTGTTAGTCCCACTGCAGGGACGTGGTAGTGCTGGCTACCAATTGTTATAGCTTGTTGAGCACTCGTTTCTCGTTACTTATTTCGCCTTAGTAGGCCGTCATTGGTCTCAGCAGCCAGGGGATTATTTAAGGTCGTGATCCCGGGTATGCACAAAATACATTCACCTGATCAGAACTCCTTGATCGTTAAGTCTCATGGCATGTCCGTATACACTCACTAACAATATTATACAAACTCACTTCACCGAATTTATCGTTGTTATCACCATCTCATGCTTATATCCTCATTTCATATGCATATATATATATATATATATATATATATATATATATATATATATATATATATATATATATATATGATATTATTTTGTTCCCATTGTCATTTCTTTGTACATTTGCTCGGTCACATCTGAGACCCTGAGTTTGTATGTCCAGATATAGATCTCGTGGTTACTCTTTCAGAGGAGGACCAGGAGTATTTTGACGGTCTAGCTGAGCAGCAGTAGGACTCTTCGAGACTTTTTGTCCCTTTTGACTCAGTGTATATTCCAAAGTAGTACTCTTTCTGTGTAATATATATATATTTTTGTATGTGTATGTGTGTTCAGTTGTATTGTACTTTTACATAATGTGCTGATAGACTCATGTGTACTTTGTTTTTGCACTGGATGGGACTGTGTTTATGTACTCCTGTTACATGTGACACACACACACACACACACACACACACACACACATAATATCAGCAATATTCTTACTTTGTTATGATACTTGTGCAGCTCTACAGGAGGCTTAACGGGTATATGTAAGGACTACATACCTGGCGTATATACGTAGCTGATCATGTCACGCACTATTAGACCGTATTTTGGAAAATGAGACATGACAGAACCTTTCAGAGAGTGGTGTATTACTCGATTTGGTCTTTTTGATAGTCAGATTTGACAAGTTTTAGTTTTAAATATTATTTTCAATATTCTAGATTTTTCATGATTTTCTAAAAATTTTTCGAATTAATTTATAAAATCTTCAAAATCGGTGTCGACCGTATTACTGGTCAATTCATGATTTTTAATTGACAATCAGAGTTGAATTTCTAAATTCTGCTTTTACATTGCTTCTTAGAATCACAATTTTTACTTTAATATATTTTTTGAGCTTTTTCTGAATTTATCAAAGTTCGACCAATTTTGGTGTCGACCGGTACCGCTGGTTAATTTCAAGATTTTTAATTTATAAATAGAGTCAAATTTCTAAAATCTTCTTTCACATTATCTTTTAAAATCATATTTTCTATTTTAATATAATTTTGGTGAATTTTCTGAATTTATCAGAACTCGGCCAGATTTGGTGTCGACCAGTATCGCTGATAGATATTAAGGTTTTTATTTTGAAAATAGAATTTTATTTTTGAAAACTGATTTTATATTATTCCATAGATGATGTTTTCTATCCCTGGGTATTTTTGGGGATTTTTCTAGAACAGTCGATATTTCCCGACTTATTATAATTTTATTATTTTTGAAATCTTCTCATTTCTTTCTTTCTTTCTTTCTTTTCCCCCATCCAATCTCCTGCGCCCACTCTTCCCACATGGGTCCGATCACCATCCCCCTCCCACCACTCTTTTTCTTCTCTCTTTTCTTTTTCTTTTCCCTTTCTCCTTTTCTTTCTCTTCGATTCTCTTCTCTTCTTTTTTCTTTATCCTCCTTTCTTCTTTTTATTTTCTTTCTTTTTCTTTTCTTTTTCTTCCTCTGGCACCCGACGACAGCCACGTCCTCTCCACCCCCTCTCTCTCAAAATACTCTCTCTCCTCCCATAATCTTCCCTCTCTCTTTCTAAATTCTCGCTCACCCTCTCTCTCTCTCTTCCTCACTCTCCAATTTTATCTCTCCTTCTCTCAATCTCCCATTTATTCCTCTTCTTCGAAGACCCGACCACCACGGCACCGGCGATGACATCACCAAGATCTGGCTATCCCCCTCTCCCCCAACTTCTTCCCTCTCCTCCATCTTTAACACCAACAGCTTCACTAACATCTTCATCTTGTTCTCCTTCTTTTAATTACAACTCCACCCTCAACCAACCCCCTCCCCTACACCACCTGGCCGCGCGGCCGCGGCCAGGGCACAGCAGCCAGGGCATGAACAGCAGGGGCAACAACTCCCCTCTTCTCTGTCCATGTTCTCTCTCATCTCTCTCTTTCTCTTTACTGTCTTTCTCTCTCTACGTCTTTCTTAACCTCTGTTTCTTTCTCTCTCCCTATCTCCTATTCTCATTGTCTTTCTAGCTCTCTCTTTTTTCTCTCTAGATAATTCTCTCTAGCTTTCTCTTTATCTCTTAAGATAATTTTCTCTCTAGCTCTCTCTTTCTCTCTCTAAATCTTTTTTCTAGGCCCTTTTCTCTTCTAGCTCTCTCTTTCTCTCTAACTCTTTCTCTCTTTTCTCTCTCTCCTCTCTCTTATTCGTTTTCTCTCGCTATAAATATTTATATATATTTTAATATATTAGGCACGTGCACGTGTTTTGAGACTCTGGGACTTCACGGCTTTTTCAAAGATTTAGGCGAGTGTCCTTATCTCATTTTGGGTTTTCTCGCTTCATCGGGTCGACTAGTATTTTGTCCTGTATTTAAGTTGTATTTGTATTTTTTATTGGGTTGTGTCCTCGTTTGTATGTGGCTGAGTGCCAGTATTATACATGTACCATGCCTGTGACGAATGCTTGTACTGGTGTAGTTTTATTCCCGTACAAATGTCATGTCTGTGATGTTGTCTATTACTGCTTTATTATATGCGTGTGTTCGACACTAACACTTCTACAGGTACTATACCCAGCCTTCAGGCTGCGTTCAACCTCCGGGCTTTCTATACCCAACCTTCAGGTTGCATTTAGCCTCTGGGATCTCCACTCAGCCTCCGGGCTTCACCACTCCACGGCAGACTAGATATTATCATGTTTATATGCATGCTCGTGTTATACTAACATCTCATGCAGGGACCTTGTATCGACTCTAAGTTTCTGCCCACTCTCAGAATGGCTATCCAATTGGTGTTAGGCCTTGCACTCTTCTGGGTTTCGTAGTGGCTACCGAGAGTGCGCCTAGACCCCGAACGTACTCTAGCCCTTGAGCTCTCTCACCCACTTCCTCAAAAGAGGAGTGTGCTTAGACTGTCAAATCTCTCATGCTCTGCCTGGTAGGCATGCTTAGCGCTCAGAGCTTTACCATTAGATTCGTCTAGGTGGAACTCTGTCAGATTTTAGACTCGCCTTTTAAGCCGAGTCATTCCAGTAGCTCCGTCAAGCGCTCTAGTGACTAAACATTATTTGTTGTCCACGCCTCTAATACTGCTTAACCTTTGCTTGATTGTGCTTGGCTGTTACGCTATCACATGGCATGTTATCTCTTGATATGCTAACACTTGTCATACTATTACCTGACATCTACATGCTATTACCTGATATCTGCCTTCTGTCATACTATCACTTATCACCTGCCATATATCACCCTCCTGCATGGTATCACCTCATCCCGCATGATATATGTAACGCCCCGATCCCACAGGTATGGGAACATTATGGCGACGTACATACATAGGGCGAAGATACCCTCACGTACCTATGCTAGGCCTCAGTACAGGGAATAAAAACAATATTTACAATAATTTCAGCATGAAATAAGTACAAGAATACCTACAAAAGGGTCAGTGGTCATGACAGATATAGAAATATTGATAAATAAGGAAATAAAGGCTAAATAATAAAGATACCTATGAATGGTATCGATGATGAGTCTCCTATGTTGATCCAATTAAATATCTAATAATACGATAACTCGGATCTCCAACCTAGGCACGCAAACTCAGGATCGTCAGAAAGCGACCTAGTGAGTGGTAAAATGAAAGAGGCAGTAATATGTACTATAGTAATACATGCACGATAATAATATATAATACATGTTTATGTATCAGTGATACCATACAATAGGAATTTAATAATCAGTAGAAATATAAAAATGTCATATTTTAATACCATCACTACCTAGCATGTTATCATCGGGTCATGTCTATAGTAATATCTAGTTTTATATAATAAATAATGTTGTATATTGGTGACGTGATAGAAATGAACATACAGATGTGCAGTATGTAACATAACCATACTATTGTGTTGTGCATATACAGTAATGTCTGCAAGATATACATAAAGCAGAATACAATGTAGAGTATATGTGTCCATAAATAATGTTTTACCACATAGAGTGAATAAATATAAGAAGTGTAACAAGGTATACAGGTGATATGATTATGGATAACAAATCAGGAATAATAACAAAGGGACAACAATATACAAGGTCGAGCATGTCATGTGATTTATATAATAATAATAATCAGTACCGTCTGGTATTTTAATCACTCTCCTCTAGTATCCCATACTACTGGTAGTTCATACCAGCGCCCGCACTCTGGATGAACGTATCCAAACATGGCATACGGGTACCATGATCCGAACGAGAGAATGACCAAATAACAAGCATTCCCGATGTCACTATTATTTATACCGTTTTGTTATGTTACATTAGAAATCCAATGGTCAAGGAGCTCTTATCAGGTAGGTGTATCCAGTGCATACCTGAGATCACGGCCTTAAACAGACCCCTGGCTGCTAAGATCAGAGCTCTCCGCTAAGAGGAGAGTAAGAAATGGGAAACAGGAGCTCATGAAGCTATATACAATCGGTAGCCAGCACTACCATCCCCTACAGTGGGACTACCAATGTGGATCCAATACATTCACCCGATAAGATCTAATCAACCGTCAAATCTCCCCCTTTCCCAAGTTATCTTTATTATATTTAAAGTACACAGCGTAGCAAGAATAAATACAGTGTATGATACATGTAACATGATAATAGGACATGAGCTCTGTTGATGGTATAAAACAAAATAACGGGAAACGGGAAACAATAGATGTGGGATTCTAGAGGTGACCCCCATGGCTTGAATCCACATGGCACTTAGTTCCACACATCGCATATCAACAGCTCACATGTCAAATAACGGGAATATCAATATCAGTACGGAAAATAATCATGTAACGGGAATACAGGATGGACTACTCATGTAACAATAATCCACGTAATAAGAACACAATTCAATATAAATAGAATACAAGAATATTCATGTAGTAATAATATAAATCATGATCCATGCAACAGGAATACATAGACAATCAATGCATGTTGATTGGTGAGTTTGTATAACAGTGGTGTAAGAACATGAAGTAACTGTATACAGAACATCCATGTAGCGGTATCCAGTGTCATAGCGTATCAGTGTATCAGCGGTTTACAAACATGCAGTAATAGTGTCGTGAATCTCATTATCTATGTACTAGTGAGATATGTACATGGAACAACATGAAATAACGGTATCACGTATCTATATTTCAGTGATAGAGTATATTGTGTTAATTTATCTATGTGTCAGTGGACATGTAACAATATCTGTGAATTGTGATAGGTGAACATGAAATAACTATATCTAGTGTATCGGTAATGCGGTAACGATGACAGTATTAGGCTGCAATACATCAGCTTATATCAGTATTTGTTACATTATTATCATAAATGAAGTTTATATCATATATTTATCATTAATCCCATAATCACGTATTGCCAATATATATATATATATATATATATATATATATATATATATATATATATATATATATATATATATATAAAGCCATTTGTACGTTATTTTAAATACAGAAACAAAATAAAAGTATTATTATATAACAATTATCTTTAAATAGCAATTATGCATATTCTATTTACTGTGACTTAAATAGCAATTATGCATATTCTATTTATTGTGACTTATCAGTTATTGGAATTAGTAAATACTACGGCAATCACGATTTATTAAATAACGCAATCGATCAATTTCACTAAACATGATTAAATATAATTTATAAAAGAAAAACACTCACAAACTGATCATGCGAAGATAGCTCTTTTTCCCATGATCGCAACGGTTCCAGAATCGTCCGAATCGGACTCCAGATGCTCTAGTTATCACCCGAACACTAAAATCAAAAAACTATGTTAAATATGTAATAAATATGTTAAAAATGCAAATGTTATAAAGTAACAGGGGATTTTCTGTAGTTTTACCTTATATGATTTTAGAAGCGGGCTGGGTAAGATAACGGGTTGGGTTTGGACCCAACACCCAAACTCATAACTTAAGTAAATGGGTAATGGGTTAGTGGATTTGGGTAGCAGGTTATTGGGTATAGGGTTTCAAAACTAACCAATAGAGTTAATGGGTTCGGGTTTACACCCGAACCTATCAAAAGACAACGCCGGCGGCGGCAGCAACTGCTGCTGCAGCGCTCCTGTGGGCTGGCCGGCCAGTTGGTCTGGCTGGCCGGCGGCGGAGGAGAGAGGCCGGCGGCGGGAGAAACGAGATAGGGGGAAGAATGATATATATATATATATATATATATATATATATATATATATATATATATATATATATATATATATATATATATAGAGAGAGAGATTTCACAGTGAAAGAAGAAAGGAAAGAAGAAGAAGAAGAAGGAACAGAAATGGAAAAAGAAGAAGAAGAGGGAGAAGAGGAGAGCGCCGGCGGCGGTGGCCCCTCGGCGGCGGTCAACGGCCGACCGCAGCGCTGGCCTGGCCGGCGACCCACACACACGCGGAGAGACAGAGAGATAGGGAGAGATGTGAGAAAGGAAGGCTGAGAAAAAGGGGGGAAAGAGAAATAGGGAAAGAGAGAGAAAGTGAGAGAGAGAGAGGAGGTTTGGAGAGAGATTTAAAGGAGACGAGAGTGGAATGGCTGTGGAGGAAAGGCATTGGAAAGAAAGGAATAAAAAGGAAAAACTTGGAGAAGAAGGAAAGGAGAAGAGAAAAATAAATAAAAAAATAAATTTTTATATTATTTTAATAGGATCAAATTTTGACTAGTTCGGATCAGTTCTCAAAAATTACAGAAAATAAAGAATATTATTCTGAGTCCTATTAAGAGAACATGTTGGCCCAAAGGCTCATCACTCTAGTTTTGATGATGATTAACTCATGTAGTTATATTACTAATGATAGGGATGCCATCGGATCGGATACGGATCGGATATATCTCTATCATATCCATATCCGCACCCAACCTTCGGATATAGATACGGATATTAGCGGATGTGGAAAAATGATATCCGTATCCGCCAAAATCGGATATCAGATATAAATTGGATTTAGCGGATCGGATGCGGATACTAATCGGATATGTTAAAAATGGATATGGTTAAAGATAAATTAAACAGATATACTTATATTACTTTTTGTCTCATCTACTACAATATTAAATGTGATACATACTATAATATTATTGTGTACATATCAATAAATTTATCGTATTCATTGTCATTTGACTTCTATAACAATAGATTACAAGTCCTCCGGTGTTAAATGCCGATTCGGATGATATGATTGATGTCGAAATACTCAAAATATCATGTGATGCTCTTGCAAGAATCGAATACTTTTCACTATTACTTTTTCACCAACTCAAAATATCAAAATTTAATACCTTATTCCATTGAAGAATAGTCTTCTCCATACCGATATCATTATGAAGCATGCAACATTCGGATATCGGATCGGATACAAATAAGATATTACTTTTACCATATCCGTATCCGCACCTACCTTTCGGATACGGATACGGATACGAATATTGACGGATGTGAAAAAATGATATCCGTATCCGGATTGGAGGCGGATTCGGATGCGGATATCCGCGGATAATCCATATCCGGTGGCACCCCTAACTAATGATCTTGTGTTTAATTAGTCTCAGATTTATGATCAAGATCTTAGTTGGTGTGTAGCTTCAATAAAGGATTTACAGTCAAGTTTTGGAGCTAGTACGGTTTATTTCAAGAGCCTATGTATCAAGACCACATCAAATACTCAAGAGGAGTCTAGCTCTTTGGATCAAGTTTGGACCAAGTCAAGAAGATGAGAAGACTTCAAGTGAAGACCTTCAAGATCAAGACTTGAGTCTAGGTTTATTTTGTTAAGATTTTATTTTAGTTAAAATGTAAAGGATAGAATAGTTGGTAGATTACTCAAGTATACCAAATACACACACACTCTTGATTGCTCAAGTCTAGCTTCTGCTCTCTGGAAAGCCCCGGTCGACCGGCAGAGAGTATCTACTCTCTGTTCTAAAAATTATTTTAACTAGTTATGTATTCTTCATTTGGTAGTGTTTTCAATACTAAAATATTTTCAAACTCTAGTTTTTGAAAACCCCTACCAACCCCTTTTAAGGGAGGATGGATGGGCGAGTATGCCTTGTAAGCCTTATTGAAAATTTTTTACCTTGTGCATAACAAGGGTGGTAATTATGAGTTATATACTTGATTTACATTATTATTTTCAATTGGTATCTCAATTGATATTTATTTTGTATATACTCATATTTTGTTTTCTATATATATATGCTTCATTTCAAATAATATCAATTTCTATTGGTATTCTCTTTTCATACATATATATAATTTGTTTGTGCTTGATTGTTAAGATATTTATATGTTAAAAACACAAAGTATGTTTATGCTAAGCTTAATTCAAATCCTAATTTTCAATTGATTTCTCAATTGATACTTTTTATATAAGCTTATGCATTATCTTCAATTGATATTTTTTTTACAATTGGTATTTATTTATTATTGATATCAAAATGTACAATATATTTCAATTGGTATCTATTGAATTATTTATTTTAATTGGTATCCATGAAAATTTATATTGGTATCAAAATATAAAATACTTTCTTTCATTAGTATCAAAATTTCAATTGGTAAAATGTTTCAATTACAATTAAAATTCAAAATTTGTAATGATTATATATAATTGGTATCTTAAAATTTGATTTACTAAGATATCTCAAAATTTGTTTTATTGAGAAAATTCAAATTTTTGTTTTAATAAGAAATATTAAAAATATTTTGATGTGTATTGCCTATATGCAAGGGGAGCTTAACATCTCTTCTACATATAGATTCATGTTGAGTGTATCTTATATTGAGGAGCTTGACAACTCTTCTTTATGCGGTACATGTGTATAGGGGGAGCTTCGCATTTCCCCTTATGCATTGCATATTATGTGTTATGTGAATTAGGGCTTGTCATCCCTTCTTCATATAATGCATATATGTAGGGAAGTTAACTTAGCGTCTTCCTCTTCATGAATGTATATCGCATATATCTCTTTATTGATTGATTTTAGTTCACCCCTTTGTTGATTTTTTTTTCTAACAAAGAGGGGGAGAACATTGTTTTGTGTTTACTTTAGCCCCTTTATTGATGATTAACAAAAAAAGAGAGAAAGATTTTGAGTTTATATATGCATATTTGTATTTTTGCATATATTGAGTTTATGCATCTTGTGTTTTAGAAAATGGGAATAATGTTTTTAAAAGTTTAAAGAAAAAGGGGGAGAAAAGTTTTTTGGAAAAAGAATTTTGGATTTATATCTCTCACCGTATTGATGCATGTTTAGTTGTTTAGTTTTATGTGCTTTATTGTCATATCTTTTTGCTTATTTGTTATGCATGAGTTAAGGGGGAGTTTATTTGAAGCTTTACTTTAATCCATGCATATATAACTTCATGAGTTTTGTCATCATCAAAAAGAGGAGATTGTTGGCTCAAAGGCCCATCACTCTAGTTTTGATGATGATCAACTCATATAGTTATAGCACTAATGATCTTGTATTTAATTAGTCTCAGATTTATGATCAAGATCTTAGTTAGTGTGTAGCTTCAACAGAGGATTTAAAGTCAAGATTTGGAGCTAGCACGATTTGATTCAAGCTTATGCATTAAGACCACATCAAGTACTCAAGAGAAGTCTAGCTCTTTGGATCAAGTTTGGACCAAGTCAAGAAGATGAGAAGACTTCAAGTGAAGACCTTCAAGATCAAGACTTGAGTCTAGATTTGTTTTGTTAAGATTTTGTTTTAGTTAAAATGTAAAGGATAGAATAGTTGGTGGATTGCTCAAGTATACCAAATACACACACACTCTTGATTTAGATGTGTTTTTATAAACGAATTTTTATTTTGGAAAAGACTTTTCATTTTGGCAAAATACCGGTTTGATTTTTGGAATTTATTATATACATGTGTTTTTAACCAAAACCGTTTTAGTGCTTATTGTCAAAAACATAGATATTTCATCTTTATATGTAGTGGATCATATCCATATACTCTATGCTTTAAAAGTGTTTAAAATATCTTGTTTTAGTATTTATGCAAGTTTATAGAAAAACCGTATTTTCCTTTAGAAATTTGGTTTCTAGAAAATACAGTTTTTGTTTTTAGCTAAAACTTTTAAGTTACAAAAATAGTTCAAAATGTTTGTAACATGTCTTGATTTTCTAAAACATGTTTGTTTATCAAAGTATAATATTGAACCTATTTTTGAAGATTTTTCGTGATTTTATGGGATTTTATTTGAGTCAAAATACCAAGTTTTTAATCCCTTTAACAACCCTATCTTGGCTTCTGCCGGTCGACCGAGCTAGAAGTTGGTCGACCGACTCGGTCGACCGACGTGGACAAATGTACACGCCAGTTTTGGCTGGAGGACCGGTCGACCGACCCGGTCGACCGCCAGAGAGCTTCTGCTCTCTGAAAGCCCCAGTTGACCGGGCCGGTCGACCGGCAGAGAGTATCTACTCTCTGTTCCAGGCCTCAATCGACTGGGCCGGTCTACCGTTGACTTAACGGTCAGAAATCTGACCGTTGGCCGGTCGACCGGGCGGTCGACCGACAGGTCATCCTGGCTCCCAACGGCTAGTTTTTGGAGACTAATTAAAGGGGGCTTTGTGGGGCTGTTTTGAACAAGATTTTGAGAAGAGTTTTGGGTTAGTCTTGCATACCCATTTCAGTGGTTATATCCACATGTTTTAGAGCTATATTTTCAAATCAAAAGAGTGTTTATCAAGAGTGTTTTGAAAAGTGATTTCTTGTGTTTTCTACCACAAGTTCCATCTTTGTTTTTCTCACAAACACTTGATCTATACATTGATATATTCATCCTATAGGAGTGTTATTGTGAGATTGTTTTTAGGTGATCAAAGTATTGTGATCACCAAAGACTTCGTCTTTGTTTTGAGGAGGCGTACTTGCGGGTTCGCGGTGTTTCGAGTTCGTGTGTGAACTCTTTGTTTGAGATGCGGCCTCGGCGAGCTTGTGGGCTTGCGGTGTGTTCTTGCTGGAACGAGTGAAGGGACTAAAGAGTCCAAGGAGTTCAAGTGTGAACTCTCCTTATAGGTGTTGCGGCACCGAGTGATCCGATGTGATCAGTTTTTTAGTGAAAATCCTTCATAGTGTTGAAGGCGGGGACGTAGAGCAAGTGTGCTCGAACCTCGAAACAAATCTCCCGTGTTTGCGATTGTTCTCCTATCTCTTACTTGTCTTTATATCTTGCATGCTAATATTGTCTTTATCTTTATATGCTTGATATATTGTGTGCTTATTGTTATATGCTTGGGGGTTGTTTGCTAACACTTGTATTCAACCAAGAGCCAACGCGGCACATCAACTCTTATTTAGAGGAATCTTGAGGAGTTAGTCCAGAGCCCTTCACGGGGAATCCGGCTACACTCTTGTTTTATACTTGGTGTTTAGTTTAAGAAGTTTTAGTTTGTATTAAATAAGTTTTAATTCCGTATTAATTGACCATTAGATTAGCTCATCACCTATTCACCCCCCCCTCTAGGTGATTACAATTGGTATCAGAGCCACGTGCTCTTGATTTGGGTCTAACAACCTAGAGTTAAAGATCCTCTTTTATAGCTAATCACAATATTTGTACACACACCATGGATTTCATATCACCTCCCACCTTTGACATTCTTAACATCCAAACATTGAAGGTTAAGATGTCTTTGTACCTCAAAGCCCTAGGTATTCATGTTTATTTTGTCACTATTAAAGATTCTTATTATTTAAATGGCAAAAATATTGAGGCTAATGCAAAAGCCATTCATGCTTTGAAGAGTACCCTAAATAATGATTATTTATGTAGGGTTGCTAACATTGATTCGGCTTTTGTAGTATAGAACACAATTCTCTCTCTTGGCGAACAAGAACAATACTATGCGGGAAGCGACTCGGATGTTAGAAGTGACGCTTCCAATGTATGCTACACGGTCCAAGGGGATAACCCCCTTGAGGTAAACACCGAATCCGAGCTAGATGAAGATGTTGATATGTCATATGATGAGCTTACATCTTTTTGTCAACAATTACTTGAAAAATATGACATGATTAAAAAGGATAACAAGAAAATGAAAAATAAATTTGATTGCTTGTTAAAAGAAAAAGTTTCTTTACAAGATAAATTGGAATGTTTTTCAAAAGAAAATGAAAGTTTGAAAAATGAGAATATTTCCTTGCTTTCTAAATTAAATGCTCTTTGTGAAAGAAATACTTCTTTGAAAAATAAAATTATTTGGTGAAAAAACAAAAAGAGATTGCTTTAAATGAAAATACTTCTTTGAAAAGAAAAATTGTTGAAAAAGAAAAAGAAAATGATTCTCATTCTCATTATGCCTTACATGCTATCATTGATAAAAATGAAGTTAAATTTTTGAAAAATAGAATTGATTGTTTAAGCTCAACCTTGAGTAATTGTGCATTTAATCATAAGAGATTGGAATTCTTATTTCAAAAGAAACAAGTTCCCCATGTTCATGCACATCACCCACATCATGCATATGCACACTTTGCACGTCATGATCACACTCATACACTTATACATCCTAGAGTGTACAAGTGTACACATTGTGGCTGCAAAGGCCATTTAGCAAGATTTTGTTATGATAGAATAAATTCTTCAAATTTTGCTAATAAAAATATTTGGGTTCCTTATAATACTAAACCTCATGGACCCAAAAGAAAATGGGTACCAAAATCCCCACCTTGTGTATTTGATGTAGGTGCGGGCTCTCAAAAAACATGAGTGTTGGTGCCTTGATGGTGGATGCACATAGACTTGATGGACACACATTTGATGCACCGCTATCAAGAAAGTTTGATGGGACAACCACCATGTTTTGGAGAATTAGAGCATAGTTCTTTTGGTTTGTAACTATCTCTAAAACTCCTAGTTTATTTACATGCATTTATGATTGATGATCTTTAGCATGTTTTAGTGTTTGTTAAAATGTTCATGTTTTATGTTTTAGGTTTCATGTGGTAAATACTTGTTTAAATGTAGTTTTTGTCAAAACTTTGATATATACGTGTACAAGTAGTGAGCAACATTTGATTCATATACGTTTGTACTTCATTGTTCATGTGTACTCACTATATGCACATGTATAGCCTAGTTTTGATGATTTCCTCATTTACACTTGTTTTGCCAATTTTCATGTTTTTACTTCATGTATATGTATTTTGTATTCAAATCTAATAAATAAACATGTATGTCCCTTGAGTCATTTGTCTTCATGCAATTTATATTATGGACTCTTTTTATATTTGGGATATGTATGCATATTATTAGTTTTGGATAAAAACATACATATACCTAGAAGTTAGTTTTTTAAATGAATTGATTTTCATGATTTTTATTTGATAAAATGAGATTCATGTTTGTTTTGAGCATAATTGACTATTTTCATGAAAATATGCTAATTACATGATTCTTGTGCACTCACACTTTATTTATTTATTCATGAATATGTTTCATGATCATTTTGAGCTTTATGGACTTTGAGTGTCGAATTTTGTGTATTTAGTATATTTGATGATACATATGATTTATTTCAGTTTGAAGGATCTTTAACTAGTTTTTCAAAAATTATTTTAACTAGTTATGTATTCTTCATTGGGTAGTGTTTTCAATACTAAAATATTTTCAAACTCTACTTTTTGAAAACCCCTACCAACCCCTTTTAAGGGAGGACGGATGGGCGAGTATGCCTTGTAAGCCTTATTGAAAATTTTTTATCTTGTGCATAAAAAGGGTGATAATTATGAGTTATATACTTGATTTATATTGTTATTTTCAATTGGTATCTCAATTGATATTTATTTTGTATACTCATATTATGTGTTCTATATATGTATGCTTCACTTCAAATAATAGCAATTTCTATTAGTATTCTCTTTTCATACATATATATATAATTTGTTTGTGCTTGATTGTCAAGATATTTATATGTTAAAAGCATAAAGTATGTTTATGCTAAGCTTAATTCAAATCCTAATTTTCAATTGATTTCTCAATTGATACTTTTTATATAAGCTTATGCATTATCTTCAATTGATATTTTTTTTACAATTGGTATTTATTTATTATTGAATATATTTCAATTGGTATCTATCGAACTATTTATTTTAATTGGTATCCATGATAATTTATATTGGTATCAAAATATAAAATACTTTCTTTCATTAGTATCAAAATTTTAATTGGTAAAATGTTCCAATTACAATTAAAATTCAAAATTTGTAATGATTATTTATAATTGGTATCTTAAAATTTGATTTACTAAGATATCTCAAATTTTGTTTTATTGAGAAAATTCAAAATTTTGTTTTAATAAGAAATATTAAAAATGTTTTGATGTGTATTGCCTATATACAAGGGGAGCTTAACATCTCTTCTATATATAGATCATGTTGAGTGTATCTTATATTGAGGAGCTTGACAACTCTTCTTTATGCGGTACACGTGTGTAGGGGAAGCTTCGCATCTCCTCTTATGCATTGCATATTATGTGTTATGTGAATTAGGGCTTGTCATCCCTTCTTCATGTAATGCATATATGTAGGGAAGTTAACTTAGCGTCTTCCTCTTCATGAATGTATATTGCATATATCTCTTTATTGATTGATTTGAGTTCACCCATTTGTTGATTTTTTTTCTAACAAAGAGGGGGAGAACATTGTTTTTTGTTTACTTTAACCCCTTTATTGATGATTGACAAAAAGGGAGAGAAAGATTTTGAGTTTATATATGCATATTTGTGTTTTTGCATATAGTGAGTTTACGCATCTTGTGTTTTAGAAAATGGGAATAATATTTTTAAAAGTTTAAACAAAAAGGGGGAGAAAAGTTTTTTGGAAAAAGGATTTTGGATTTATATCTCTCACCTTGTTGATGCATGTTTAGTTGTTTAGTTTTATGTGCTTTATTGCCATATCTTATTGCTTATTTGTTATGCATGAGTTAAGGGGAGCTTCTTTGAAGCTTTACTTTAATCCATGCATATATAACTCCATGAGTTTTGTCATCATCAAAAAGGGGGAGATTGTTGGCCCAAAGGCCCACCACTCTAGTTTTGATGATGATCAACTCATATACTTATAGTACTAATGATCTTGTGTTTAATTAGTCTTAGATTTATGATCAAGATCTTAGTTGGTGGTAGCTTCAACAAAGGATTTAAAGTCAAGTTTTGGAGCTAGCACGATTTGATTCAAGAGCCTATGCATCAAGACCACATCAAGTACTCAAGAGGAGTCTAGCTCTTTGGATCAAGTTTCGACCAAGTCAAGAAGATGAGAAGACTTCAAGTGAAGACCTTCAAGATCAAGACTTGAGTCTAGGTTTGTTTTGTTCAAATTTTGTTTTAGTTAAAATGTAAAGGATAGAATAATTGGTGGATTGCCCAAGTATACCATAGAAACACACACTCTTGATTTAGATGTGTTTTTATAAAAGAATTTTCATTTTGGAAAAGACTTTTCATTTTGGCAAAATACCAGTTTGGTTTTTGGAGTTTATTATATACATGTGTTTTTAACTAAAACCGTTTTAGTGCTTATTGTCAAAAACATAGATATTTCATATTTATGTGTAGTGGATCATATCCATACACTCTATGCTTTAAAAGTGTTTAAAATATCTTATTTTTGTAATTATACAAATTTATAGAAAAACAGTTTTTTCCTTTAGAAGTTTGGTTTCTAGAAATACAGTTTTTGTTTTTAGCTAAAATTTTTAAGTTACAAAAATAGTTCAAAATGTTTGTAACATGTCTTGATTTTACTCAAACATGTTTGTTTATCAAAGTATAATATTGAACCTATTTTTTTAGATTTTTCGTGATTTTATGGGATTTTATTTGAGTCAAAATACCAAGTTTTTAATCCCTTTAACAACCTTGTCCTGGCTTCTGCCGGTCGACCGAGCTAGAAGTCGGTCGACCGACGTGCACAAACATGCACGCCAGTTTTGACTGGAGGGCCGGTCGACCGACCCGGTCGACCGCCAGAGAGCTTCTTCTCTCTGGAAAGCCCTGGTCGACCGGCCGATCGACCGGCAGAGAGTATATGCTCTCTGTTCCAGGCCTCGGTCGACCGGGCTGGTCGACCGCTGGATCAACGGTCAGAAATCTGACCGTTAGCCGGTCGACCGGGCGGTCAACCGACAGGTCATCCTGGCTCCCAACGGCTAGTTTTTGGAGCCTATTTAAAGGGGGCTTTGTGGGGCTATTTTGAACAAGATTTTGAGAAGAGTTTTGGGTTAGTCTTGCATACCCATTTCAGTGGTTATATCCACATGTTTTAGAGCTACATTTCCAAATCAAAAGAGTGTTTATCAAGAGTGTTTTGAAAAGTGATTTCTTGTGTTTTCTACCACAAGTTCCATCTTTGTTTTTCTCACAAACACTTGATCTATACATTAATATATTCATCCTATAGGAGTGTTATTGTGAGATTGTTTTTAGGTGATCAAAGTGTTGTGATCACCAAAGACTTCATCTTTGTTTTGAGGAGGCGGACTTGCGGGTTCGCGGTGTTGCGAGTTCATGTGTGAACTCTTTGTTTGAGGTGCGGCCTCGGCGAGCTTATGGGCTTGCGGTGTGTTCTTGCAGGAACGAGTGAAGGGACTAGAGAGTCCAAGGAGTTCAAGTGTGAACTCTCCTTGTAGGTGTTGCGGCACCGAGTGATCCGGTGGGATCGATTTTTCAGTGAAAGTCCTTCATAGTGTTGAAGGCGGGGACGTAGAGCAAGTGTGCTTGAAGCTTGAAACAAATCTCCCGTGTTTGTGATTGCTCTCTCTTTCTCTTACTTGTCTTTATATCTTGCATGCTAATATTATCTTTATCTTTATATGCTTGATATATTGTGTGCTTATTGTTATATGCTTAGGGATTGTTTACTAACGCTTGTATTCAACCAAGAGAGCCAATGCGGCAACTCAACTTTTATTTAGAGGAATCTTGAGGAGTTTGTTCAGAGCCTTTCACGAGAATCCGGCTACACTCTTGTATTATACTTGGTGTTTTGTTTAAGAAGTTTTAGTTTGTATTAAATAAGTTCTAATTCTGCATTAATTGACCATTAGATTAGCTCATCACCTATTCACCCCCCTCTAGGTGATTACAGAACGGTTTGAAGAAATTTAATCTGGTTTGTAAATTTAAAATGTTGGAAGGTTTCGCCGGTACTAGGCGACACTAGTTTGGCCGAATTTTTGATAAATGCAGAAAAATCTCCAAAAATACCATAACATAGATAATATGATTCTAGAACACAAGGTGAAAGCAAATTCCCAAAATTTTATTCCGTTTTTGCAGTAAAAATCGTAGAGCTGATGATCGGTATCGGTCGGCACCGACTACGGAAAGTTTCCAATGTAATCCAAAAAATTTCAAAAAATTCTGAAAAATCCAAAATATTTGAAAATAATATCTGAAACTGAAACTGGCTCAATGTGACTACCACGAAGCTCAAATCTACTTTGTACACCGTATCAAGCACTAATATTGTGATACGTAGATCAAGGATCGGGGGGTTACAATATACTTGATTCTTATAATTACCACGATAGTAGGAATGATGACCTGACATCTTGATTACATCTTGATATATTCCAGTACAAACAGTACTTTCGATACACATGTACTCCTGGTACTCCTGACTTGTTCCTACTTATTCTTGTAATCTAATAATTATCTAATAAACTACAAAATGAGACAACTTATAACAGGTTGGGGGAAACTTACGGATATCAATACATGTTCGTGTTTACAGTGGTATTAGGTATGTTGTGCAACTAAAACTTCCGGTTCGACCTGAGGGCCTCCAGGTGACCGAGGGGAGCACTCCACATATCTAGACATCTGGGTAGAACGAGTAATAGTAATAATAAAAGAGACCAACTAATAATTCATTGTATGTTTTGCCATGTTTGCTTTCATCGGGGTTTACTTTAGATTTCTAATTTTATGATTATTAATATTATATTATAGTTGCTTACTGTTGGCCCAAATGCCCATCACTCTAGTTTTGATGATGATTAACTCATAAAGTTATAATACTAATGATCTTGTGTTTAATTAGTGACAGATTCATTATCAAGATCTTAGTAGGTGCATAGCTCAACAAAGGATAAAATGTTAAGATTTAGAGCAAGCACGGTGTGATCCAAGGAGCTTTTGGATCAAGCTTGGACAAAGTCAAGAAGATGAGAAGCCTTCAAGTGAAGACCTCAAGAAGACCAAAACTTGTGTCTAGGTATAAGATTTTGTTTCTTTGTTTTAGAGTAAAATGTAGAGGATAGAATAGTTGGTGGATTGCTCAAGTATATATCACACACACACACTCTTGATTTAATTGTCTTTTCATAAAAGAATTTTCAGATTTAGAAAAGACTTTCATTTTGGAAAAATATAGTTTTGGTTTTTGATATTCAAAGTTATATGTTTCAACCAAAACCTTATTTAGAGCTTAATGTTAAAAACATAGATATTTCATCTTGATTGTGTAGTGGATCATATCCATACACACTATGCTTTAAAAGTATATCTTGTTTTTGTATTTGATGAAGATTTGGAAAAATATTATTTTGGAAAAACAGTTTTTATCATGAGCCAAATATTTCCAAGTTACAAAAATAGTCCAATCTTTTATAACATGCCTTGATTTTGTGCAAGCATGTTTGTATATCAAAGTATACTGGTAAAACTATTTTTGTAGAATTTCTATGTATTTTATGGGATTTTATTTGAGCCAAAAAGTCTAACTTTTAAATCCCAGAAAACTGTTTCAGGCTTCGGATAAGTCGACTAGTAACATTTATAAGTCGACTAATCCTGGAGTCGGCCGACCGAACCGGTCGACTGACGTGCACAGATGTGCATGCCTTTGTGCACTGGAGGACGGCCGACCGTACGGGTCGACCGCTCCAGAGAGCAGAGCTCTCTGGAAAGTTCGGCCGACCGTACGGGTCGACCGACAGAGAGTTAGACTCTCAGCTCCAGTGGGTCGGTCGACCCAGGAGGTCGACCGTGGCTCCAACGGTCGGATTTCTGACCGTTGGCGGTCGACCGCACGGGTCGACCGGCAGCTCTGACAGACCCCAACGGCTATATTTTTCTGGCCTATAAATTGGGGGTTTGGTCATTATTTTGAGCCAAGATTTTAGGAGAATTTTGAGCCAGTTTTTCCCATTCTTTTAAAAGGGTTTTCTCCACAAATTTGAGTGCAAATATTTCCTATCTAAAGGGAAGATTTTATCAAGAGTGTTAAAGTGATTTTTTTGAGTTTTCCTCCACCACTCTCATCCTTGTTTTTCTCACACCACACTTGAGCTATCCATTGATTATTCATCCTATAGGTGTGTTGTAGTGAGATTGTTTTTAGGTGATCAAAGTGTTGTGATTACCAAAGACTTCATTTGTTCTTTGAGGAGACGGGCAAGTGTGCTCGTGGTTGTTTAGGGTTCGGGTGCGAACTCTTGTTGATTGAGGTGCGGCCTCGGCGAGCCGGTGGGCTTGTGGTGTGTAAGGGACTAGAAAGTCCGAGGGCTTGTAGGTGTTGCGGCACCGAGGAGAGATCCATTGGGATCTTGCATAGTGGAAATCATTCGTGTGTCGAAGGCGGGGATGTAGAGCAAGTGTGCTCGAACCTCGAAACATACCTTTGTGTTTGCGATTGCCATTTCTCTCTCTCTCCCTCATTTATATCTTGCATTCAATTATTGTCTATCTTTATATGCTTGATATATTCATTTGTGCTTAATTGATATACTTGCGTGGGATTGTTGACTAACACTTGTATTCAACCAAGAGAGCCAACGCGGCACGTCAACCCATTCAAGGGGAATCTAGAGGAGTTTGTCCAGAGCCCTTCACGGGAAATTCGGCAACACTCTTGTGTTATACGTGGTGTTTAGTGTAAAAGATTTAATTAGGTCATAATTGTTTTAGCTTCCGCATTATTAGGCATTAAGTGACCATTAGGTTAGCCATCACCTATTCACCCCCCATCTAGGTGAACTTACAATTGGTATCAGAGCTAGTGCTCTTGATATTGGGTCTAACAACCTAGAGTTAAAGATCCTCATTTCAGGCTAATCACAATATTTTGTACACACACCATGGACTTCATGTCACCACCCACCTTTGACATTCTTAACATCCAAATTTGGAAAGTTAAGATGTCATTGTACCTCAAGGCCTTAGGCATTCATGTTTATCTTGCCATATCTAATGATTCATATTGTTCAAATGGTAAAAATTTTGAGGCTAATGCAAAAGCCCTTCATGCTATCAAGTCAACCCTAAATGATGATTATTTATCTAGGGTTTCTAATGTTGAATCGGCTTTTGTAGTATGGAACATCATCACCTCCCTCGGCGAAAAAGATCTATACTATGCGGGGAGTGACTCGGATGTTGGAAGCGACACCTCCAACAAGTGCTACATGGTCCAAGGGGATAACCCCTTGAGGTAAACACCGAATCCGATGATGAGGACATGCCATATGATGAGCTATCTACTTTTTGTCATCTATTGCTTGAAAAATATGACATGATTAAAAAGGAAAATAAAAATTTGAAAAAGAACATTGCTTGCATGCATATAGAACAAGATTCATTTAAATCTAACATTGCATGTTTAGAAAAAGAAAATAACAATTTGAAAAAGGATTTTGATGCCATGCTTAATGAAAAAGATTCATTAGAAAATAAAATGGCATGCTTAGAAAAAGAAAATAAAGATTTAAAAAATGAGAATGTTTCCTTGCTTTCTAAATTAAATAATCTTTGTGAAGGAAACACTATTTTGAAAAATAAAGTTGATTTGGTGAAAAAACAAAATGAAGTTGTTTTTCAAGAAAATAAGTCTTTGAAAAGAAAAATTTGTGAAAAAGGAAAAGATTTTGTTTCTCAAAAGAAGAAGAAAAATGATTTCATATCTCACCATGCTTTTCATGCCCCCACTAGTGAGATTAATGTTTTGAAAGATAAAATTAATGATTTGAGTTCAACCTTGAACTCTTGTGCATTCAACCACACTAGATTGGAGTCTATGTTTTCAAAGAAACAAACTCCATCCATTCATGCACATCATCATGCTTATGTTGCACAACATGATCACACACCTACACATAAGCATACTAAGGTGTACGTATGTACACATTGTGGCCGCAAAGGCCATTTAGCAAAATTTTGTTATGATAATATTAATTCTCTAAATTTTGCTAATTATAAAAGATTTTGGGTTCCTTACAAGTCTAACCCCAAAGGACCCAAGCAAAAATGGGTACCAAAACCCCCACC
The DNA here is from genome assembly GCA_038442645.1 of Agave tequilana. Taxonomy (NCBI): domain Eukaryota; kingdom Viridiplantae; phylum Streptophyta; class Magnoliopsida; order Asparagales; family Asparagaceae; genus Agave; species Agave tequilana. The sequence goes on from JAVJIF010030121.1 coordinate 252,810, forward strand.
CCATGTTTTTGATGTAGGTGAGGGATCTCTCAAGACGTGAGAGATTTGGTGCTTTGATAGTGGATGCAATAGACTTGATGGACATGCTTTTGGATGCATCGCTATCAAGGAGTTTTGGTGGAAAGGCCACCATTTTTGGAGCTTTGGAGTTGGTAACAATATCTAAACTCCTACTTTTTATGTACATGCTAGTTCATTTGTCATATTCATAGCATGTTCATATCTTTGTGTGCTTCATGTGGTATTTACATGCTTAGATGTAGAATGTGTCAAACTTGCATTTATACATATACAAATAGTGAATTACAATTGACTCATATATATTTGAACTTCATGCTCACTTGTATCCACTATATGCATATGTATAAACTAGTTTTGATGATTCTCTTTTATACATATTTTACCTACTTTATGCTTTACTTCATGTATATGTATTTTTAATTCAAAACTAATAAATATACATGTATACCCGTGAGTCTCTTGCCTTCATACAAATACATTTAATAGACTCTTTTATATTTGGGATATGTATGTGTATTGTTAGGATTGGATTAATCATACATATACCATGAAGATTAGTGTTTTAATAAAAAATGATTTTTTTTTTAAAAATATGTGACTTATGATCTTTTTGAGCTTCATTGACTATTTTCATAAAAATGCTATTTACATGATCGTTTAACACTCACACTTTTGTTAAAAACATTTTGAGCCTTATAGACCATGAGTGCTTAAATTTTTATGTATCTAGTTATGTTTATGAAAAACATAAGATTTGATATACTTGAAGGATCTTTAACTAGTTTTTCAAAAACAATTTATACTAGTTATTTATTCTTCAAATAATTTTTGAGATTGACACATGATTCTATTTTTCTCAAAATTTGATGCTTCATGATTTGAATATTAGTTTATATGTTAGTTTTTGTCAACACTAGGATTTATACTTGTACATATCGTGGGCCACAAATAAATCTATTTATATTTGTGCTTGAATGCTTATTTGAACCCATGAAATGTGCTTGTATTGCTTGGTTTTGATGATACATACATTTTTAAACTTGTATTCCCTTTTTGGATTAGTGTTATGATCATGTGCTTTTCATTTCATGTATATGTGTATTTTGCCAAACTTTAAGATATACATGTATACCTCTTGAGTCATTTGCCTTTCAGCAAATCTATATATATGGACTCAATTGTGTTTTGGGATATGTGTGTATACTTCTTGTGTTGTCAAAACATACATATACCTTGAAATATAATTTTTAAAAAAAATTTTTTTTTTGGTAGATTATACAATGAGATATATACTTGAACTTACCTTATGTCAATTGGTATCATTGGATCATTTCAATTGGTATCAATATGATTATTCTTTTTGTATATACTCATGTTTTGATTATATGTATGTATGCTTACAAATTCAAATTGTATCAATTTCTATTGGTATTCCCTTTTCATACATATATGTGATATTTGTGCCCAGATAAAATTGTCTTACATATTTAAAGCACAAAGGTTATTAATGCTTAGCTAAACTCAAATCTTATTTTTCAAGCTTATGCATTAGGTTTTAAATTGGTATCAATATGGTTGATCATTATCTTACTATTGATCATTTTCAAAATTGATATCAAAATTCAAAATTTGTTTTATCGAGAGAATTCAAATTTTGTTTGATCAGAGAAATTCAAAATTTTTAATTTGTATTGCATATATGCAAGGAGAGCTTAACATCTCTCTTACATATAGATTCATGTTGAGTATATTATAAATTGAGGAGCTTGACAACTCTTCTTTATATGATATACGTGTGTAGGGGGAGCTTCACATCTCCTCTTATGCATTACATAATATGTGTTATGTGAGTTAGGGCTTGTCATCCCTTCTTCATGTAATGCATATGTGTAGGGAAGTTAACTTAGCGTCTTCCTCTTCATGAATGTATATCGCATATAAATCTCTATTGATTGATTTGTATTACCCCTTCTTGATCTCTTTGTTTTTGACAAAAAGGGGGAGAAAAATTTGTTTGATTTGATTTCACTTTGAACCCTTTGTTGATGATTGACAAAAAGGGAGAGAAAGATTTTGAGTTTATATGCATGGTTGAATAAGATTTATGTTTATGCATATATATTTTTGTATTGCAAATAGGAGAAAAAGATTTTGATTTATGCTTGTTGCATGTTTTATCTCCATACTTGCATACATATTCATGTGCCTCATTGCCATAGCTATTATTTATTTGTTATGCATGAGTTAAGGGGGAGTTTCTTTGAAGCTTTACTTTAATCCATGCATATATAACTTCATGAGTTTTGTCATCATCAAAAAGGGGGAGATTGTTGGCCCAAAGGCCCATCACTCTAGTTTTGATGATGATTAACTCATGAAGTTATAATACTAATGATCTTGTGTTTAATTAGTGACAGATTCATTATCAAGATCTTAGTAGGTGCATAGCTCAACAAAGGATAAAATGTCAAGATTTGGAGCTAGCACGGTGTGATCCAAGGAGCTTTTGGATCAAGCTTGGACCAAGTCAAGAAGATGAGAAGCCTTCAAGTGAAGACTTCAAGAAGACCAAGACTTGTGTCTAGGTATAAGATTTTGTTTCTTTGTTTTAGAGTAAAATGTAAAGGATAGAATAGTTGGTGGATTTCTCAAGTATATATCACACACACACTCTTGATTTAATTGTCTTTTCATAAAAGAATTTTCAGATTTAGAAAAGACTTTCATTTTGAAAAAACATAGTTTTGGTTTTTGATATTCAAAGTTATATGTTTCAACCAAAACCTTATTTAGAGCTTAATGTCAAAACATAGATATTTCATCTTGATTGTGTAGTGGATCATATTCATACACACTATGCTTTAAAAGTATATCTTGTTTTTGTATTTGATGAAGATTTGGAAAAATATTGTTTTGGAAAAACAGTTTTTATCATGAGCCAAATATTTCCAAGTTACAAAAATAGTCCAATCTTTTATAATATGCCTTGATTTTGTGCAAGCATGTTTGTATATCAAAGTATACTGGTAAAACTATTTTTGTAGAATTTCTATGTATTTTATGGGATTTTATTTGAGCCAAAAAGTCTAACTTTTAAATCCCAGAAAACTGTTTCAGGCTTCGGATAAGTCGACTAGTAACATTTATAAGTCGACTAATCCTGGAGTCGGCCGACCGGACCGGTCGACCTACGTGCACAGATGTGCACGCCTTTGTGCACTGGAGGACGGCCGACCGTACGGGTCGACCGACAGAGAGTTAGACTCTCAGCTCCAGTGGGTCGGTCGACCCAGGCGGTCGACCGTGGCTCCAACGGTCGGATTTCTGACCGTTGGCGGTCGACCGCACGGGTCGACCGGCAGCTCTGACAGACCCCAACGGCTATATTTTTCTGGCCTATAAATTTGGGGGTTTGGTCATTGTTTTGAGCCAAGATTTTAGGAGAGTTTTGAGCCAGTTTTTCCCATTCTTTTAAAAGGGTTTTCTCCACAAATTTGAGTGCAAATATTTCCTATCTAAAGGGAAGATTTTATCAAGAGTGTTAAAGTGATTTTTTTGAGTTTTCCTCCACCACTCTCATCCTTGTTTTTCTCACACCACACTTGAGCTATCCATTGATTATTCATCCTATAGGTGTGTTGTAGTGAGATTGTTTTTAGGTGATCAAAGTGTTGTGATCACCAAAGACTTCATTTGTTCTTTGAGGAGACGGGCAAGTGTACTCGTGGTTGTTTAGGGTTCGGGTGCGAACTCTTGTTGATTGAGGTGCGGCCTCGGCGAGCCGGTGGGCTTGCGGTGTGTAAGGGACTAGAGAGTCCGAGGGCTTGTAGGTGTTGCGGCACCGAGGAGAGATCCATTGGGATCTTGCATAGTGGAAATCCTTCGTGTGTCGAAGGCGGGGATGTAGAGCAAGTGTGCTCGAACCTCGAAACATACCTTTGTGTTTGTGATTGCCATTTCTCTCTCTCTCTCCCTTGTTTATATCTTGCATTCAATTATTGTCTATCTTTATATGCTTGATATATTCATTTGTGCTTAATTGATATACTTGCGTGGGATTGTTAACTAACACTTGTATTCAACTAAGAGAGCCAACGCGGCACCTCAACCCATTCAAGGGGAATCTAGAGGAGTTTGTCCAGAGCCCTTCACGGGGAATTCGGCAACACTCTTGTGTTATACGTGGTGTTTAGTGTAAAAGATTTAATTAGGTCATAATTGTTTTAGCTTCCGCATTATTAGGCATTAAGTGACCATTAGGTTAGCCATCACCTATTCACCCCCCCTCTAGGTGAACTTACACTTACATCCTTCCTTACCACCTGTGTTCTATTGCACCAGTCTCCTGCTCTTATCATATTATACCATGTATGTTTTCTGCTTGAGACCATTTACTATCTCTCTGCCTGCTCCGGTATACCGTACTCATGACATAATTTTCAATACATGCTCTTTTGATTCGAATTTATCGATACACGTGGGCTTATGCCTGTACGCCACTTGGCATTTGCCACACCACTTGTCGGGAAGTTTCTGACTCCCTCGGATCCTCATGTTCAGATTCCGAAACTTGGAGCTTGTGAATTCTCCTGCTTGTTGTCAGAGTGGCGCAGCAGTAGCGTGGATCATTTATAGACCATTTGAGGCCTTATTCTTCCAGGCCCCTTACTCGGCTTTTGAGTTTTCCTTTTGTGACTTGTGAGTGCCTTTTTTTACAGTTCATTATTGTATATCTCTTTGTATTCTTGCATTTGCGCTTATTCGTGATGTAATATTCTTATAATATTATATCACATCATGTGATAACTTTATAAATGTACTCATATGTTGGAATGTATAATGTATCACGTATTTTCAAGCTCTGATTCTTGCATGTACTGATGCTTAGCGTATATATGTAAAGGTATTTTCGACCTATATATATATATACGTCATAGTAACATCTTCGTACCCTCAGGATCGGGGCGTTACATACTCTGAGCTTGCAGCGAGGCTAAAAGGAGCTTTTTTGATAGAGCTTGAATCTGCTTCAGAAGTGAAGCTAATAAGGAGCCCACAACGGAGCTACTCTGAGCTTGCTGCGAAGCTAGAGCTGTACTTGCAACGAAACTAAATGCTAGCTTCTTGGGTTTCTTCAGAAGGCAAATGTTTGGTTTACTGTCTACTTCACTGGATCAGTGGAGTCTAAGTCATTAGCTTGTCCATCAGGGATGAACAAGTCTTCAGTATGTCTGCGACTTATCTTTTAGAAGTGTCGACGAGTTAGACATCGTTCAGACTAGTTGCAGAGCTGCCTTGGAGTTTGTCTTTTCAGAGTGTCAATAGGAAGCATGAAATCTTCTGAACGTCAAAGTACAAGAAAAAAGAATGCATCTTGTGGTACTTATTTTATTTAGTGTTCATGTTGCTTATGTCGTTGAACTGATAGCTAACTTCAATACGAAAGTATCAATATATCTCCTGGGGCTGTTTGGATGCTCGGAAGTGGGTGGAAGTGAGAAAGTAGGAAGTAGGATTCTTTTCCTTTTGGAAAATGAGAATTTATGTTTCTTTTCCGGTGTTTGGATGGTAGTTGGAAAGTGTAAATGAAAAGATGTAATGTCTTTTCTGGTGTTTTGTTGGTAACGTGAAAGTGAAAGAGGAAAGCTTGACCACAAAGTTGACCGTAAAATAATATTAAAATTAAAATTAATTATGAAAATTTTTTGACTATAATTAGAATGCAAGTAAGATTTACATGACCAATAAATTAACTGTTTTGATTTACAACTTATTACAAATGCGATTTACATTACCACAAAATTAACTGTAACACCTTGAAAGTGAGGAAATGGTTGTGTAAACGGGAAAAGAGAAAAGGAAAGGGTTTTTTTTTTCTCCTTTTCCGGTGTTTGAATGGACAACAGAAGTGGGAAATGACACTTCCCACTCGCCCACTTTCTTGAATCCAACAGCCCCAATGTACAGTTCCAAGCTCTGAGTTGTAATTGTTCTAACAGAACTCGATTGTTTTTTAATTATAATTTGCATATTTGAGTGAGAAATCTATATCAATTCATTCACTAAACAAGTTTTAAAAAATTACAGATTTCAATTAGCTATTGTTATTTCTAGGGGTGCCACCGGATACGGATTATCCGCGGATATCCGCATCCGAATCCGCCTCCAATCCGGATACGGATATCATTTTTTCACACCCGTCAATATTCGTATCCGTATCCGTATCCGAAAGGTAGGTGCGGATACGGATATGGTAAAAGTAATATCTTATTCGTATCCGATCCGATATCCGAATGTTGCGTGCTTTACAATGATATCGGTATGGAGAAGACTATTCTTCAATAGAATAAGGTATTAAATTTTGATATTTTGAGTTGGTGAAAAAATAATAGTGAAAAGTATTCGATTCTTGCAAGAGCACCACATGATATTTTGAGTATTTCGACATCAATTATATCATCCGAATCGGCATTTAGCATCGGAGGACGTGTAATCTATTGTTATAGAAGTCAAATGACAATGAATACGATGAATGTATTGATATGTACACAATAATATCATAGTATGTATCGCATTTAATATTGTAGTAGATGAGATAAAAAGTAATATAAGTATTTCTGTTTAATTTATCTTTAACCATATCCATTTTTAACATATCCGATTAGTATCCGCATCCGATCCGCTAATATCCGATTTATATCTGATATCCGATTTTGGCGGATACGGATATCATTTTTTCGCATCCGCCAATATCCATATCCGTATCCGTATCCGAAGGTTGGGTGAGGATATGGATATGGTAGAGGTAATATCCGATCCGTATCCGATCCGATGGCACCCCTAGTTATTTCTTTTAATTAATAAGGTGAATGATTCTCAACCTCTCTTGATACATTTCGATATGTTTGCTTGATTATTGAAAAAGAAAAATGATCCCCGACCCAATACTCTTTAAGGAGAACCTTTTTATGTTGATTTTTTGGAATTTTTAATCAATAAATATGTATTGTTTAACTAAGGATTGGTCAGTTTTCAAATTTTCTATAAGAAAAAAATGCATTACATATAAATATGAAGATTTGGGGGATTGTGTGATTGCGTAAATGGATAGCGTCGGGTCGGGTCACCTCAGCCCTCCGACCCAACCCGTTTTGGCTGCTAATAAGAACGGGCTTCGCTTTTCCTCTCCATTCGAACCCAAATCATTTAATTAATGGCGAAGAACCCGATTCAGCTGCTCCGGCTCGGAGCGCTCCGCCCCGTGACGACGGCAGCGGTCAAGTCACCGGCAGTGAGAGAGACGGCGAAATCAAAGCCTTTGTACCGGAGGTTGTCGGAAGGGAGCGTGGTAGAGACGCTGGATCGGTGGGCGGCTGAGGGCGGGGCGGTGACCACACCGCACCTCATGAAGCAAGTTAGGGCGCTGTACAAGTTTCGCCGCCACAGGGAAGCGGTTAGCTTCTAACTTGACTGAAATGCCCTTATTTTGTTTGTCTATTTTGTACCAGTTTGATCTATTTCTAATCTGCTAGATTTCTATTAAAAAAAAGGGTGAGAAATTGAATTGATCCCTTCAATTAGTTCTATTTCTTTTTGTCCCATTTTATTTCTGATAAACTCTTATTATTAGTAGTAATCATTATAGAATGCTAGTTTTTTTCCCCTCCTATAGATTTATCGGTGGACAGCAATCCGTGTTTCACTAAAAAAATATATTAACGAAATAAGCAACTATAATCCAGAGAGTATAACAAACAATAACAAATAGGCCAGTTCACTCAAAAATATATATATATATATATATAAAAAATAGGCTAGGACAGCCCAAAACTAGGATTAGGAGCACTTATTTATATCCTGAAACACAATATGTACCGGCATGCTGAAATATAGTGTTCATATTGTGTTCGCATTGTCATTGTTGTTGCCTTGTAAATGAGGTTGTTCAATGATGAATATTAGCGAGAGAATGGTGATGAAGTTCGCAATGTGAATAGTGAGCAATTATTATTGAAAATTCTGTTATTGCGCTCTCTCCATATGGAGACGAGACAACCGCGCAGAATAGATCCCAAAAAGCTCTAACCCCTTTCAGAGTGTGGAGCGTTCTCCAATGTGACTAGAGATTGGAGTAGGAATTTGGATAGTTTGTGACTTTACAAAGAGAGGAAAAAGTTCCCAAATCTTTCTACTTTAAGAGCACCCGATGAGTAAATGATCAGTGGTGTCAGTAACCTTATATTACCCCCATGACACAGGACACAATTGCATTTAGTAATGTTATCTATGGTTAATGGCATTTGTAATCACCAACCAAATGGAAACCCTGACTTTAGGGGCCTTGACATGGGACACATGATCCCCGGTCATTGAGAATGTAGCATCCTTGATAGTTTACACACGCTGTCTACCCCATGCCCGTCTGAAGGTAACAGTCCTGACTTGCTCAACAAATTGAGATTATTCAGCTTGTTCTGATGTTCCTTCTATGTCATCCCATCTGCATCCAAAGGACCAAAGGTATGCTATTCGATGTTTACCAGAAACTGAACAAGGGAAAAAAGAAGAGGAAAAGAGTATTAAGTTATTAAGTTGTTTATTATGGCTACTTGATGCATGGAAAAACATTGGAAACATTTTATTTATTCTGTTAACAACTAGTTTCAAGTAGTTAAGTGTTCCAGAGATTAACTAATGGCGTGAATTTTCAATTTAGAAAACTCTACAAAATCATTATTACACAACCTTGCAATATTTAAGTCATTTTCATTTTTCACAGCTCTACAATATTGTTAATTTTATCTTGAACCCGTGTCAAACATGCACGTGCGCACACACATATGGAGTAATAACTGAAATGTGGTCTGAGCGGTTAACACTAAAATTTTTTGACTCAACGTGTATTAAGGAAAGCTTTCTGCATACAAATTAATGAAAAGAAAGTGCCTTTACTGCACAAGCGCAAACTGACATGCTTATTAGAAATTATGGTTCTGGGTTGAACTTGGTAGTCAGTGGTTTCTCTTTTTTCTTTCATTAAAATTACAATGATGCATCTACTCCGTTTTTTCCTTATTGAAATAACCTTAACACCGGCCAATTCTTATACATGCAGATCATGGATTGGATTCGGAAAAATGATTTAGACATGTCTAGTGGAACCCATGCTTTATACCTAGATCTTCTATTAAAAGTGAATGGAATCGATTCAGCAGAGAAATACTTCATAAGCCTGCCAGACCCTGCAAAGGACCATCGAACCTATGGAGCGATCTTCTACTGTTACTGCAGGAAGAGAATGCAGACTAAGGCCATTGCCCTTTACAAGAAGATGAAGGAACTAAACTTACCTTGCAATATCTTTGTATACAACAACCTAATGAGCCTTTACATGAAATTAGGTCATCACGAGAAGGTCACTGACCTATTCCAGGATATGAAGGCAAGTAACGTCTCCCCAGATAATTGCAGTTATAGAATCCTGATGAAGAGCTATGCATCAAAGAATGAAATAGAGTCCGTGGAGAGAGCCTTACAAGACATGGAAGGAGGCCAAGTTCCTTTGGATTGGTTTACATACTGCTGTCTGGCTGAAATTTACATTTCTGTCGGCCTCTTTGGGAAAGCAGAGATAGCACTCAAGAAGGCGGAGTTAGTCATGGGTGGCCGTGACTTGTCGCCCTTCCCTTTCCTTATAAAATTGTATGCAGAGACTCGTAATCTGATAGAGGTGAAGAAGGTGTGGAAGATGCTGAAGGCCAGGACTGCAAAGCCGAAGAATGAGTTGTACCTTTTCATGCTTCAGGCTCTGAGAAAGCTAGGTGATATGGATGGCTTGGAGCAGTGCTTTAAAGAGTGGAAACCTAGTTATGTTCATTATGATACAGAAAAGTTGCATAAGGTGATAGACTTTCACTTAGGTAAGAACACCGTGGAAGAAATCGAATCGCTTCAAGAACAGTTTGTACAGGAGGCTGTGGGGTCTGATTTGCAAGATGACTGAATCTTTTTGTGGAATGTTTCCTGAGGGTCGAAAGCTGAAGTGGTGCAACAAAAATATTCTAAAATCGAAAGCTGAAGAGTTCAGAAGGAACTCAGATTGCAGAGTCAGAAGCACATGAAAGGGGCTGCTTCAAACTGGTTTTGCTGATTGGATTTTGATGCAAGTGGGTTAAATATCGAGGTACGAGGAAATAAGTAGTTATTCATACCTCTGTTTCAGAATCTCGTTCATTTGTATATCAACCAGCATTTGCTATGTGTTATAATGGTCCCCCGCTCATCAGCAAAATACAAGTAATACAATTGTAGTTGTTGACAGAGTTTCTAAAATATCCAAGAATCATATAATTGGTGAAGGTAACAAATTGAAAACTATACATGTTTGTGCCAATGAGTTATATTTTAGCTTAGTTCTAGAAAACTACCAGAAATTTTTTTCTGATTTCAAAAACTACAATCAACTATAATGAACTATGCCTTTTTATGCTAGTTTCTTGGAGATTTTGAAGGTTTTTATAAAAGCTTGTGTCTATGGAAGTTTTTTTTATTTTTTTTTGAAATTAGTTGTAAGTTCATGGTAGTTTTTTTGAAATTAAGCCATCTTATTTTTGGTCTATATAGTTGTTTAATGACAGCTCATGACTGTTCTTGAGTTCTATGAGTTGTGCAGTTATGAACAATTATGTAGCAAGATATTAAACGAATAATTAACTCCCGCACGGAGCAAATTTATTAAAATTGGATGCATCTGTCCTCTAACGATGAACAAGTGTGTGAGAAAGGGGAGGCCGACGAAAGCCACGGAGCTCATGAAGTTTGCTCATGAAGTTTGTCAGAGATCTCAGAAAGCACCGCAGATGCAAGCATGCTTTTGAGGTAGGTTTGAGAACATTTCGCCCTAAATTATTGTGATTTTCCATTTCAAATTGATCACTTCACATGATGGTGAATGGGTATTGACTGAAAATTGTCAGTTTATACTTCAACGTGCGAATCTGAAGAAATGGTCCAATCTGACATAAAAGGGCGCCATTTGTGCTGGAATTTCTGTTTGCTTTATGGAGATTTAGCATTTGATATGTTTTTCAAGATTTTCTTTTAAAACATTTTGCCAAGGAACTCGACTGTTTTTTTTTCTTCTTTTTTCTTTTTTGTTTTCCATTGCTTCATACCTTTAGTTATACTTGTTGGAAATTTTATCTCTATTTTCTTTTAAATTAAAACATGCAATAATTAAAAGTTAGCACAAATCAAATTAAACATGTATCAATTACTAAACATGCAACAAAATTAAGACAAAGATTAAGATTGCTGGTTTGAGAGATGTAGTGGTGCGACGCACTGCCTAGAAGACAAATGGTCAGTTCTTTCGTCTGGACGTCGAATTGGCCCCGTCAACTATCGGTAAAGACTTCCCCGGAATCACAAGCACCTGGGCTCGGACGCTAGAATCAGGCATCTATTCAGAGCCAGAATAGTTGCCCAAAAATAAAAAAGAAGAAGAAAATTTAATTTAGGCTGAAGCTCTTCTTACGAAGAATAGGTCTTAAAATAATTTCAGAGAGAAAGAAGAGAACATGAGAACTGTGGAGTTGAGAACTAAGTTAGAGTTCAATTTATAACATTAGAACCCCATGTTGTTGTAACAACTCCATCTGAAAATCCGGGCAGTTGAGAGATATGCTCAACTGACTTGGATCCTGAACTTGGTCTATATTTGACTTAATAAAAATAACTGAAATGGAAGTTTTTTTATTTTAATTTAAAAATCCAACAGCCTCCTCAAAAGCTTGAATTTCTGGGAAGACAGAATATAACAACACAATGTAAATAAATCAGAAACACAAATCATAAAACATAAAACAAGAATAAGAAAACATAAAACAAGAATAAGGTTGGACAACTTTATATTGTGGATTCGGGGTAAATAGCTAGCGGCCTTGAATTTACCATTAGTGAATTCATCGCCACCTAAGAAACATAATGGACTACGTCTTGAATTTGGCTTCTTTAACCATAATTGATGTAAGACACACAGTAAGTTCTCATTTATTGAGCGAGCGGATTGAGCGTTAATGGTCATGCTCACAGTAGCCGACTGATGAGAGTTTCTACGGTCAGTGCTGCCCCCAGCCGCCGCTTTCACGGTTCCTCTCACGTAGGTAAGTCCTCCAAGGGTACTACAGCTAGATGTTATACGCTACATACTACATGCGTTGGACTTATTAAGAGTTTAACTCATCCTTACCTAGTTGTATCATAAAAGTATCGTCACCATAAAGAAGGGGTGGTAGCTAAGACGCTACATGTAAGATATAAATATATTCAGGTTGATGCTCCACACAATATCGCTAGTCCAGCTTGTTACTACCACATTGAACCCCTTTCATAAAACCAGCTCCCAATCAAGTATATTAGTTTCCCGCTATCGGTGAACTTCTACTATGAGCTTAACTCTATCTCTCTTAATGAAACTAAGACTACCCTCCTAGAAAGACTCTTAGTCAGCATGACTTTATGTTTTTCAGGGTCAGACAAAGTGCTTAACAGTCTTTATTTTCAAGTTGTGACGGTCAAATATTTAACTCTTCATGACTATATTATTATGACTCTTGACACCCTTTATTAAACCTATAAAGCTTTTTGGTAATTGTTAGGGTCCCCCCATTTGAGATTATAAGATAATTATAAATTTTTCTTGTTGTCTTAGTTTTAAAACGAGCAAATTATACCATAATGGTTTACGACAAAGCATAGGCATATTGTATTTGATTATTCCAGTATTTAAAGTATATATGTATATACATATATTTAATTTGATAAAGAATAATCAAGGAATTTATGCTTATCAAAAGTCACTTTAATTCACACTTAGAGTTAAATTTAAGTACTAATATGTAATTCAAATATATACCTGAAAATATAGCTTAAGTATATGAAAACATATAGTATATACTTGATTAAAATGTTGTGAACTGTACATGTACTAGTAGGAAAATATTTTATTATCCATTATACTCACCTTGTTAAGATATCAAGATTGGATTTTAGTAACTAATAAAATGGTTGTAAATTGGTTCCTTGCCGGATAGCAAAGCATCCTAATTTGTCTTGTAATTTATATTCTTAATAGTATCTGAATTTTCAACTTGAAAAAATCATCATTGTCTTAGCTTAGTGATTAGGATATATAATTTAATTTTCCCTTTGTACATACAACTTGTTCATGTATTCACAAATAATTCATGTGTGCATTTTAGGTCTTTAGTTTTAGAAATATGTCACATTTAAAATGTTCAAAGAAACTTTAAATGATTTGAAAATATATTTACTATTAACATTGAAAATTATAATATCCTTTCTAAAGATGTAAAGTCTTTAAAAAAATGGTTGAAGTGCATGACTATGTAAGATGTAGGAGTCATTTTAAAATATTCTAACTATAGAACGATAAACTAATAAATTCAAATTTTGAAGTTTAATATATATACACACACAATTTAATAAATAGTAAAATTTGAAGTTTAATATTTTCATAACTTAGATAAGAATTTTCTCATAATTTTATTATTATTAAAAACATGAATATACTTAAATAGGAGATGTATAAATTTTTACAGTTATGAATATAACTTTAATATAATAAGCTATATCTGTAGACGATAAAATTTAACTTGATATAATATCAATTATATCTTGTTACTTGAAAGCCATTAATGAAATAAAACAAAATATATAATTTTATCTCTTAGGAAGTGGGAGATTATAATTTTTAAAGATCAAAATGAAGTTTAATTTATAAGGAGTCTAAAATATTATATCATAAGAAAATCATTTATATTTTGGCAAAATAACTTTAATTGATCCCAATTAGATTTCGATGGGGGCAAAGCTGCACATGGCTATGATCCTAATTTAACATACACATTTACATGAACCCAAATTATAAGATTTGCTCATACAAACATAATGTAACCAGTAGCACATTTTTCTAATTGTAACTTCAACATAATCATATTATTAAGAATTTCAATCCTATTATGTTTCTCATACTAGACTAAATATAGATTAGGATAGCAATTTTAACTAACTTATCATGGTTCGATCATAATTTACATCAGACTCAAGCTCGATCCAACCATAACATGTAATCAAGGTTAATCTTAGATAGAATCAGGTATGTCGAAATATTGGTTTGTATGCTAGGGTTATAACTAGAGAATAACATCACTTCTAAAGTTATGATTAATAAAGACTGATGATATATTTAATAAAGATTCTATAATTATTGGGTAAGTTAAAGCCCTAATTTTATCAGTCCAATTGGTCAGGTCGGCGTAACTCGAGTTGGAGGTTTTCGCTCTTGACGTTTCTTAATTACAGAACTACGATGAGTACCCTTCCTTAATTAAATACCAATTGTATGAAATTTAGAGAAATGATTTACCCTTTAATTTTTTTGTCCTATTGAACTCAAGATATTTAGGATTTTATGCCTATATCAGCTACATGAAGAGAGTACAAATAATATTGTTGTAATTTAAGTTTGTCAAAATGATAAGAAGATTTCTATCATGGTTTATGTATTCATAATTTTTAAATGTCAGAATATAGGTTTATGTTGGTACCTTTTAAATTAGGGTACGCGGAATAAAAAGATGTAGAGTTCTTATTTAATTAAATGACAAAATTTTCTAGCAGAGTAAGAATAATAACAGTAATATGAATAATAATAATAATATGCCAAAATATAATATGCAGCGATCAAACAATTTAATTTGCAGAAATTTTGATAATTTAGTTTTGCAATAATTAGACAATTAATTGCTAGAATTAAAATACAGATAATAATTCAATTTTAAAGACTAGAGTTGTAGCCGTAATCAGAAAATTATCTAATTGAAATATACGAATTATTGCAAGAGGCTAATTAGTTACATGCAAGAAAACGGTTAAGTAATTGGTCATTTGTCAAGTATGTTAGTAAGATATAGATAACTCGTATTTAAAACCTTGTATCAATCAGGGACTTAGCAAAAGTATAAATAGAATAAGATCTTTAAACAAATAATATTTTCAAAATTTTAAATAAAATTTTTACTTGTAAGAATTTAAAATTTATTTTGTAAGAAATATTCTATTTCAGAACTATTAAACATGATTTAAAGAAGCTAACATTCACACATATCCATGTTTATGACAATGAATGAATGCTATGTTTTAATCTTTAAATTAGAATATTTTAAGTTCAAACAAAAACCGAGAACAAAATTGTTCATAACATCCCGCAAAACTATAATACTTAAAATTATATGGGTCAAGTGTTAAAATTAAATGCAAAAAACTACAATAAGGGAGGATTTTACAAGTAAATTATGTTAGTGCATTAGACTTCTACATCTAGTGACAAAAGAGGGTATTCTACTACAAGAATATATCAGTAAGGATCTGTGTCCTTTACATGCAAGGTGATTGCCTGAAAATTAAATTTCACAAATTATTTTAACAATTATACCAGCCAACATGACAAGGGTCTAAAAGACTAAAAAACATAAAACAAAGACATGAAAAATAAAAACACATCAAAAGTTTGGGCATATGGGATTGGAATCAGGTACAAAACTTCTCACGACATCAATGAAAAAGAAGTTCAATGGTGAGAGAAACTGCATTTTGAATTTTTTTTTCTCGCTGCCACAAACATGAGGTATAATTTGACATGTTACTAACTACAAAAAAAAGGCAAATTAACTGACTATGCTACAGAGACCTAAAACTTAAGTAAAAATGCACAGGAAAATAATGACAGAAAAGTAAGGAGAGTTAACTTATCTCTTTCTTTAAAGATAAATCCATCAAAAGACTTAGTTAAAAATAATAATATGTAAACAATTTATAGATAAAATAACGCATTTGTCTTAGTTAAAAATAATAACAAATATGCAGTTCACAGAATGTTGATAATAACACTATTACTTTCTTTTAAAAAAACATAACAATTTAACATCAAAAATCTAATGTGACAACGCAGACTCTAACATTATGATACTTTGAAGAGTAGGTTTATAAATTCAAACTAATATAAGCAGATCAATAATTATCATGATTAGTTAAATAAATATGAATTTTGATTTTATTCATGACCATATAAGCTAGACACCCCGGTATGACATATGAAGTGTATAAAAATAATCTACAACTATTTTGTGCCACAAATTTAACAAAGAAAACCAAGCATGAATCCAAAGCATATTATTAAATTCAAAATATAATTATTGTAAGAATATTATTTCTTCAGAACAAAGAAAGCTAAGAAAGTAATTTGCATGAAAATTAATTAACAAAAAAACCTGATTTGTCTTCTAAATTGTTGAAAATTTTATCTCTATTTTCTTTTAAATTAAAACATGCAATAATTAAAAGTTAGCACAAATTAAATTAAACATGTATCAATTACTAAAATTAAAACAAAAATTAAAATTGCTGGTCTGAAAGATGTAGTTATGCGACGCACTGCCCTAGAAGACAAATGGTCGGTCCTCTCGTTCGGACGTCGAATTGGCCCGTCAACTAGCGGTAAAAACTCTTCCGGAGTCACCAGCACCTAAGCTCGGATGATAATCAGGCATCTGCTCAGATTCAGAATGGCTATCTAAAAAAATAAAGGAGAAGGAAATTTAAGTTAGGCTGAAGCCCTTCTCATGAAAAGTAGGCCTCAAAAGAAATTTCAGAGAGAGAAGAGAAAATGAGAATTGTGTATTGAGAACTGAGCTAGAATTTTATTTATAACTTTAGAATTCCCAGTTATTGTAATAACTCTATCAGAAAATCTGACCATATGTTCAATTGACTTCGATCTTGAGTCTTAGTCTATATTTAACTTGGTCAGAAAAAACTGAAATGAAAGTTTTTTTTAATTTTAATTCAAAAATCCAACAATATCACATCTTTTTCTTTTTTCTGATACTCGAGTTTTTAAGAGGATTGCACTAAATATTTGTGGTTTGAGCTCATTGTCTTTTGAGTTTTAAAACATTTAGCATTCTTCATAATCATTTCTCATATGTTACATCTGAGCTCTATAGTGCTTCTGTTGTAATATATTAACAACAATAAGCACATGGATTCTATTTTAAAGGAAGAAGTGGAATTTTCACCCTCTTTCGTTAATAATATATTATAAAACAAGATAGAAATGTAAATCAGCTGACACAGGAGGTAACTCCCTCCTATGTCGCACTCAAAAATCGTATTTTTCGAGTGAATTTTTAAGATCCGACCGCACATTATCATCTTCATATTCTAAGATATACATATATAAAAAATTAAGTGATTTGAAGTTCGTTTACTTATTGATTTAATCGTTCCATTTTATTCTATTGTTAAAAAACCGTTAATGTTTGAACCCAAAGAAAATGGAGTAAACAAACTTCAAATCACTTGATTTTTTATATGAATATATCTTAGAATATGAAGATGATAATGTGCGGTCGGATCTTGAAAATTCACTCGAAAAATACGATTTTTGAGTGCGACATAGGAGGGAGTTGCCTCCTGTGTGTTAGCTGATTTACATTTCTCTCAAAAACAATTCTCAAGCATCGAATTTATACAAAAGGTGATGAGGTTTAAATACAATCTTGCCTATGCTGTCAAGGATGCAGGCTTTAGTAACAAGAATAACTTTTGGAACAGCAATAAATAACACCATTTAATTAATATTCAAGAGTTTTAATTGTAAGAAAGTATCCAAATGAAATGCAAAAACATGTTCAATGTAATTATTGCACTTTCTCGCTACCTGCAGCTGACTGATTCCATTTTCACATAATTTACAAACCAGTAGTAACTCTGAACTTACAAATAAGAACTGCTATCAGAATCAAATGTGTTGTCTATTTTCTCGGAAATTGCCCCAAAACATGTGATATCTCTACAGAATCATCGATACATAATTTTCTTAATATACAACTGTATAACAGTTTTGTCTGTACGACAGTCATCAATAGCATTTTATAAACAGCGAGTGGCAGGAAATGGAAATCTACACTCCATACAATTGCTTGTGGAGTGTACAATTTCACCACCAAGTAATAATTTCTTTTCACGATATGATCCAGATGAAGGGTCAAGGCCGAGCAATGACAGATTTCCTTTCTGGTCTCCACAACCTTCTACTTGATTTAACGATTTTGTGAGGTTCAGTTACTATAAGCTGAGCATCAAGCTTTGATGCATCGAGAGATAACTTATCTCGGATGAAAGCATCCAAATCAAAGTCACTCCGTTGAAGACCATCAATCATCTGAGCAGACGAGCTAGTTGGAGCCTCAATTTCTCCCTCCAGCCTTCTTATCATTTCATTCCCCTTGGAATCTGAGTTCTGCTCCATGTTTAGGAGTCGCTTTATCCTGTCAAGAGCAGGATCAAAGATGTCGAGGAAACCCAGAACCCATGAGGCATCATCCACGACTTCTGTACGCTGTAGATATATACAGTAGAAATAATCAGTTTGGAGGGAAAAAAAATTCGAGACATTTCCTGAAAATTTTAGCATGCACAACTTATTCGGGTTTACATCATGCAAGATATAGTGATAAAAGAGGAGAGTTACTGAACAGATCTATAACCATGATATCAAGCACATAACTGCATCCACAAAAGCTGCTGATGTTTTTACACTCGATCTAGAAAGAATATATTAAACAAAACATGCAGGTGCTTAATGTGTGGTTAAAAGCATCCGAAACACATGAAAATAAGAGAGCTATTGGCAAAATGACTTGGTACTTTTCATAGCCACTATCTTCGTGAAGATTATGCATATACTATGTACAATTGAGAAATAAATATAATTTATTCTCAGGTGCTAGCACACAGATTATGTAGAGCAGAATCTTGATGCTGCAGCAAAACAGGAAGTAGTCAAGTTACCATGGCTCTTAAGACACTTAGCTTCGGAAAGTTCAAGGATCAAAATTGATTTTCATTAAACTTACTATCTATTGATTTAGCATGTCAGTTTTTAAGCATTCTAGACAAAACAAAAAATGTAGCACATAAATCCCATGAGAACATGTCAAAGCAAGCATGAACATAAGCCTGTTATCTGCTTAATACAAAAAAACCTCATCCTCATAGGATAGCCATATTTAAAACTTATCTAGTAATTCACTCAATGCCTATAAACAAATTTAGCAATTTGTATATAATGTGTTTTTGTTTTTCAATATTTGTTGTACAAACCCATATCAAATGTTATTTTACATCTTTTTTTATATTTGGTCTTTATAAGCCTTAACTAGTAAGTCTACCCAATCAAGACGGTATTGGTTTTTTTTTTTTTTTTTTTTTTTTTTTGCCTAAAAATGTTTGGCATGTGATAAGCATCTGTGTGAGATGCCAAATTCTGGAATTAAGGTAACTCTCCATGAGGGGGAAGTTTAGCATGAAAACTAAAGGGTTTTGGAAGGAAATATGGTTATTCTTTGAATACATGTAGTTAGAGAGTGATCCTGCAAGTATCCTTTAGCTTCGAAAGAGCAGTCAATATCCTATCCCCGTAATTTCACTTGCTATTTCTTTTCACCTGAATAAATATTCTTTAGGGTGATTTATCTGTAAAGGATCATTCCAATCATTCCTCTTTTAAGTAGCAAACTCGGCTCATGGTAATAAAAGTAGTGAGAATTACAAGAACAAAGAAAGCTGGAAACTTAATAATAGATGTGTCACAATCCCTATGTCAACGAGATCAGTACTATAGAGAACGGCTATTCAACTGCCCTCAAAATTTCAATATTTGAAAATTGACGCGACAATATTTGAAAAACAACACGCACATCTCAGAAGCATTGGAATTAAAATCTAAGAGTGGATATTTATTCAGGTAAATGACAACCAATTGATTGTAATAGCATAACTCTGAATTCTTAAACCCATGAATGGGTATCAAGAGATAAAGCCAAGCTAGAATCAAGGCAAAACTAACCTGCTGAAAATACAAGTTTCGAATTTCTTCAGCCCGCACGGGATTCCCTTGGTCCTCCTCCAGTGATGCCCACGTCATCCATGTTACATAACTTTGAGAATTTATGTTCAATGAAGACCTAAACAATCTTCTAGCTGCTGATAGATTGCCAGCCCTCTGTTCTAAGACACCCCATGCCTGCAACACATGTCAAATATCACATTATTAAACAATATGTGAAGTTATGAACTAATAAAGTAATAAAATAAAAGCTTTTCAAAGGAAATTTGGGCACTGGGCACGTGCAGACTCATGCACGTACATGCACACACGTGCGCACAATTAAAAAGAAAAGAAAAAGAAAAAGAAAAGAAAAAAAAAATCTAGAAAAGGGAAAATCACAATCGTGGGTAGTGAAGCAGGACTCTCCACACAAAAGACACGGATTTGCCTAAAAACTGATACTCACAGCAGTTTGAGGTCTGATTTATTCCTGAGGATAAAGTGATTCCATTGGGCTCTATGGCATATTTTGTGCCTCAGAGGTGAATGGATTTCTCTATAGATGATCATTTCATTTTATTTTATAACCTTGACTCTTTCATTGTCTAGGGGATTTTGATTGCTTTATCCTAAATTGCATGAGTTTAAACTATGTGACTGAAAAAAGATGGGTTCCTACTCGCCGTCTGTGACTGTTTATGTTCTATGACATGGCCCTCTATTTCTTGTGGTTATCTTATATTAGCACACCAATATGCTGAGGGCTGACATCAGGTTGGCAGTTACGAGATGTGTGCCCTCCCGAATCATAGTTTTTTCCTTACTTCTTTATAGTGTTTGCTCGGTTGTTTCCTCACGTGTGCAATGGTACAGCCTCAGCTACCTAGATACTACGGATCTGAGTGAACCCATGAATCGCCATGTCATAAAAAATGATAGAATCTTCCTACTTGTGGAATCAGTTGGATCAGTGCGATCTATCATGTTCCAGGATCTGAAATCATCCTAGGAATTTAAAGGAATCACTGATTGGCTATTACAACAACAACTAAGCCATTTGTCCCAAGTATTTGGGGTAGGCTACATGAACCAAAAGAGAATTACGCCGGATCGGGCACATTGATCAGCTTTCTCCACTCATTCCTATCGAGCAATATGCCTTCACTCAGACTTGATGAAAATTAGTTAAATAGGCTTCCTACTGATTGGCTATTACTTGATGGAAATTAGTTAAATAGTAAAGAATGATTCACTCACTTCTAATGTATTAATGAAACATGCGGACTTGAAATTGATCATTTAAATTTCTACTGGTTCAAAAATGAATAGGTTTCCAGCAAATGTCTCATTAGGCACAAGGCATAGAAATGTTCACACCATGAGTATGCCTCTTTAATATCTATACACACATTTCATGACTCTCATTTTACTTAGAATGTGGAGTCACTGACTCACAAGTGTCCTACTTTCTAGGGCATGATATATCCATGAATCAACTTTCTAAATCCATAAAGGATAAATCTACATTAACATCATTGGCTATACTGGAAACGAGATCACAGTTAAATTCCAGGGAAAACTAAAATACTATAAAAACATATCATAAAGCCTAATGAAAATAATTGAACATTCGGTGAGGGGATGGCCGGATCTAGCGGCTGGACCTAAACAAGCATATGTGCTCTGGGCAGGGGATGACCAGAGAAGCGGTCACTTGGGATCCCAATTCTTCTTCTTCTTGTTCTCTTTCAATGTCAAGCATGAATATAGTGGGATGTAACTCGGTGTTCCATTGTAATCTGCAAAAGCTTTTGAAATATAGGACGCCTATGAAGCACGAACACTTCAAAATGAGTGCCTTGTCCGTGCCAGACATGTGTCGGACACCGACACTTGCAAGATACCTATCCGACACGTATCAGACACTTTGAAATTGTATCAGATTTTAAACAACCATAAAATCGCGTGTCGACACCGTGTCCAACGCCATGTCAGTATAAAATAAAATAAAAGAATGTGTTTTAGATACCTAAAAGTCACATCGCTTAAATAAACATGAAAAAACTATCGCTGTGTCCCCTGTCCGTGTCCATGCTTCATAGTTGGACACAGTTATAGACAGGTAGGGGATTGTTATTCATCATTTGCTTGAATGGAGAAAAAGGACAACAGATTATGTCAATCGGAGTTGTTTTGGCTAATCTTGTTGGTCAAAGTTGGTTTCAGGTGGGTGCCACCCAATTTCTCCCTCAATGCATTCTACGGTTAGGATATAGGGAATTCTCCCGTATGTGTGGATTATGATTTACCTATTTGCTGGTGTGACCACAGGGGGTTGGGCATCGAATCAGAATAGATGGTGATTCTGAATGTAACATTCACAACTGAGCAATGACGGTCATAACTTAATAATTACAAGGATAATTCGTGTACTAGAATTCATGTATTTTCAGCTAGGACGGCGGAAATTAGAGTTGTGTTTGGCCTTAAGAAATAAGAAAGTTGATGGTGATATGCTTCGTCCCAGACAATAGCAGTACTGGTGCCGAAGACATCATCCAGCCGTACAACGACCTCAACTCACAACAGTTCTATATCGATGAACCTTATAGGTCCCAGTCTCGGTTGTATTTCATGAGGGTTGAGGCTTTTGCATTTTGTACTTGTACTCGCTTTTGTAATTTAGCTTGTTTCGTTAATATCTTTATAATGGAACGCGGAGGGATTATATACAACTATTTTGCTTCACAAAAAAGAAAGAAATAACTTGAACATTCAGTAAGCATGAATTGTTGCTGGCAGTAGGAAATATTACTTTTCCGTATCTAAAAAAAAAATCTCATTTTTTTTTAAACTCTTCTTTGTTAAAGAACAAGGAAAACTTTATATGGTTGATCATGCTGAAAAGAAAAAAATATAAACTTTGAACTTAATGGTTAATAAACAAATATGAGGCTATCTTAATATCACATAATCAAATGAAATAATATATACCTGAAGGCAACGAGCAGCACATTCACTGGTTGAATCAACTGACAAAACCCTTTGGTATAGTTCCCTTGCTGTGCGCATGTTTCCTTCTTTCCATTCCATCCATCCCCAAGCCTGTTACGATCCAATAATAAAATTAGCTCTCATAACAAAGTACTGATGGAAGATGGTAACAAGACATGATTGAACAAATTATTAAATGAAGATTTATATATAGCCCTAGTCAAATTGCAATATATGTGATTTCTTAATATACCCGGGAACTTAATTGAACCACAAAAATAAAAGTGATAACAAATAAAGCAATAACTAGCTAGCTGATAATGTGCTCTTCCACGAAAATAGAAAAATGAGTTGAATGCATTATAACCATTTGCTATTAAACAAGACACAAAATATTTATATAATAACCATATTGTAATCCAAATTTCATATAGGAATAAAATATAAAGAACTATGAGAAGAGTTCTATATTCATTCATAATGCTATTATGATTCATCTATTGAGAACATTCCTCTGCTGATGGGTGCTGATGAAGAGAGCTTTTAGATATCCTACTTCGGCTCTCCCTCGTCCATTTTCTAGCATAACTTTTTCCCTTATCTTTAATCAGGTCAATTACAAGTTCTTTTTGTTATCTATTAATGATAATACAAATTATAAGAATAAACTCATTGCTCACTAAACAGCCATTTCCAGCTCAAGCCCAAGAAAGTGGTAATTTCAATCTTCCCAGGATTGGATGGCTATCAACTTTCATTTCAATTCTCTATAGTCTCCATTATCCTTATAAGTTACCAAACCCTTCTTTTTATTCTCTTCTTCTCCTCTTCTTCCTCTCCATATATAGACAAGTTAATGCACATAACTCAATAAAGAAATTCTTTGGCTGTCACTTGATTCTCCATATCAAACTGCCACTCCTCCTCCTATTAAGTCAAGTCTCTCTCTCTCTCTCTCTCTCTCTCTCTCTCTCTCTCTCTCTCTCTCTCTCTCTCTCTCTCTCTCTCTCTCTCTCTGTGTTTCTTCTTCTTTTTCCTTTTTTTATTTGCTGATTGTTCTCTTGACCGCTTCCGTCTTGTTCTTTACTTCAAGTAAAGGAAAATGTTTATTTGCTTATTTTTCCTATCCCATTTACTTCACCCTCTTCTTTCTCTTACTTTAAGTACATTTTCACTTCTATATATCATTACACAAGGAACAACCGACCGCAAATGTGGTTACCTAGAAATCTGAGTAGTTGTCTTGGCAGTCTGGGTCTCACCTGCCTAGATCCTCAAGTCTCCTTGACAACCCTTGCTGTTCTCAGTGTCTCTAAACTATTTTCCCACCAAATTGGATGCATAAATTATCAATAGATAAAAATTTATGCATGTTATTTCAAAAGCAAGCTTGAAACTATCTAGAACCTCTTTCTTTCCTTGAATTATAGGCTTTTGTGTTAATGGCAGTGTACTTGTATAAAAGGATGTGTATTCTTAGAGATGTATTGTTTGATGGCATGCCATAAGTGTAACAGTGCCTCTAGTCCAGATAATTATCATACTGATCAAATTTGTTGAAAAACAACACTAAATTATAGATATAGGATGTGACGTGGAGGATGTATTCTTACAAGCCATACTGGTTGGTGCCTCGGGTCTAGTTCAGATGCTCTACGAAACAATACTCGAGCTAGGTTTGCAGATGAATGCTTGTATTCTAGCAAAGCAAGTGACTGAAGGATGACAGGATCCCTTGGGTTCAATGCATGGCCGATCTTCAAAAGCTTCCTTCCTTTATCAATGTAGCCCAGATTGGCCTCAAATAGTGCCCATATATGCCAGGCAAACCTGTTCTTTGGACTAGCTTGGACTGCTTTCTGCATTGAAATGATGGTAAGATGAACATTACATGGAAATTTAAAAATAATGGTGTCAGAGAATCATAGAATCATGTACTAGCACAAGAATCAGAATTTTGCTGCAAATGTTTACATGAATGACATACATGCACTGTTCATGACACTTCATTAACAGATGTAATTGATTTCATAATGGGACATAAACTCCCAACATCCGAATATCAACTGATTCTATTAGATATTAGATTTCCCATGGAATGTATATAAGTCAATAACAAGAGAAAGTAGAGGAAAACTAAAATGAAAGTATATGAAGGTCATAAAAAATACCCGGGACATAAAAATGTCACCTCAAATAGCTGTCTAGCTGCGTGGTTGTTTTCTTGCTGCATTTCTACTTGTGCCCATGCCTGCATGAAAACATGGATCATGTAAAATAAGTCAATGTCAACTTTTCAAAATTATATCATTAAAATGAAATAAGACTCACGAGCCAGCTTGCGCAGCTTTTGGGGTTACATTTAGTTGCTTGCTTGAACAAGTAGCGAGCTTGCTCAAAGCGGTTTCCCTTAGCTTCAAGTAAGGCAAGAGTTTGGTATATGTACTCATTTCCACCACAATACTTGAGTCCTTTACCAAGAAGGTTCCTGGCCTTCTTTATACTTCCTTGCTTGAGTTCCAAGACGGCCCATCCATGCCAAGCTGCAACATGTCTCTTATCAGCTACAGTTGCAGCATCAAAAAGTTCTCTTGCCCGTCGTATGTTCCCGACCTTATTTTCCAGGACAGCCCAACACTGATTGTTCAAAAGGTTCAATCACAAGCGATGCCAGAGTTTAACAGAGTTTGATCAGTGAACAACACAGAACATTGAGTTAAGGAACATGCTGAGAAAAGAAATGTATTAATGCGATGTATAAGCATGTCTTAAATAAGGCTGTGATCTGCATGCAGGTAATCAACCCAAATGCAAATGCATTGTAACTCATATAAATGCAGTGCTCCAAACAAATAGCTTATAACGTATTAGCTAGCAAATATATCTTATCTAAGAAATAATTCAAAATATATTAGACACTTAAAATCAATTATGCCTACATCTTTCAGGACAGGAAGTAGTAAAACACTATGCTTCACGTTTGTTTTCTTAATTTTTCAGAATCTGAGAGAATTAATAACGTATAGCTTACGGAGTAAATCCAAGATATCTTATTTCAGGTTCAGGATTATCAATAAAGATACTCTTGAAAAGAAAGGGCCATATTCAAGTAGACTGGCATTCAAGTCTATTGAGCATTTCTGGACATGTATTCACTACTTTCTCCAAAAAAATGTATAGCAACTGAAAGCCATTACCCCAAAAATCTCAATGCTATCCGAATCAAAATTCAAAAACAAGACAACAACATATATTTCATTACTCAGAAGAAAGTTTCTAGAATCTCTAGTTACTAAAGAAAGAAGCAACACTCCTTTATGCAGCAGACCATCATCTAAATCCCTTGCATCCAACATTGTTCCAGCACATTCAGAAAGGTATTTCTCAATATAATTTTGCAAGCAATATAATTGCTAATGAGTAAAATTTTAAAATTGAAGAAACATCCACCAACCTGCCAAATATATGGATTTTCTCCTTGTGTTGCTTGGCAGCCTCTTTCATATACCGCTCTAGCGTCTGCAAATTTTGATTGCTTGCATAAAAGCTTTCCAAGGGCCACGTATGCCCGCCCATCTTCAGGCCAAAACAAGATGCACTGTACAAAAGATTAACTATTAGGCATCATCATACATCTACTTATTCTATAAAGATAAGTTTGAAGCCAGTTTGTATACTACAAGCCGAAATTTCATGAAGTGAAATTTATTATCCTGTTTAACACAAATTCTATCACTATGCAACAATGAAGCGGCAAAGTTATACCTTTCGTAAAATTTTTGCAGCTTCTTGGAACTGGAAATTCCGCGTGAAAACCTTGGCTCGATAGAGAGCAAGCTCCAAATTGATACCCAGGGGTTTGTCCTCAGCTGCCACCTCAACCCTCTCGGGCTCAAACATCGGCATCTTCTTCGCCATCTCATTGAGCTTGACTTCAATCTTCGACGAAGATCGCAACTCCTCAACTCTTTCCCCTTCGTTGCCTTCATCCAACAACTCATCCACCGATTCGTCATCTGAAATCTCCTTTATCGGCCTTCGAACAGCGAGAAATCCATCCGAACTCTTCTCCTCTCCTTCATTCTTCGTCTCTAGATTCTCCTCTTCGATCGGATCTTGGAGGACCTGAGCTGATGGGTTCTTGGACGAAGAGGGAGGGGATTTGAGGAGGAGGGGAGAGGGGAGGGCTTTGATCGGGATCTTGGCGAGAGATCTGGCGAGATTAGGGTTTGGGTTAGGGTTAGGGTTTGGGGAGTGGAGAGAGAAGAGAGGGAACTGGGACTTGGAAGAGGAGAACAGCTGCATTCCGTTGATCTCTCACCGGATAAAACAGTTGAGGACGAAGCGAAGGCGGGCTTTTGAGAAGAGAGTGGTAGCTGGTAAATTACGCTTATCCCCCTCAATTTGAAAACAGAAATGGCTGCCCCCGTTCATCAAAATTGAGGGTACTTTCGTCTTTGTGCTCCTGGAATATAGAAGGTGGCTCGCGATCGGCCACGTCTGTCGATTTTTGGGATAGGATCATAGGACCGGATACCTAGTGTGTAACACGCTACAGCGAAACTGAGTGTTTAGAGTTGCCACATGTAGTATGTTGGGGGACCCACACAAACTTTATAAGGTAACGGTTTGGACAAGCTGTTTGTATCAGGTGTTTTGAACAGCAAGGGGAAGGTGTGGTGGCTTCTGCTACGTGGGAGCTAATGATTGGATGAAAATCTGCAGTTGATATCTCTCAGGGATGCTTTACTCAAGATAATTTCCTGGGCGTTCCTTTTTTAAAAATCCTCTTTTTGGATTTTAATTCGAAAAGAGACTACGTAAGTGAATTTTTATTTTTATTTTTAGGGCTGTTCTTTAAGTTCTAGGTTGCCAAATAAGAATCTAAATTTTAGGTTCTTAGTTGGCAACCCAGAATCTAAAATGACAGTTTTTCTTTTCTCTTTCATGTTTTATGGTCTCTCTCCCCATAAATTGATAAATTGGGGGGAAAATTAAATTACATGTTTATTTTTTTAAGCTATGTTGTTTAGGCTTTGAGTTGACAATTCAGAACTTAAAGTTTCAAAAGTGATAAAAAATCATACACAGCAGGATGTCTACGGGGCCAAAAAAAAGTTGGTTTTTTACATTATTTTTCAGGGATGTCTCTTTTTCGAATTAAAATCCAAAAAAAAGATTAAAAAGACCCCAATTTCTTCAAAAAAACACCTTAAAAAACAAGAAAAATCCCAAAAAAGAACACAAGGGGCCCACATTCCTGAAAAATTATAAAAATAAAAATGACGATAATCAGTTTTAGCAGGAGGTCACAACAGATACGAGATGCATGTAAATGATAACTGAACAAAAGAAACCGAAGTCCCAAGCAAAAATCAATAGAAGCAGCAACAATAATATTCAGCAATCAGAATCAATAGAAGCAGAAAGGAAAATATCGAGCAATCAGAATCACAAATTGTATCTGGAGAGTCCCCCAAAAGCATTCAACAACAGAAACCGAGTGTCTGATAACATCGACACCAAGAATTGCAGAGGTCATGTCCGACAAATAGCAATAGAGTGCCACTGAAAATATTGCACAGATTATACCTGATACACAAGTTAGTCGCGTACAAGAGATCAAGAAATTGATAGTTCCAGCAACAGAATCGTTTTGATCTAAACAATTAACAAACTGAATACAAAATTATACAGGAACCGCAACTTGGCATCTGTATGTCTTGTTTTTCGTCATCAAAGCAATAAAATGGAACTTCACCATCACAATAAGGTTGCCACTGGCAGCAAGATCACAAAGACCACAATGTGTGAGATTCCAAAACTGCTAACCTTAAAGGTCAACTTTTCTCATTCCAGTGAAGTTTTACAGACCAAAGTTGGACTACATTTAACAACAGCATGAAACTTTGGAAATGTACTTTATGGCATTTTGAGCAGTAACACAACAAATTTAAAATACATTGTATATAGCTATTATCAAACATGGAAATGAACTTTTACAACTTATTTTAACCAGAAAAATAATTTGATGCATCTTATAGAATGTGGCCTCCTAGAGAGAACATTCATCTTTTGAATAAACTCTGCTGCAGAACATTCCCACCCGAATGGTATTCAGCACTAACAGCAGAGTTAAAATATATGGTGCATGGAATCACTCCTCATGAAGTAATAGAGGCAAAGCTGTTACAATAATTTACCCGAATGAATGTATTACTTAATTTCCCCCCCAACGGCGTTTTCTGGTAGGTCTCTGTTGTTTAATTTCATCCGATACGACTGAAACATCCACCTGAGAATTCATATTCTTCTCAGGTCCTTGCTTGGAAGCAATTGGCTTTTTGAACCGCTCCATGCGCTTCTCCATCTTTGCTAGAGTCGCAAGAATACGGTTGTTGTCATATATACCAGCAACCTTACCACTGCGCGAGGAATCTTTCAACTGAAAGTTGTCCACCTTTTTCCCAGAATTCAAATCCTTTGTTACTAAAACCACGTCTTGCTTGTCAGACTCAATCAACTCTCCCTCCTCAATCTCATTGTCTTCTACATTTTGTGAGACTGGTAACTTATCAACCAAAATTTTGGTGCGGTCATCAGAGTTGAATGACTTAGAATCTTTAACTCTATCCACCTTCAGGCCAGTTTGATGAGTGTGGCTACCTTCACCGTTTGATATATGTGGGTAAATCACCTCTTGTTTGCAGGCCTGCCTGAGATGCCTAAAATTCTTCAGATGGTTATCTCTGTATCCTGCACCAATCGCTTTTTCACTCTCACCTGGAACTCCACTGTATCTTCTAGCCAGCTGCACATGATGGATATTGAATAAGAAGCAAAAATCAGTAGGAAAACATCAAAATAATTAGACTTTTATAATAGCCACAAAACCTATGGCTTCTAACAACTAAATCTTGTTTACTTCTATAATATGAGTCAAAGCAACAGATAGTTCTAATAGAAGAAACATAAAACTTTTGGGAATGCCTCCTAGAGTCCACAATCAGATGAAACTAAATAATTATTTGAATTATAAACCAATAAGGTGCTAAATGCAACCACAGGAACCTGCATGTCATTGAGTTTGTACTTATTTGACTATTCTCCAACAATGGGTACAATGAAAACTCCATAAATGACATGAACACAGATATGTGGTGAATTTCCATTATGGCAAAAGTAGTGATTAAAAAAAAAAAAAAAAGAATTCAATGGTGAAAGACATCAAAATGAGGCTCAGAGAACTGAAAGAATGTATATTAACAACAATTTTAACCAATCCATACAGAACCTAGAATGATTCAGTCTACAAATAATACAAACTTTATACAGACCTCAAAGGTAATGGTTGATGCAAGAGCTTTCAGAGATCACTAAATGCACACAAACGACAAACCACACCTCCAAAAACTGAACCATGAAAGCAAACATGGCAATTCCAAACATATTCTCGTAAGGATCCAAATTACAAACTAGAAATCAAATGACTAGGAACATTATTAAAACCACTATATTTGGTTACTTTCCTGAAAGTTAAAAACATATGAAGAGACACGATTATTGGGTTCAATCTTCAGTTCCACATAAAATATAATTTACCAAATCCAAAAGGAAGAACAAAAGCTTGCCTTCCGGAATGCAGATATGGTAAACAGAAGAACTTTGAATGTTGTTTGAACACCTGCCAATATACTCATAGGAAATCTCTCCCCAATTTCTGGGAGAGGGAGTAATCTAGCTCATTCAATTAAGGGGAAAAAATGTGCATCTGTCGATACTACATATCTGGTTCTGCATCTCTCAAAACAATAATAGCCTAAAACAATGACAAAAGACTTTATTCCCAAACAGCTTAGGTCATGAATCCTTTCCTCCATTTAGTTTGACTTTCTCAAAACCAAATGGACAGAGAAGCTACCATACATGAGAAATCTCCACCAGAAAGCAAATCTTCCGATCAATCTATTTCAATACTAATCAGTAATCACTAACTTTCCTTGATGAAAAATAGAATTCCAGGGCTAAAGGTGATATACCAGGCATGTCATCTCATTCCTTAAATTCCCCACTTCCGTTTAAATCTTCAACACAACATTTTTTTCATGTGCCATAAATAAAAATTACATATAATTAGTATTAATCAATGTTGCATAGACATGGACACAGTAAAACACGGTATGCAGATAAGCAAAATCTTAAAAAATCTTGAATACAGATGCATTGTGGACACAGCAATAAAGCAAAATTATATATAGATGTATATGAAGAATTATGACAAGGCATGATATAATCTCAAGGTTCATAATAACAAATCTTATGAATGCAATTTCATACAAATTTTGAACCTCAAAAATTCCATACAAATTTTGAACCATGAAATTATATCCGGCCCGAGTCCAATGCCAGGCAGGTTCAAAACTGAATGCACTAGACATGGAGGACACATCTCCATCAAGTACGTGACAAACCCAGATACAACAACCTCCACATAGGTACTAATCATTTTAGAAGTTTATAAAACTAAAACTTCAGACCTTTGCTGGTTTCGTGGAAATCTACTGAGGGTACGAAATAAGTGTCTGGAACAAAAAGGTCAGTTTTCATCCTAAATAGCTGGAATTGAAGACCCATGCAGAACATAATCAATAGACACTATCATTTTGGTTTGAAATGGCAGAATTGTCTAACCAGGCATACTCACCTTTCCTTTTCTTTGTGTGTTCAAGTTGTGAAGTAGAATTAGGTAGCCCTTCACATCCACCCTACTATATCATGAAAGACATAAAGCTTCAACCTCCTGCACCCCCCCCCCCCTTCCCCGTGGGGGAAAAAACAAAAAAGAATAATGAAAAAAACAAAAAATGAACCACCACCACAACAAAACATACACAGACACAACAAACACTATGGTACATATCGAGAAGACACAACAACCATAAACAACAAATAGCTAAAAGATAGACATCTAGAACTTCTGCAGAGGTCCCTTCTAGGCCAAACGTGCAACATCATCATTCAATGAAAATCCAAGAGCCAAAAAGAAATTAAATTAGTTTTACAGTTCTGGATTCCTTGGTATGTCAACACGAGTCATGACCTAAGTCCATTTCTAGTGATGTATGGAGTTTTCAGACAGTTGAACCACATGGTCAAAGTAGAATTAGATGTGATTTGACCTATTTGAACATCAGTCTAGACAATGACCCGATGGAGAGTTTGGCTATTTACATCAAGTTCAACCTATTTTCATAAAAAGCCTATTCACGGTTTCCATCCTTCCTCCCTTTCTTTTCCTCCTTTCAGGTATTATGTTCTTTAAAAATGCACAAATCCATTTGTACATGGAAATGCCTACATCCTCGACAAAATACAAACAAAATGAACCTCAACAATGAAAAGCAAAAGGATATGTTTGCCTAAAATATTCAATGCAGCACATAATTTGCATCTTCGACAAATTCAAAGAATTTTTGAAACTTATGAGCAGAAGGATGTATTCATATGAAATATTGAATGCATCCACATATTTCTACATCTTTGAGCAATTTGAAGAATAATGGATTAGTTTGAAACAAAGCAAATTACTTCAATATCTAACAACAAATATTACATCAGGATATGGCCTTTAATAGAGTTAATGAGAAGAACTCATGTAGCAGACCCCAAATATTTGGAATAAATTTTTGTTCTTACTGTATGAAACACACAAATCATCTCTCCAATTAATGTCTCTTTTGCCAACCCAATTCCCTTAGCCATCTTTCATTTTTGGTTGAGGAAATTGTGAGTAGATTTTGGATAATTGTGTGTGCGCGATCGCACACAATTTATTATTCCCTCACATACTAGTATAGCCAATGTACAAAGTACAAACATAAAACAAATAGAGCACCTTTACAACCATACTTCGAATTCATAATGGATAGACAAATCACTGAGAGTCGTCCTCTTAGATTCGTAAAGCTCCATAGATCAGATAACTAGACCTCTTCTAATGGTTCATGAAGAAACAAATCCTAGAATCTGAATAGCAGAAACTACACACAATAATGACTAATGAGAAGTCAGTCAGAGTTCACATGACCTCCATTGGAAAAATAGCTCTCCAGAATTCTGGCTTCAGTAAAATAAGTTCAAACGGTTCCAGTTTCTTGCTTAAGAGAGATATTAGAAAAGTTCTTTTCAGAGGCAAACAAGACATAGAGATTAATTGGTCAAGAGCTTTCATCTTCAGTTGGCGCAGGAGATCCTATGAAATGGGAATCTTAAAAAAGTATCAGTGACCTGTAAGAAGAACTGACACAGACATGACACAGCACAACACGACACACATCAAATTCTGAAATAGAACATACAATACGTCACAAACCAGCCCAGTACCAACACTGTTCCACAATAGAAATGTACCTGCTACATACTGATTGCACCAACAATTATGAGTAGGATACTTCTAGTGCCACAAACAGCCAAAAAAAAAAGGTGACATATAGACACAAGATCTGGCAACTAAAACATAAAACATGACACATTTCAAGCATAACCGGGAGCCAATTTTAGCTTGTGAACATTTCACAACATCAAGCTGTTATATTGGTGCACGACTCATGGACTGCCATCGGTGTTGTTCCCAGTGTTCTAAATGGCGGCCACAGCGGCTACATCGACCGGAAAAATTTATCGGAGATGGGGATATATCGGGGATATTTTCAAAAATCGGATGTCAAAATCGGACTGTAAATATACATATCTTCTTGTCTTAAATCGCATCTCAATAAGACAATATATGCATAAATTATATAAATCTACATAAACATCATACTTATATGTTTAAGATATACTTAACTTGATAACTTGCATTAAGTCTATGAATGTATAATCACTATCCATATGTAGAATCTTCAAAAATGTCACATTGCCACATCACTCGAATTACCCAAATACCTAACCTAGAAATTGGGTGTAAAACGCTATATCGGGTCCAAAATCGCCGAAATTGCGGCCGATATATCGGGTCCATGCCTATTTATCGGCGATTTTGGATGAAAAACACTATATCGGTTTGGTTGTGTCAAATCATTGCGGCTAGGTGCCGTAAACGCAATATCGGCGCAATATCGGGGTTATATCGGGGATATTTAGAACACTGGTTGTTCCTACTTACTAGTAGCCTAGTAACTCAAATTAATCTAATCTGAATCAAACTCATTCAATCCTCTCTTTCTGCTTGGTTCTTCTTCATACTTCCCCCTCCTTCAACTACAGTGGACAATGCCGGCAGAGAAATTTTCATTTTTGCACTGTCCAGTGATGCAACAATTGAGCGAGCAAATACTAAAGCTCTGAATCAATAGAGCATTGGCAACAGCAATTTTGATCTATCTTCTTCAGATTTGAACAGTGCATCTTAAGAAACTGGAACTATACTCTTCCATACTAACTACTTGATGACGAGAAATGATATATAAAGATCCAGTTAAGCAGAGTCTTGCTGCACCAAAGACGAGAAAAATCAAGGCAAAACTGAATGAAGACAGTCAATTTATGTGGGCCAAAAGAAATTAAAATTTTCTTGACCGTATAACCAGGCAAATACAATTTCCTCAGTTGTGGCACATGAATAATGAGCAGGAGACCTGATGTGCAACTTTTAACCTAAAGGGTTAAGGGTGTAGTATAGATGTGCTGGCAATTCCAGAAGGAGATTCGGATCAAAAGCAAGAAAGGCCTGATGCAATTAGGAAAAGAAAAGCTAATATCAACAGATAAATTCTCCATCTTTGTTTATTTGCAGACTTTACGCCCTCAGTCCTATGAGTTTGAAGCGGTATCAAGAGACAGCTAACTATACTAATCAACTTCTAAAAGCTAGTCAAAAGAACAGGCACCTAAAGAACAAGAGGAAAGTACACACAACTATGTGCAGACTGGTGAAATTTACAGTACGCACTATGGTCAAGGTGGTATTCATCACCCATCAGGTAAAACTGGCTTATACCAAACACCAAATAACTCATAAATGCTAATGTCTCCTCTTCTCCAGTCTCCTAGCTGTATTACTTCAGAGGGTAATAAACACCCAACATTAAGTAAACCCAGGTTTTTCATGCATTCATAGCTAGATCGCTACACATGCATGGAGAGCAAACACATCCTCTTCGTGTCCTAGGCAACATTCCATCACCCCGAGGGTCTTGCCATGGCTATACATAAATTTGCATCCAAATAGGTTCTCAAGACTGATCGCATGGTAGATGATGGGAACACATCCAAACAGTCAACTACCTACACCTTAAGCATATTTATTATAAACAAGAGGACCAGCATTTTCAATACATGATTCACAACTTTGAACCATACCATATATTGGCTGAACAAAAACGAGCACAACATTTTCTAGCAATCCATGATTTAAAACTTGTCATGGAACAACAGGGTGCAGTCATATGTTATGCGATTCTTGGTCTACTGATGGTATCCTCCTCGACTGCTCATAGTCTTATGATCACATAAAGTGCAGTACAGTGCATGTGCCAAAGCCAACGCCAGACTTCCAGAAGCGAAGGCAATTGGCTCATCCTATGTGGTGCCAGAGACTTCACACTTCAGTCCGCTCACTTCACTTCCATCACCAGAGCAAGGAGTTTCCAGCATACGTAGAATAGGTGGGTACCAGTGAGATGCAAATATTTAGTTTGAGTATGATGCAGCCTTGATGTGGATCTTCTATTGACAGTGGGAGAAATCTGTTGGGGAATGTCATTAAACACTACATGTTGTGAGTTCACATCTTAATCCTATGATTTACCTATGATTTGAAGACACTGACACAAGTGTCTTACTCCGACAAGGACACGAGGTGTCCACATGGCCATTGTCCAAAAGCCGAACACAAGGACACGGCTAAATAAGCAAAATTTCTTCTGAATATGTGCATACTTGACTAAAAATTATATGTATTAGGCTAACATTAATATACGAAAGAACTTAATTTTCATAAAATGATCTACAAATTAGTTAACTTTTGTTAAAGACCATAATATACTTCATCTTATGCGTATTTTCAGGGTAAATAACGGTTTGCACATTTTTAAGGGTCGGACACAGATGGACACGTGTCGTGTCAATGTGTGTCGAATACATTAATTTTTGGGTGGGAGAAGTGTCCTACATATCATACCTTAATCTAGATAACGCAGTAATGAGAATATCAGCAAAAACAAATAAGGAGGATAGAAGACGCATTCACTGGATGAAAATCGGTGGGACTCGTTAACTTGTCCAGCAATTGTTGCTTGTTACTGAATTAATCCATCTCTTTTGTCGGAATCAACTTCTTGTATTTTCTCCACACTAATATTTGATTTGTTGTAACAAGTTTCTAAGAAGCATGAGCATGGACACGCGACACGAACAAAAAACTTTCGTTAAGTAGCACACGAGGACATTGCAACATGACATTAGCATATATACATAATAAAATACACACCTGGATACGTATATAATAACATGCATATACATAGACCAGTCCATGCATCCAAAAGTCCAAACATACATTAATGTAACATAAGGACATACAATAATTATAACCTATCATACATTTATGACTTTGCAATAGGAATAGTCCTTTGGTATTCAACTTTCTATAGATAACTCAATGTATCTCACTTCTTATGCCAAAGGATTCCGAACTTATCATAGTTTTATACAAGTACCTTTTTCCACTAAAATAGTCCTTGATATATAAATAAAAGTAAATAAATATCTCAAACATGAAATGTGAACAAAAAATGTTCGTTAAACAGAACTAGGTCTCCTCACTTTTCCAGACTAATCTTTCTTAGGTCGCTTGAGTAGTGTTAAGATTGAAAAGAGAATAAGCATTGTAGCAGAAGACTGATCAATATGAGAAATGAAGGTCAACTGTACAAGAAGTGATGTAATATAGGAAGGATCGCAATCACTTCGAACTAAAATTTGAGAATTAGAGTTTTGAAATAAGTAAAATAAGAAATTAGAGTTTAAAGATATAACTGATAGATTTGGGCCTTCACACCCCTTGCGCAGGTTTCACCCCCTTGCGCCACGGGATTCACGCCCCAATCTCAAAAACTCAAAAGCTTAAGAAATATAAGTGAAAAAGTTTTTATTTAATCATTATCTACTAATAGAATAACTCTGATGCATATTTATAGGCTTAACAAAATTTAAGCGGTCGATTAATATTTTCGGCCTGAAACCGAACAAAACTTGAAGAAAGTGATCGGATTACTCAGTCAGGCGATTAATTCGCTTAAGCGACGATTATGCGTCTTATAGGTGATTAATTAGCGTCCGTTTAAACGTTATTCATTCGTTTTCTAAATGGGTTCGAATTTCAAAAAACATTAAGCTAACTGAACTCAAATCTGATCTTATAATTGGGAACATAAATCGTC
Organism: Agave tequilana; assembly: GCA_038442645.1. Lineage (NCBI taxonomy): Eukaryota > Viridiplantae > Streptophyta > Magnoliopsida > Asparagales > Asparagaceae > Agave > Agave tequilana. Next base: position 290,238 of record JAVJIF010030121.1, read on the forward strand.
GCGTGTTGGAGAATTAGGGCTCGCGAGCCTTATATTTATCTGCATTCTTAATCCTCATGCGGCGATGAAGCTTCCAAATCTCACGAAGAAGCTCACGAAAAAGCTCTCGATGCTCATAGTGACGAGACGAGGAAGCTCTGAAGCCCTAATTTTATCTGAAGCTCCAATCTTATCTGAAGCTCCTGAAGCTCACGGCAGCGATGATCCTCCTGGGGAATTAGGGCTTCCGAAGCTCGATGACGACCTCCTTTTGCGGTTGATCCTCCCACTGCGACCCTCTCTCTGTGTCGACAAAGACCTCCCTCTGCAATCAGCTCTCTAGTCACCAGCAAAACGTCGATGGCGACCTCCCTCTAATCAGCTCTCTCCCCCTCGCGTGCACGTATTTTGCCCAGATTCTTACCAATGCTCTTTGTTACTTTTAATAAGCTGAGGAGTACCTCAAGCGTGAGAAGGATAGAGTTGCACATTACTTACAGTTGCATCTGCAGTGAACCAAAGTTGTTGAAGGTATGTTACTTTTTGAAAGATTTACATATATTTGTTCATTTAAAAAGTATTTTTTTAACTATAGTTGTTGGAGGTGGAGATACATTAATGTACTTTGAACTGATTGGCATTATTACTTTTTAAATTTCTCTTAATACTAGTAATTTAATTTTTTAAGTTATGTCTGCTATATCTTTTATGCTTTTTTTTAGAGTTTATAGAATTTATATTTGCATGTTTTAAGTATTATAATATTATTATATATTAAAATAATAATCAAACGTGTAATCTGTTTAATCACTGTTTAAATTGTTTAAGCATTATGCGTTTTCGGACCGCGCGCGTCGTGAAACTGCTTTTTAGAACATTGCAAAAAGCACTTCTAGGGATATCCAATATGGTACTAAACACCTACATTAAAAAAATAACTCAAAAATAAACTAAGACATGAAAAACACAACTGGCAGCTGATGATGTCCTCATCATTTCCCCCGGGGTGGGAGAAACTCGACTCTGTCGAGTGGGCTCCACTCACGAAGCATCTCAATCGGGCCAAGATGGTGATCGTAGCAGCAGCACTGGTACATCACGTCGAGACCATGATAGTGACGGTGAAGCTGGTCTCTGTGACGGGTCCGCTGTGAAAGATGGCAGCTCGATCAAGGCATAGAGAGTAGACCGAGGTGCATCATCCCTGCTGAAGACGAAGCTGATACCAGAATCCCATGGGATATTCAACTCGTAAACGATGAAAGTGTTGGCCCAAGAGGTTACACTCTCCATTTGTTTAGAGTTTTGATGATAACAAAACACTTAAGAGCTATATTGGTACTAATAAGTTTGTTCAAGATGAGTTTCAGGTTAGTAATATTTTGAAGACCATTGTTTAGCTTTTGCAAGACTTTCTAGGTTCATGGAGCAAATAAGGCAAATGGCACAAGAAGGAATGTTCATAGAAGAAAAGGATCTAGCATGACATTACATGGCTCAAGACTTCAGTTTGGCTCAAGAGACTTCATTAGTTTTGTTTTTAGTTTTATAGTTTTGTTAAAGAATAGTGGATAGGTTGAAGCTCAAATACACACACATAAATTCAATACGTTTGGTTTTTGATTGAATCGGTTTTGGATTTCAAGTACATATATCGGGTTTTGGATTTGAACCAGTTTTAGTTCTGCTGATTTGCTTGACACCTTTTTACTTTTCTTATCATAACTTTTTATTCTTATATTCAAATAATATGATTCAACTTGCATTTCAAAGATAACTTTCAGATATAAATTTCTTATTCAATAATCATTTTCAGATTCAAATTTTAAAGATGTTAAATATTTGGTTGAACTCTGTTCTTGTTCTGAAAACAGCTTACAGTTTCTGTTTTGACACCTGGCAGTGTTTTATTGATAACTTTCTCATCCATAATGATATTGAGTTGATTTCAGTTGCATTAAAACGAAGACTTAAATATCTACAAATTATTACTATATACCTTATTCTGAATTCGAACGTTTGCAACCTGAAAAATGTGCTCAAAGTTGACCAATCTGCCAGATTGGCAGTAATGGCTAATTTTCTGGAGGCTGATTTTTAACATGTTTTCAAAATGTGTTTAAGTTTAAATAAAACGTGGTTAGCTGTATTAGAGGGTCAATTTCTTCCTCTTATATTCAGGTAAAACTTTTCTATGTTTACTCTTCCTCAATCCTATATAAAGGGGTCATTAGGGTAGAGGTTTTCACAACAAGCATTGGCAAAAATATTCAAAGTTTTCAAAGGCTTTCAAAAGAGTTTGGTCCTTGATTTTTGTGCTGAAGAATCTCTCATCGCTGAAGTTTTATTTTCTAAACTCTCTGAATTTCATTTTCTTTTTCCACTTACAATATTTGAGCTTCAATTCTAACCATGGTTCTACAGGGTTCTTGTAAGGGAAAGAGGCTTTTGCAAAAGAGAGTTTGTGGTCTTTTGATCACCAAGAAGTACTTGTGTTCGAGATTGTGGAGTTGGGTACTCCGGTGTGATTGTAACTCTTTGTGAAGTTATAATGGTTAGAAATCCTTCTGGGTGAAGGCAGGGATGTAGAGCTGGGTGCTCGAACCTCGGAAAAATTCTCGATGTTTGCGTTTGGTTTACTTGCTCTTATCTCTTGCATTATATTCTTTGCTTAAATTACTTGCTTGTATGTAATTGCAATTAATTTTTAAATTCCGCATTAAGTTCACTAGATTAGCATTATCACCTATTCACCCCCCCTCTAGGTGATTTAAATTGGTATCAGAGTCTACGCTCCTGATATTAGGTTTAACCGCCTAGGAGTGAGATCTTGGTTTGCTAGTCTACATTTGCATTTTCATTTGCACACATTTAGTTTGCACTCATGGATAGCCCTCCTATGTTTGACTTTTCTAGACATGATATTTGGAAGGCCAAGATGAGTTGTCATTTAAAAAGCCTAGGACATCTAGATTATCAAGCCACTACCAAAGAATCCTTCCCCAATGATAGCAAGCATAGAAAGGCCAATGCATTAGCCCTTAAGACACTTAGAGCATCTCTTAATAAAGATCTATTACATGTATTTGCTCACTATGATTCAGCTTTTGCAGTTTGGAGCATCTTGGCTTCTCCCGAGCTACCAAGGATCATCAATAAGTTGAGGAGATTTAGGAGAGACAAGTCCGACGAGCATTGCCTCATGGTCCAAGGGAATGACTCCCTTGAGGTACAATCGGAATCTCAACTAGATGATAACTCTAATTCCTATTGTTATGGGTGTTTAGAAGTTCAAACTTTAAATATGGAACTTGCTACAAAGCTTGAAATTTTTTTAGAAAAACATGATCTTTTGAAAAAGAAAAATTTTGAACTAAAAGAAGAAATGAAGGATTTGTGTTCAAATTTTGAATTGATTTTGCAAGAGAAGGAAGAGATTGCTAGTGAACGTGACTCACTTAAATCTCAACTTGACCTTGCCCTAAAGGAAAATGAATTTTTGAAAAACAAAAATGATTGTGATAATGTTGTGAAAAATAATGAGATTTTATCTTCAAAATTGGATTTTATTTTAAAAGATAACCATTCTTTGAAAAATGAAATTGATTTCATTACTAAAGAATTAGATCTTATTTTAAATAAAAATAAATCTTTGAAAAAGGATATAGATAATCATGTTTGACATGCTAGTGTAGCTTCTTCATCTAGCACATCTATTGCATGCTCCACTTTATCTTCAACTATTGAAAATGATATAAATATTTTGAAGAAAAATGTTGATTGTTTGGGCTCCACTTTGAGCCATTGTGCCATGAACCACACACGCTTGGAATCCTTGGTTCGAAAGAAACAAGTTCCATCTTTGCATGCACACCCTCCACGGCATACACATACTTCCCACGGTCACCACCATCACATGTATGCTCATGTGTACACATGTACACATTGTGGACGTAAGGGCCACCTTGCTAGATTTTGTTATGATCGTATATATTATGAAAATTTAGCAAATAATGTTGTTTGGGTTAGGAAAGGTACTAACCCCTATGGACCCAAAAGAAAATGGGTACCAAAGACCACCCTTATGGTTTTTGATGTAGGTGTGGGCTCTCGCATCACGTGAGAGTGGCGATACCTTGAAGTGGATGCGTTCCGTGCCTAAAGAAAAACAATTTGAATGCATCACTTTCAAGGGGAGTTTGGTGGAGAGGACCACCATTGGTTTGGAGAACTAGAGAGGTGCCTTCATCAGTTTTGGTATCAATCTCTAACTCCCGTTTATATTTGCATGTTTTTTTCATGTCATTGATTTATAACATGTCATGTTTTATTGTTCATTATGCCTATGCCATGTTTATTAGAATAGTGATATACTTGTTAGTTATTTGAGACACTCTTGTTTAAAATGGACTTATATCATTGTGTTCTCACTTTGTTTTTATAACTAATATGTATGTCCTAGATCTAATGTACATGCATATACATAATGATCATATGGATGTTTATGATTTTTGTTTTGATACTTCATGTTTTGATTAGTATGTTAAATGCCATGATTATTAGACCATTGACATGTATGTATAGCTTTTGAGTTCACCCATGTTTATATTGACACATATGTTGTGTTCTCACCCTTGTTTAGCTATCGTGTCTTTCATAGTTCTATTAGCATGTGGATTTACATAATGATTGTTTTATGTTTGTAATGATGATTTATGTCCCATTTTATGCTACATGATTTGATTAATTGTTTAGATGTTAGTTTTCATTAAAACTAGGATATATACTTGTACATATTATGGGCCACAAATAGATCATTATATGTTTGTGTTTGAACGCTCTTTTGTACCCATTAGATGTGCTAGTATAGTCTAGTTTTGATGATTCATGCATTCTAACTTGTATTCCCTATTTTGGATATGTTTTATGATCTTGTGTTTTAACTTCATGTATATGTCTATTTTGTCAAACTTTAAGATATACATGTATACCCTTTGAGTAAAGCAAATCGTTATTATGGACTTAAATTGTGTTTAGAGATATGTACGTATACTTCTTGTTTTGTCAAAACATACATATGCCTTGAAGTATGAATTGGGTTTAATGAAAATTTAGTTTTGATGAGTCTCATGTTTTCATGTTTAAAGGAATACCTTAATTGAGCTTAAGTGCATGTTTTCATGATAGTGTGTTTCACATTACACTTGTACACTCTCCTTATTTGATGGTTTCTCATGATTTTGTTTTCATGAGTATGATATGTGCTATATAGATTTTGAGTGTTTTTAGTGCCATGTGATTTACATGTGTTTCATGAAAAACAAGTTTGTTTTATTTCTTACTTGAAGGATTTCGTACTAGTTTACAAGTTTTTCCATTTAACTAGTTGCTATATTCTTCGTTTTGGTAGAGTTTTTCAAACATACTTTATGTTCAAACCTATTTTTGAAAACCCTACCATCTAAGGGCGGTTGTTGGGCGACCATGTCTTGTATGTTATTATTGAAAATCATTTTAAAACATGTGCATGAAATGGGTGGTAGGTTATATGAGGTATACACTTGATCTTATTATTGTTTCAATTGGTATCATTAGATCGTTTCAGTTGGTATCAATATTGACATTCTTTTTGTATACTCATATATGTTTAATTTGTACTCAATAATATCACAAATTTTAGTTTTGCCAAACTTGATTTTTAATGAATATCATATTTAAATTGATTAGTTTTCAATTGGTATCCTAATACAAACTTATGCATCATTTTAATTGGTATTTCATAAAGGGGGAGAAAATTCATATTTTATCTCTCAATTGATATTTGGTTTACCTTTGTTTTCCACTCCCATACTTTATGATGAAAAATGATTTAAAGGAAAATTAATATGGATTTTAATTTGGTATCATATGAAAAATACTTACAATTGGTATCAAGATGCTTATTTGTTTACTTTCTATTGGTATCAAGATGCATGATTTTTAATTGTTTATTTACAAAAAGGGGGAGAAGAATTTTGTTGTTTTTATACTTCGCTTATTGTTTTTGTTTTATTAATAACAAGAATTTTTATATATTGATTATCTTTCAATTGGTATCATGATTCACTTATATTGATTTTTTTTTTTTTGGAAGAATATATTTTATTGCTTACTTGGACCCCTTTGTTGATGATTGACAAAAAGGTGGAGAAGTATTTAAGTTTATATGCATATTTATACAAGAACATAGTTTGGTTAGTTTGATTTTTTATTGGTATCAAGAGCATTATTTCAGAACATGTTCATGTAAAGATTTATTTTAGCATTAAAAGCTTGTTTTCTGCATATCTATGCATTGTCATTATTTATTGGTTGTTTCCTAACCCTTTTTGATGTATGACAAAAAGGGGGAGAAGTATTGGTGATTTCATGTTTTGGTTTCATATTTTGTACATGTTCATATTTTATACATGTTTATCTCATATATGTATATGTAGGTTTCATGTTTTATACATATTCATATATGTATATGCTTTCATGTTTTATACTTGATAAAATAGAGTATCATTTGAGGGGGAGTTTTTATATCCCTTTTATATCTTGATAATATAGCCTATTTGTTTTGTCATCATCAAAAAGGGGGATTGTTGGCCCAAGAGGTTACACTCTCCATTTGTTTAGAGTTTTGATGATAACAAAACACTTAAGAGCTATATTGGTACTAATAAGTTTGTTCAAGATGAGTTTCAGGTTAGTAATATTTTGAAGACCATTGTTTAGCTTTTGCAAGACTTTCTAGGTTCATGGAGCAAATAAGGCAAATGGCACAAGAAGGAATGTTCATAGAAGAAAAGGATCTAGCATGACATTGCATGGCTCAAGACTTCAGTTTGGCTCAAGAGACTTCATTAGTTTTGTTTTTAGTTTTATAGTTTTGTTAAAGAATAGTGGATAGATTGAAGCTCAAATACACACACATAAATTCAATAAGTTTGGTTTTTGATTGAATCGGTTTTGGATTTCAAGTACATATATCGGGTTTTGGATTTGAACCAGTTTTAGTTCTGCTGATTTGTTTGACACCTTTTTACTTTTCTTATCATAACTTTTTATTCTTATATTCAAATAATATGATTCAACTTGCATTTCAAAGATAACTTTCAGATATAAATTTCTAATTCAATAATCATTTTCAAATTCAAATTTTAAAGATGTCAAATATTTGGTTGAACTCTATTCTTGTTCTGAAAACAGCTTACAGTTTCTGTTTTAACACCTGTCAGTGTTTTATTGATAACTTTCTCATCCATAATGATATTGAGTTGATTTCAGTTGCATTAAAACGAAAACTTAAATATCTACAAATTATTACTATATAACTTATTCTGAATTCGAACGTTTGCAGCCTGAAAATGTGCTCAAAGTTGACCAATCTGCCAGATTGGCAGTAATAGCTAATTTTCTGGAGGCTGATTTTTAACATGTTTTCAAAATGTGTTTAAGTTTAAATAAAACGTGGTTAGCTGTATTAGAGGGTCAATTTCTTCCTCTTATATTCAGGTAAAACTTTTCTATGTTTACTCTTCCTCAATCCTATATAAAGGGGTCATTAGGGTAGAGGTTTTCACAACAAGCATTGGCAAAAATATTCAAAGTTTTCAAAGGCTTTCAAAAGAGTTTGGTCCTTGATTTTTGTGCTGAAGAATCTCTCATCGCTGAAGTTTTATTTTCTAAACTCTCTGAATTTCATTTTCTTTTTTCACTTACAATATTTGAGCTTCAATTCTAACCATGGTTCTACAGGGTTCTTGTAAGGGAAAGAGGCTTTTGCAAAAGAGAGTTTGTGGTCTTTTGATCACCAAGAAGTACTTGTGTTCGAGATTGTGGAGTTGGGTACTCCGGTGTGATTGTAACTCTTTGTGAAGTTATAGTGGTTAGAAATCCTTCTAGGTGAAGGCGGGGATGTAGAGCTGGGTGCTCGAACCTCGGAAAAATTCTCGGTGTTTGCGTTTGGTTTACTTGCTCTTATCTCTTGCATTATATTCTTTGCTTAAATTACTTGCTTGTATGTAATTGCAATTAATTTTTAAATTCCGCATTAAGTTCACTAGATTAGCATTATCACCTATTCACCCCCCCTCTAGGTGATTTCAGAAAGCACTTCTCTTCATAATCCTATCGGATATGTACGCCAAGCATGTAACTTCCTCACGACCTCCGGGTGACTTCGAAGGGAGCGGCGGAGATGGAAATGGTGGTGGGGTTGTTGAGGGTGATGATGTTGTTGAGGAGATGGGTTCTTGGTGGAGTTGTTGATGAATAAGATGATGATGAAGATCGTGGGCTGGTGGCGATGGGGGTGGAAGGTATTGACGAAGGGGTAGGCGGCGGGGGGCTAGGATGGCGGCGGAGAACCCTAGGGTTTGGGTTTCTAGGAAAGAGGGGAGAAGAGAAAGAGACGGCGGGAGGTTGAGGGTGAAGGAACAATGATTTTTTTTCGACTGAGATTGGAAGATGTACAATAGGGATTAGTAATTTTGGGTGATTGCGAAGTGGATTTTGGGAAATTATGCTCCAGTATTTTTCTTCCTGAAGTTCCTTTTTTTTTTTGCTTTTTTTCTTTTTTTTGGGGAATGGAACTAGGCTTTGAAAGAGATGGAGAAAAATCTGAAAAGGGATAGAGACCTAAGCTCTGATGTCAAACTGATGTAATACAGGAAGGATCGCAATCATCTTCGAACTAAAATTTGGGAATTAGGATTTTGAAAGAAGTAAAATAAAAAATTAAGGTTTATAGATAGAACCGACAGATTTAGGCTTCGCACCCCTTGCGCGGGTTTTGTACCCCTTACACCATGGACTCCACACCCCAATCATAAGAACTCAAAAGCTCAAAAAATATATATGTGAAATTTTTTATTTAATCATTGTCTGCTAATAAAATAAGTCTGATACCTATTTATAGGCTTTACAAAAGAGCACTTCTAGGGGATAACCGATGTGGTACTAAACACCCATATAAAAAAACTCAAAAATAAACTAAGGCATGAAAAACACAAGTGACGGCTGGTGATGTCCTCATCAAGAAGTCTCACAAATGTCCTAAATTAAAAAATATAGTATATAATTGAGAACATGTTTGAAAAAGGTCTGCAAGCGTTTCAGTGTTCAAGCAGTATCGGTGCCTAACACGTGTTTGGACGCATCTAACACAAGTAGGGCTTCTTGATACAAGTGTCGGTGCTACAAAGCTAGTTGACATGTACCTTCTAAGTAACTTGTTATGCGGAAGAAAATTCATATTGACTTTGTACTAAAATGATCAAATATTTGAAATTAGTTATTCAATTGCCCCAAATTTAGAATGTTATCCTATGTTTTCAATTTTTTCTCTTTTATAAATTTATATTAGATAATTGTTTTTTTAAGATTTAGAATGTATGGACTATCTTTATACTCCAATTCACTAGTTAGATTTTTTTTTTTTGTTAGACTAACTTAAACAAATGTATCGATGTATGTTGTTGTTGTATGTTTTGTAGCGTGAGATAAAATGGCCAAAATTTTCATCACAAATAGGTACCTATTTTCATAAAATTGCCACCTATTGAGTATCAAAAGACGCTAATCAATATATTCAAAAACAACAAAATAAAGTATCCATTGTGGCCGGAAGAACCAACACATATTTCATTTGTCATTTAGTAAAAATGTCTCCAGAATAAGGTTACTTGTGAACATTCTGTAATCAATATTATGGGTTACTTCTCCTTGGGCGAAGTGAGATTTGACATCTTCCTAGGGTCCCCCGATTGAGAGGAGGTGACAAGATAATATAACCCTCATCAAGTCATGTGCCAATGTAAATGTTCACCAAAATGTTCCCATCTAACTAGGTCTCATATTTATTCATGATGAAAAATAAGAAAAACATTCATGGGTGTCAATTCAGCAAATAGATATTATTCTTTTCCTAATTCCTACGAGTGGAATGCGTCGTCCAAGGAATTTGAAGAGCTCAATCCAAGAGGCAGGGGTAAACAGATGAAGGTAAGGCAGATGAAGGTAAGGCAAAACATAATAGAGTCAAGGTCTCAAGGATGCATCTGGGATGACTCGAGACTCTTTGCAAGGTGAAGGTGGGAGCTATATTTAGCAACAAAAAATTTACAAAGAAGAGTGAAATAGAACCCATGTAATATATGAATAGTTAGTTAAGAAGAGAACATAAATTAGAAAACCATCTATTGGGAGTCTAGCTGTAACATGAAAAGCCAAATTTTATGTCTGAACTGCAAAGTTTCTTTTATGTCTGGTGGCTTTTGATGAAAGCACTCAAATTGTGTCTTATAGTTATACAGCATATTACTATGACAGCTGGACTAATAGACAAAGGCACAGGGAAATGATAGATAAGACGAATAAATTGCATACAACACTGAAGGAGATTACAACAATAACCAAAATATATAATATTTTTTCTCAAGCACTACACTAGATGCTGCATTTAGCAAATTATACAAAATAAAACAATTACTTTGGTAAAGAAAAAATAGTAGATGAAACCACAGATATAGGACCACTGTCCAGCTAAAATGACAAACCATTATTGAAGGAAAACTCACAGTTAACAACAAATGGAATAATCTATAACAATCTGGACCAAAGAAAATGAAAGAACAGAAAAGAAAATTGGGCAACAATAAAGAAGCAACCATATGCTTCATCAAATCTTCTAATAAAAGTACACTTGAAAGATCTAAGCAGGTAATAAAAAAGAAAAAAGTGGCTTCAATATCAAGCAAACCTTAACATCAGGGAAGTAAACCTTATAAAACTGAAGAAGTTGGACTGACTGAATTCCAGAGTGCCAATAGAATCATGCATTTATGTATGTGTGCAAATAAGATGCATCTCTTGTTAAAGAGTAATCTGAAACCTACATTTACTACCATAAAATGATAAGGAATAAATTTGATGAGTCGATTATAAATAATCAAACTTTTAGGGGCAAAAGGGTGATGAAAATGTCAAGATATTACTATCTACAGTGATATTTCAACTAAAAACTAGAACTCAAACTAGTAAATAGAAGCAAATACTACAATTTGGGATACCAATGTCTTCATATCAGCATTCGATACAGTTTTTATTGTCAAATGAAGACATTATATCAGTAACTCCTATCATGCATAAAAGTGGCCTTTCTTATCAATGAGTTAATGATTATAAGGCCTCCAGTTTATCAAATAGGAAACTCTCCTGTAATATCATGTAAAAACCTAGTTACAATGAAAAAAATAGCTCCAATTAGCATATAGAGGTAAATCATGATCTGGTGTATCCTGATATCAGTATTCAATACATGCTTCCACGATAAATAAAAACACTATCAGTTCCTCATATCAGGCATAAGAAAGTAATTTTGTTAATGATAATGAGCTCTTCTATTTATTTATTTATCAAGTAGAAAATTCCATAATATGGTGAAAAACTAGTTTCAACTAAAATTACCATCAGTTTAAACACAAAGCAGCAGGTGCGTTAATGCATCTGATATGGATGCTATTTTATATCCCCGCTAGCACACACGCACACATCTTTCTGAATGTTGTCTTATACGTATATACTAGACTCAAGTTTATTTACTACTATCATGCACACTGAGAGTAGTCCAATTTCATTCTACTAATGAGGCTTGGGGAGAGGAAGCCCTACTTCTCCCCCACTCTTTTCCTTCTTCCTCGCAAAAAGAAACCATCAAGACTCTGCAACTCTAGACTCAATCCTATAAATCTCCTCCTAAATCTAAGTAATATTTCTAGTAAACCCAAATCCCCAAACCAAATCACAAGAACTCACACCATAGATCATCCCCCCATAATTAGAGTTTTAAAAAATGCCCAAATCACGTCATCATTTTGAGATCCTCCATTACCAAATCCACATCATATTGTTCCTCTAGCACCAAACATTCAGGTGGTTTTGTGAAGTTCTGGGTTTAGAAGGAGAGATGCGACTCACAAGTGTTGTTGCCTCAACATTGTCAAAAGGTGCATGTGTCCGGCATTGGAGCTTCGTTGTTGTTGATTGACTTTTTTCATGTCACGCCCATATCACCCGGCATATCCAGCAAAAGTTATTCGCAAAGGAGGGGATCTGTTCAAAAGTATGATCATGGCACCCAGCATATATGTTCATGATTGTTGGGAGTTTGTGTTGATAGTACCATGGCAACTTGCATACACAGCCATGCAGCATAAATTTAGGTGTGCAAAGGCAGCTAAGGCCAAAGACAGGCCTCAGATGTGCATGGAGATCGACATTCATGTTTGGGGCAGTGCAGGAGCATCAACGCCCTTTGGGCTTGCCAATTAAGATGATTGGTGTGTGGATTTGGAGCTAGAAGTATAGCAGGGTTATTGTGTAACCTTTGTCTCACTGCTTTGACACATGATTATTGCAGATCATTTCCCACTATGGGGCTGACTTCCCCAGCATCGGATGCTGGTCATCTCTACCCAGTGCAAATACATTATTTGTCATTTGTGTTTATATTATGCTAGTTTGGTTACGTAAGAATCTACTTTTGTAGACCTCCGGTCACTACCAGTAGGGGGGGAAAAAAGTAACCTAAGACATAAACTGTAGCAAATTCTTACTAGCTCCTAATTGTCCATAGTTTCCTACCAGCTAATTGCACATTTTTAGAGTGTGAAGTCAGGTTGACAGAGGGATGCCTTAGATGATGATAAATTTGCTAGTAGGACAGCATTTACTATTGAAGAATTTAACTGGCAGTGAAAGTAGCATCCAAACGAATAATAGAAGTAAAGAAGCATTAATCAACATCTTACCAGGCCATATATACACAATGAAGCACAAGCTATAGCTGCCATGAATAATCCAGTATCATATGAAGCTAAATTCACCTTCTTGATAATTTATCCTAGAAAAACCAAGCTCGGAATGACTAAAATGATATCAATTGCTAAAAGTTAGCAACTGAGAACCACAGCATAAATCAACAGGCCAGACAAACAGTTATTATGTGATTTTCAGAGAAGACTAAATTATATGTTCTTAACAAACTGAAAATTTCACCCAGTAGAAAGCATCTTTTTGTTGGCAATCTGTGCTCTAAGTACACCCTATAGGACTAAAAATCTTAAACTCGGTGACTGAGTAGTCGAACGAGATCAGTATCCAGCCAAATGATGTTTCTTTTCCTTTTAAAGAGCACGATCCTTGAGGGGAAAAGGTAATACAGAAGAGGTGTCAAGATGATGCCAGCTTTCCATTATGCACGTGATAAACACTTGAAGATGGGCTAACCACCTGCAAGTTTTGTGACTCCATTAGATGTTTTGCTATATACCAAGTATCTACCTGAAGTGGACACGAGGGAAGCCCACATAAAAAGTTAACACAAGAGTGCAAAAAAGAAGTGATGTAACGGAGATCGCAAACACCTTCAATCCAAAGAAAAGAGGACTAAGGTTTGAGAAAAGAAATAGGAATTTGGATAGGGCTGGGCTTCACACCCCTTGCACAAGATTGGGTGTCACACCCCTTACACCAATCTCAAAATTACAATCTCAAGAATTGTAACTGAAAATTTTAATTTCAATCATTCAATACCAATAAAAGAGGTTTTGAGGCTTATTTATAGACTTTACAAAAATCCAGTTTTCAGAACATAACTGATGTTGTACTAAATTTTCAAATAAAAAACAACTAAATTCAAAATAAACTAAAATAAAAACAACTAAAACTAAAAAAATGCAACACGTCGTCTTCTCGTTAGACTCATTCAAACGGCGTGATGCCCTCATCGTTTCCCTCGAGGTGAGAAAAACTCGACCCTGTCAAGTGTGGGTTGAAAAACTGTTGTTGGCCGTGATAATGCTCAAGTCGGGGTTGAGCCGTCGGAAATTCTCCTCAATAATTCAAGAATTTTCTGATTCAGGTCTCCATCTCCACTTAACTAGATAGTGTTATGTTTCTAACACCTGTAGTAGAGACAACCTAATCATCCAAAATAGAATCATGTTTTCAGTTACATGGGATAATGTAGGAGGAAGTGGAGGTAATGGGGCTCTCAGAAGGAAGGTCAAGAGTAGGCTCATCCATGAATGGATTAGTCGGTATATCAAGAGTACCTCTATATGGTCCCAAATCCTCGATATTAAAAGTACAACTAATGCCAAAATTCGATAGGAGGTCTACCATAGAAGCATTTAGATTGATCTTTTTGAGGATTTAAAAGGTCATGCGCTTCATGCGTGCAATTTCGTCACGGCTCCTGGAGGAAACTATTCAGGTCTCAGGGGGACTATCACATGTCACCAACATTAAATATTCTTATTTACGGCGTAAACCAGCAGAAGCTTTATAATCAACATTATTTTTCATTATTTTATCTCTTTTTTCCTCATGTAATGCACGTATATGAGATGCAAATGCAAATGCAAATGCAAAGTGTGATACCCTAGAATGGTGATGAGCCATGGGGAGTAAATCAATTGGCTGCCTAGACTTAAAGACGGTTACGATCTCAAATGGACTAAAACCCGTGGTCCTATTGACACAACTATTGTATGCAAACTCGATCATAGGCAACATTAAATCCCAAGTTTTTAGGTTCTCCCCAACAAGACACCTAAGAAGATTTCCCAAGGTCCTATGACTAACTCGGTATATCCATCAGTCTATAGGGTGAAATGTCGTCAAACATTTCAGCTTGGTTCCCATCTTGTGCCATAGTGTTCACCAAAAATAGCTAACAATATTTATCTGACACCATGGTCTTAGACAACCCATGCAGCTTGACAACATGATCAAAAAAAAAGGACGACTACACAGGATACATCTGAGGTCTTAGAATACGAAATAAAGTGAGCCATCTTGAAAAATCTATCAACCACTACTAGGATAGAGTAATGTCTTTTCTGCATTTTTGATAATTCTAGGACAAAATCTAAGCTCACATCTTGCCAAGGGTAACCGGGTACTGGGAGGGGAGTATAAGGACCGGCAACTTAGGCCAGTTGATAGGTGCGACACAGATCAACAATCTTAGCAACATCTCTCTTCAAGCTCGGCCAGTAGAATTTATGTTCAACAGTCTCAATCGTCTTGTTCTGGCTGAAGTGTCTAGCCAGGCCTCCAGCATGTAACTACCAAGAGAGATCCCTTATAGAAGTACAAGAAATAAATAGCTTACGGAATCTAAATAGATAAACGCCATGTAACAAAAAATTGTCCATCTCTCGAGTACGCTCATCCTGTAGTGTGATATATATGACTCATACTCTCTCAATCTTTCAAACCCTATCACTTTTGCGCTCATAGCTATCAATATCATCCCTCGTCGATGGAGCGCATCAGCATCCTTGTTCTCAACTCTCGCTTTGTGCTTGAGGACAAATGTGTAATCCTGGATGAACTCTACCCACTTGCTATGTCTAGCATTTAGCCTCTTTTGAGAGTTAGGTATTTCAGCACCTCGTGATCTGAATACAGCACAAACTCCTGTAATAGCAGATAATGTCGCCAGTAACAAAAACCTACACAACCGCATAAAATTTCTTATCATATGTGGAGTATCGTTGTCGAACATCATTTAATTTCTCGCTGAAATAGGTAACGGGATGATTTTCTGAATCAGCCAGCCTTCAGTCCTTCAAGTGTCAAGCCAGCGGATCCGCCTAGTACAAAACTGAGAACCTTTAAAAGGAAAATTGCTAGTGAACCAGTGAAGGTTAACCTTCATACCCAGTGTTATAGATGTCAGGGGTATGGATGCTTCACAAACCAGTGCCCGAGTCAAACTAAGATCCTTTTAGTGGAAGTCCCCATAAAAGAAGAAGATGGTCTAGAAGTGATTGTGTACCAATAGGATGACGACTCAGATGCTTCTGCTGAAAACTGTAAGTTCAATGGCGGCATTAGGACCTTACATTGACTGACCTAATTCCTAACTATGACAGAGATCATTTAGGAGTAGTTAGGTGCACCTTAGCGCAACCCGAACAAGTCAATGACTAGAGAACTGTCATATTCCAAACATGTACAAAAAATGGGAAAGAGAGCTATAAAGTGATAGTGGATAATGACAGTTCCATCAACGCCACTGCGTCGAAGCTAATTACCACATTAGGGATGAAACCGGTGAAATATCCAAATCCCTGCAAGGTCATGTAGATCGACGCTACATCCATAGATGTTTAAGAGAGATGTCAGATTTTCATCCAGTTTGCCATGTATACAGCTAATGTGGGTGTGACATACTCCCTATAGATGCTGGTCATATCATTTTAAGAAGACCATAGTTATTCGACCTAGATGTGACCATGTATGGATGAACCAATCACTGCTCATTCATCCATGACGACAGGAGAATGAAGTTAATGCCAAATGAACCTAAACCACCGGCATCTGAAAAGAAGGTTGATAAGGGAAAAGAAAAGATGATGGTGAACTTTATTAGCTTTGATCAGCTCGTTAAAAGCTTGAACGAAAGTTTGACTTGTTACTCGTTTGCGGCTCGAGAAACCGAATAAGAGACCGAGTTGCAAATTTCAGGACACATCAAGCCAATACTTGAAGAATTCTCTGATGTCCTCCCCAAAGATCTGTCAGGTGAGTTACCTCCAATGAGAGATATTCAGCATTGACCTAGTCACAGGAGCAACTTTGTCAAACATGTCCCATTATAGGATGAACCCTGCCGAGCACGCAGAGTTAAAAAGACAGGTAGATGAATTGCTTGACAAAGGGTTCATCAGAGAAAGTTTGAGCCCATGTACGGCTCCAGCACTTTTGACGCCAAAGAAGGATGGCGCATTGTGTATGTATGTGGATAGTCCTACAATCAATAAAAATCACCGTCAAGTATCATTTTCCCATCCCTGTCTCCATGATATGATGCATTTAATGTCAGGTGCCAACAATATTTTTCAAGATTGACCTTAAGAATGGGTACCATCAAATTAGGGATTTGCACAGGGAATGAGTGAAAAACTACATTTAATACTAAGGATGAGTTATATGAGTGTGATTATGCCTTTTGGACTGTCCAATGCTCCTAGTACCTTCATAAGAGTTATGATTCAGTTGTTTCGACCGTTGATTGATAAACTTGTGCTAGTATACTTCTTCAGTAAACTAATTTACAGCCGAACTCAGGAGCAATATACGGACCACTTGAGATAAGTCCTTTGCACACTTCAATATGACAAGTCTATGCAAACCTAAAGAAGTGTGTTACAGGGTTATCTTCTTTGATTTCTGGTTTCATCTGAGGGAGTTTCTGCAGACCCTGATAAAATAAAAGCAATTACAAAGTTGCCACAACCTCGAACGACTAGAGAAAGTCAAGAGTTTTCACAGGTTAGCAGCCACTTTCTACCGTCGGTTCATTTGAAACTTTAGCGTTACCATGACACCAATAACCAACTACTTGAATAAGAAATTTTAGTAGACTTCTGCCGCCACCAAGTCTTATAAGGAAGTAAAGAAGTTGATGACTGCATGTTCCAAAGTCTTGAGTCTTGACGCCTCGAGTTATTAGCTCCCGACGGAAGTTGTCCCTAAGACCTGACCTAAGCATAGATAGGATCTGTTCGGAAGACTAACTCGATGGCACTACACCGATTCAAGTATTCATCAAATTTTGTAATGTAATCGGTGGCCGACTTGTTCCCCTGAGTTAACATGTTCCATTTATCCAGTAACTATTGACTGAAGGTAGAAGGTATTTCAGCCTAAGTTTATCTTTCATGTCATCCCAAGTCTCAACTGGATCATCCCTTCTAAAACGATTCATCCTTTCAAGATTCTCCCAATATTATATGGCTTGTCATGTTAGTTTCATAAATGCAAATTGGACTTTCACTATGACATGTCGCACCAACAAAAATAGCGGTATATAACTAATGTCCAATCTATAAAAGCCTGAGGTATAAACATCCAGCGAAGGAGAGAGCATATACATTTACACTCTTGACGTATTAGGCATCCGTGTCCTCAGTGTACTAGTAAGACTGAGCTTGCCTACGCCTGGATGACCT
Source organism: Agave tequilana (assembly GCA_038442645.1). Lineage (NCBI taxonomy): Eukaryota > Viridiplantae > Streptophyta > Magnoliopsida > Asparagales > Asparagaceae > Agave > Agave tequilana. The sequence goes on from JAVJIF010030121.1 coordinate 308,270, forward strand.
ATTGTTAGCTCGGGACTCGTCCTCCTCTAAAGGGGTCTGGGGGGTTCTCCTTCGGTTTGTTTCTAACCTATTAAGTCATGTGGCTAATTTCCAGCAGGTGGCGTCAGCCTGATCTATATACTTTTATAGGCGTTGTTCCATTTAGTCCATCCTAGCAAGGATCGCGTCAAGTGTCTCCTACGCTATAGTCCATGGGTGTAAAAGTTTCTCCTACTGAAAAAATTTTCTCACTTCTAATCGGCATGCAAATTTTAACTAGTCCTAAATGATAATTTATTTATTTTTATTTTTTTTAAATGCAACAAATGATAAATACTGGTGCCAAGTGCAAACTAACATAAGAATGAAATGTATGCTAATGCGAAAGGAATCAGAGAACAAATTAATGATGAATAATACCAAATTTGAAGCCCTATTGATTAACACGTGATTAAGACAATGAAATATCGGGACTATAATTAAATTACACGTCTAACACAGTAAATTTTCAAATTAATTCATGTAATCACTGATTCAAGTTAAGTTGGATAGTTAATATCGATTTTTTTATTTTCACTTAAGGTTAGATCACAAAATCTCACTTTTAATGGCCAACAGTCAATTGTTATATTTTGCGACAGATTTAGGAATTGGCCATCAAATTAAGAGAAATAAATAACTGAATATAAATTTCAAAGATTACTTGAGAGATAATCGAAACTCGAACCTGAATCCGAAGTCAATCGACGCGTAGCTCTGACTCCATAAGTCTGACGCCTCGAGATGTGTTGCGGATCTGAGTTGGCTTATTCGGCTCAGAATTGAGCCGATGTCTTCACATTTGGCTAGATTGAGCCGATCTAGTCATCTCGGTTCGTTGGGAAGCGCCAATGTCGGCGAACTCAATGAAGACAGTGACGTCGGTGACGAAGATGGCGAGGAGGAAGATCGGGATTTGGGCTAGCAATGTCGTCGACATGGCGAAATCTGTCATCGAGAGATTTGCAGGCAGTTGGATCTTGAGACGACAGCGGCGGCAGGCTGGATCTGCGAGGGTGTTGCAGTGACGAGAGTGTTGCAGCGGCGACGGGCTGGATCTGCGAGGTTGGCCAATAGTGTTGCCGGCGTCGGTGGCGAAGGCAAAGGGAGAAGTCGGTGGGAACCACGACGGGGTAAATGAAGACAAATGTGGATGATGACTACAGCGACGATGTCGACGGGATCTGAGCGAGGTTGGTGAAGTGGCGATGGTGGAACGATGGCGACGGGCTTAGGAGCTAGGGTAAGGGTTTTGCGTAGGGGGTCGGTTGGGGAAGATAAATAGTAGATTTTTTTTTAAACAAACCTAGGGTTTTGGGAGAAATGAGATCAAATTTTTAAGGGGATTGAAAACTCTGGTACCAAAATTGATGTAAAATATGGGGATCACAATCACTTTCAATCCAAAGAAAAGAGAAAACTAGGGTTTGAGAAGAGAAATAGAAATTTGAATAGGGTTGAGCTTCCTACCCCTTGCACAAGATTTGACTTCACACCCCTTTCACCAATCACAATCTCAACTGAAAATTTTAATCGCAATCATTCAATACCAATAAGAGCGGTCTTGAGGCCTAATTATAGGCTTTATAAAAGTCCAGCTTTCAGAACATAACTGATGTGGTACTAAAATTCCAAATAAAAAAAACTAAATTCAAAATAAAGTAAAATCAAAATAATTAAAACCAAAGGAGTGCAGCACGCCATCTTTTCGTGTAAACTCGTTCACAAACGACGTGATGCCCTCATCAAGAAGGGGAAAAAAGAGAAAGATACTAATCTAGAACTTTCCACCCACAACCTCAGGGAAAGACTTAAGCACTCCTGAAGTGCAAGTGTGAGTACAGACAATTGCATATGTGCGATGAAATAGTCAAGCAGGTTAAGAGAACCCAGAAAAAAAAAACTATTGACATATATATAGTAAAATTCATATCAAGAAAGTGCCACGGACAAACATAAATAAATACTGGAAATGATACAAATAAGCAAAAATATTCAGTCATCTAGAACCAGAAAACTAGATCGCTTTCTTGCACGAGTAAAGAATTTATTTACATGTGAACATGTTCATTGATCAACTACATATTAAAAAAAAAGCTATGCAGATTACAATTCTTCGAGAAGATCAAGACGCATAGATATCACATGATTCATATATTTAATGAATGCAATCATTTTCTGCATACCATAACGCCAGTATGTTAATTGAAATAAGAAACAACATACAGGTGTGTTCGGAAATAAGATCATGGTTTTGTTCACTTCAAGGTGAAGAAAACGCATGGGGAAAGATACATAGCAGCAATGGAAAGCTAAAGCCTAAAGCATCTACATAACAGAATAGTCCTCAACCGAGTTAAACACTAGTAAAATGCACTGAAGCTTTAGCAAAAGGATGAGGCCTCAAATGCACTAAGGCTTTTGAAACCCCCCAAATTGCAGAGAATATCCAATTCTGCAAGTTCCTACATCTATGAGATATGGATTTGACTACGACCATGAAGCGTTAGTGTAGTGAATACTCAGTCTAAGTAGCTACGAGGCATGGACACAGATACCGGATACAGATATGACATATACATCCACCTGAATATGGCTAATTTTTGAAAACTAGGACACATGTACAATGTGGATAAAGCAAATATTATATGTATGTGTTTGTGTGCATGCGTGTGTATGTGAACATAGATATACACGTAAGACACAATACATAGATACAGACACACGATTTTAAAAAAAGAAAATACACATGCATACATATACTATGATTATTAAAATATACTTGTCCGTAGTTTAGAACGAATCTAGAAGAATTATAATAACACAATATCTCAAATATTGAGAAATATTTTTGAGTCATACGAATCAAAAATTATGTGAACAATCACATTCCTTATTGAGAACTAGACAATCAATATAAATGTAGTGCATCTAAAGGTAATAGAACCAAGGTTCTAAATATCGGATATCAAGATCGTATCGGATGGGGGTTTTTCATATTGGATATCGGATATCAGGAGAGAGATATAGGGGATACGCGCGCATATCGGGTGTTCATATTAGACACTATATATAATGAAATATTGATAACTAAAAGTTGGTTTAGTGTTATGATATCATCTACCTAATAAAAATGATGTAATATGCATGCAAAGACAGTAAAAAATAATGTATATTTGCACGCAGTCGTGCAATAAATAAGTTATTTCATATCGGGCGATACATCGGCTGATTTATCGGCTGATATTTTAAATATCGGCCGTTTTTTGCTGCAAACGATATGGCAAATGATTTCTCTATATCATATCGGCAGTAGGCAAAAAAGGAGATATCAGACGATATCTTGACTGACTCGGCCAATATTTAAAACAGGGAATAGAACTATCAACTCTCCATCGAAATTAGATTTTTTTTTTAACTTTGTAGTCTCAATTACATCTAAATACGTCTGTGTTACGTCTACGATATGTTGCAAAGTTTAGGATACACCAAGAGGAGTACCCCACATGCATCCATCAAGTGAGTATCGCACTATCGGGTAAGTATCCAACATGGGTACGTCTCCTTCATCGAAGTATTCATCCTACATAATTTAGTAGCAAATATATGTTCATTTCCATGAATTCGTCGTTTTCGAAAGTATAATCACCAAAGGATATGTGATGTAATACGGGAGGATCGCAAGCATCTTCAATCTAAGAAATAGGAAACTAAAATTTTGACAAGAAATAAATAAGAGAAATTAGGGTTTAAGAGATAGAGATAAAAACCAGATAGACTTTGCGCTTCGCACCCCTTGCACCACAGGCTTCGCACCCCTTACGCCACGGGCTTCGCACCCCATCTCAAGAACTCTCATAGCTCAAGAAAGATAAGCTGAAAAAATTTTATTTTAATCATTGTCTAACATAAAAGAAGTCTGATGCCTATTTATAGGCTTTACAAAAGAGCACTTCTGGGGATAACCAATATAGTACTAAATATCCCCATAAAAAAAAGACTACTCAAAAATAAACTAAGACATAAGAAAACAACTAACAGCTGGTGATGTCCTTATTATTCCCGGGGTGGGAGAAATCGACCATGTCGAGTGAGGGCTCCCCTCACGAATCATCTCAATCAGGCCAAGGTGGTGATCGTGGCAGCAGCATTAGTGCATCACATCGAGCCAAAGTGGTGGAGATGGAACTGGCCTCTGTGACGGTTTGGCTGTAAAAGATGATAGCTCGATCAAGACACCGATAACAGACAGAGGCACATCATCCATGATGAAAATCAAACCGACTGCACTTTGCACCATAAGTAAACTGATCTGTGAAGCTGCCTCTTGTAAACGTATCTGCAAGGGGTCGTACTCATCAGGCAATCTCAATGATAATGAGGTCCTCATAACTGCCAAAAATGGTACTACCTCTATAGTAGGCTCTGTTGGAAGATCTACAACAAGGGTCTCAATAGACAACTCTATAAATTTCGTGGACCGTGAGGAAATCTCTTATTGCAGTGACACCAACTCAGCAACAATTTCTGTCTCCGGCTCTGGTTTATCTTCAACTTCTGGCTCTAGTCTGGATCTTCAACAACCTCTACCACCTTGCTTTCTAGATCTTCACCATGCCAGCGAGGATCTCCTTACATTCAGCGACCAGATTGTTGAATTGTGGCCTCTCGAAGTGTAGAGCATACCGAGTATGAAGATCTTGTAAGATAAACCAATCTCGATAGTTGATATGACTGTCTTTCCATCACCAATAAGCTTCTCCAGCCAGCTTCAATTGGGCATAGTGACACTTATGCCCATGTGTCAAAAAGAAATAACAGAAGAAATCTTCAAGATGATTTTCTCACTTTTCATACTCATCATGATCATTAGAATACCGAAAATACGAGAGAACTGCATACATGTCTTTTTCAACCTCCTTTTCATCACCATCAGTATATATGTATTTATCACAAAAGTAAAACCCTATGAATAAAATTCAGTGCATAAAATCAGAGTTTACCCAAGAATCTTAGTGGCTCGAACTGGACTCAAATCGGGCTGAAAATATAGCCTAAAACGCTGATTTTCTGTTGTAGGAACAGTACCGTCACCCAACACGGGCTCATGGAGATCAGATCTGCTACTCGAGTGCTAGAATTATCTTCAGTGGCTCTGAGGCTCAGTCATGAACCCAACACTTCGAACAGAGCTCGAAACGGACTACGGACGGGCGAGAAACGTGTTCTGTACTGCTGTGCTCTAATCTACTGAGCTGAATCTGGTAAACAATCGAAACTCGACCCTGAATGTGAAGGTTGTAGAAGCGTAGTACTGATCTCCAGGAACTATTGCTTCGAGAATGACTTAATTCGGGCTTGAAATGAGCCAGAATTGCCTCTGGAAGATCGGAACTGAATATGAACTGAGCGAGTCAACTCGCTAAGTTGCCTTGGTGACATCAGCCGCAGACGTCAGCAATCCGCTGACTGGCCTGGGTCCGAGTCGGGCAGTGATCGGGTTGGATCTCTTAACGGATTTGAAGCACTTAAACACGAAATCAGTTTACAACCTATTGGATCGGGCGGGTTTAATACAAACCCGAATGAACCCAATAAAACCCAAACAAATCTCTCCCTCTGCTCGAAACTTCGGGTTTGCAGACCCTTTCGAGCTGATGGCGAAACTAGGGCGGTGATGTCGCAAGGTTGGTAATTCCGACGACAATGGCGCCGACAGTCGGCATGATCTGATGACGAGTCGAGGCGACGAGGGATAGAGACGATGGGATTGATGAGGCGGCGAGGATTTTCGTCGGAGAAGACGCAGCGAGCGGTTGATCTGGGCGGCGATTAGCGATCGTGCGGGGAGCTTTCAATGATGGATCTGATGCAGGGAGCGGTGATGCAGGGACCCAGACTCGTGAAGCTGATGATGATGATGGGGATGATGACAAGTTTTGATGAGATTTGGTTTTCAAAGGATGATGATGGAAGTTGAGGGGTGATGGCAGGTGCCGGTGGAGGTGGGCGAGGATGGCGGAGGACGATGGCGTGGTGGCGAAACCCTAGGATTAGGGTTTTGAGTTAAGTTGCAGACAAAAGAGATGGAGAACGAAGATGGAGAAGGGGGCGATCGTGGTGGTTACGATGTTGATGGTGGTTGGTGGTGATGATTGGCTCGAGTTGGGATCTGGAGGAAGAGGAGAGGAGAAGAGGGAGAAGATGAACATGAGGTTGGAATTTTTTTTTTTTGGGGGAATTTTGAAGGAAGATGAACAAGAGGATTTTTATTTTAGGGGGATTTTCGTAGGGATTTTAAGGGAATTTTGCTACAGTGTTTTTTTTTAAGATCGGGTGAAAGAAAGGATGGGGACTTGTGATGAACAGTGAATGGGAACAAAAAGGAAGAAGAACTGTAAGAAGAACAGTGTATATATATAATGGATCTAAGAAATTGAAGGGGATTGACACTGAAGCTCTGATACCAAACTGATGTAACACGGGAAAATTGCTACACCTTCAATCTAAGAAATAGGCAACAGACAAGAAAATAAATAAGAGAAATTAAGGTTTAAGAGATAAGAACCAGATAGATTTTGGGCTTCGCACCCCTTACACCACGGGCTTCACACTCCATCTCAAGAACTCTCATGGCTCAAGAAAGATAAACTGAAAAAATTTTATTTAATCATTGTCTAATAATAAAAAAAGTTTGATGCCTATTTATAGGCTTTCTAAAAAAGCATTTCTAGAGAATAACTAATGTGGTACTAAACACCCACATAAAAGAAGACAATTACTCAAAAATAAACTAAGACATAAGAAAACAACTAGCAACTATTGATGTCCTCATTAATATGTGGGTCGACTCACAAAATGCAAAGCTGAATCAAAAGCATAAGTATATAAGGGCCAAAAAGTTCAAGCATGAGCAAATCAGGAAATGAGCATATCGTGCAAGGATGCAATGCAGGAAAACCAAAAGTTCTGTGAATCAAATAATAACTCTTAGTGCAGAAAAAGGGGTATAAAACATCTAACACATATTAATTCAAAAGAAAACAACACAAAAATGTTACAATAGTAATACACATGATGATATTAAAGTATAAATATTGGGTCACTGATAAATAATGGGAAAAGAAAGAACTATTTGCCTTGACATAATTTGATGATTTATAAAGTGAACAAATATCAAGACAAGTGAGGTTTATATGGAAAGTGCAAATGCGTGTTAGAAAGAAAATAAGGTACAATTACCAAAAAAACAACCCTCATAGGGAAACAAAGTTGCAGGTAGGAAGACACAAGTACTCCAAAAATCAAAAAAATCACAAAGACAAGAAAATAAGGAACCAAAATCACAAAGAAAAAGGTGAGACTTAAAATTGTGTAGGAAATCATGTGCATGCCCAGAAATGTAACTAAAAAACAAAGGGGAAATGTAACTAAAAAACAAAGGCGACAAAGTATGTATAGATATTTCACATTTGCCAAACGAGTTTTTAGAAGATATTCAAAGATGTAAGATTTTTAGAAAAATAGAATCAAATTGTGTTAATGTGAATGATGAAGAGAAGGGATATGCATATTGAATGTTGAATGAGATGTTTGATGAGTTTGCACAGCTCCAGTGAAGACCACACAATTTCCTAGTAACTTAAATAGTAATCTAATGGAACACGGTCACCCAGAAAAGCTTCTGTAAAGCAACCACTAAGAAACTACACCAGTCTTCTACCACCTTTTAATGCAATACAGTTTACAAAGGGCTAGGACAGCAGCTACCGCCCCAAATTTGTAATCCTTTAGACACCCATGCTAAAACTGAACTATGGAAATGTGGAAAGCTTAAAGAAACTGAGAAGTATTCGATTTCATCAGGTGAAATTAAACTGAAGGCATGTGATATATTCCTCTCAAGGCAGAAGGAAAACAAAATGGAAATTTGCCCACCATGTTAAATGGGCAGATTTAATCAACACTATACAAATACAGTGGTCCAATATATTAGACATGGTTTCCCCAAAATTACCTTTCCTTTAAAACCATTCAAATATTTGTTAACTGCCTTCCTGCACCCTACAGCTGCCAGCTCATGCCTGCCCATAACCGGAACAAAATTAAGATGGTCCCCGGCATCGGAATCAGACTTCCCCACTACCCTCACTTTTCTAGCATTGTTCAATAGGCGACCACCAAGCAACCTATGACCACAGAAAAAGGGCTTGCTGACTTGAAAATTATCATGTTTTGAACGCCTCTCAAACAGAAATCTCTCCGGTGAAGGCAGACCGCCCTGTTCACAGTGCCTGAACCTTGCACCATCATCAGCATGAAGGTTTGGCCTTGAGAGACGATTGCATTTTCTCCTCTGAATACTAGAAACAATGTTTTCACAGTACACATCTTCAGAAATGTATCCATCAATATCAGATTCTAGACAATCTTCATATACCAAATGATGGTGATTCTTGATGCTTGGATCAACCCAACCATATTTTTTGTTCTTGAATTGCAAGTCTCTGATATCAGAATGGCCTCTCTGATTCACATATCTTCCATTTGACCTCCATGAGATACGTAGATGCTCTCTTGGTGAACAATCATCATGCCAGCCTCCTTGATCAGTGTTGTTCAGTTCTTCATATCTAGGGGAAACCAACTGGTTCTCAATATATTTGCTCAACCTGTTCTTCTCAAAACTTGACTTTCTATCATATCTGCTTCTTTTGGGGCTTCTCATTTCTCCCTCCATGGGGTAAACATGGCTCTGAAATCTGGGATCAAGGTTTTCTTCCTCTGTATCATATAAATCTGTCTGTCTTCCATGCATGTCATTCACACACCTTTCTCTGTATCTATAATCATGTATAACATCATCATATTCAGGGTCCATCCTAATCCAATGCTCATCTCCTCTTTCTTTTGCCATACGCAGACATGAATCCTTCTCCTTGAAAAAGGATTTATTTTTTGAAATTGATCGGTCAGAATACTTACAGAGAGAGCTTCTGCCTCGGTCATCATGACATCTGTCAGAAAAGTAACAGTCTCTTTGTTCTAAACAATCTTCATCCCAGTTTCTATTAAGATGGGCAACACAGTCACCCTTTCGAGAATCCCTAGCGAAAGATTTTTCTCCGTTATTCTTTGCAGTATGTTTTCTGCCCTTGTAAGTTGGTGACACTTCAGTTTTGTGGTATGAATAGGTATGTCCTCTCACATCATTAGTATCATAACTAGACTTTCGTTTTCTTGCCTTACACCTTATGTCCAACAAAGCTAAATCATTGTGTTGTTTCCTGTGAACCACACTAGATGTCTGCTCATCATTCTTAGCCACATTTAACTCTGCAACACTTCTAAGCCTTGTTCTGCTGAAATGTTTGTCTTCTCCAGAAGAGATGTCACGGTCACAAGCAGCATCTTTGTTATCTTCTTGTTCAGCCTCCGTAGCATCACTTATTGAATCATAAGAAAGATAGTAATCAGACTCAATGGAGTCTTGCAATTCCTTAACAGATGTCTTTTCCATGGGCCTGATGTCTTTCCCCATAGCGAAGACATCCTTGGATTCCTGAGAGTGGCTCTGAAGAATACAGGAACTGGAACCATTATGTGGAACTTGATCTCCAGAATCAGACCCAACTTCTAACATGCAAGAATCTGTTCTAATAAGATCCTCCTCATATTTCTTACAATCAACATTAGATTTATCTTTGCCAGAAGTTATTCTAGAATTACTTCCATTGAATTCAGGAGAGCAATGTTCAACAGAGTTGGTAATTTGCCTGCCAATATGACCATCAAAATGTGGAGACAACACCCTGCATTAAATTAGCGAAAAAACCAAGTTAAGCTTATCAAAATAAATGAGTGACACAAAAAAGATGTGCTGAGATTATAAGAGACTATTGAACATAGAGAAATATGCTCCTATTGAACAATGGAAAAAATGGCTAAAAGTTAACTTTCTAACTAGCAAATGGATGTAAACGGAATGGACAGGGCAATCTTAATTGAAACTGAGTAAAAAATAATAAAAGAGTAAGAGAACAACTATTTAAATAGCAGGCTCCAGCAGTGATGACAAAGCAAGTTTAATGATGGGGACATCTAGTAGGATTTGTTTGATTTAGTTGTTGGCTTATCTTATCTTATTGTAGTTTGTTTTAGTTGGTTATTATTTTTGGTTGGTTTTATCCCACATTGGTTGTGGTGGGAGTTATATTTTTTGTAGGCCTATATAAGGCTGAGATTACCATTGTTTTCTTCACTTAATGATTGATAATGAAAATTACTGTTTGAGCATTTTGTAGCTTGTGTGCCTCGGGTGAGATGCCCGAGGGAGAGATTCTCAAACCCTGTCTTGGGAGATAAACCCTAGTTTGAGATTTCCTAGAGTTCGTCCCCCATCATTTTGGTATCAGAGCTAAATCCTGCTCTTTTTCACTTCCACAAAATCCTAGCTTCCACAAAGTCCTTTTTTCTCCACCAAAACTTCCACAAATTCCCAAAACCCTAGTTCTTAAAAATAAAAAAACTAGATCTGAAAAAAGAGAAAATTTTTTTGGATTACTGTTCCGTGAACAGTAACCCCCGATTACTGTAAATCTTCCCCCAAAACCCAAAGCTCGCTCGTTCGGAGTCCGTTTTGAGCTCTGTTTGAAGCGTTGGGTTCGCAACAGAGCCCCGGAGCTACTAGATAGATTTTTGCAGCATTCAAGCAGCAGAAACGACCTCCACAATCCCTGTTTGGTGCTGCTATAAGTCCTGCAACAATCCACAGCGTTTCAGACCCGTTTCCAGTCCGATTTGGGTCCAGTTAGAGCCTTTGAGATTCTTGGGTAATTTTTGAGCTTATGCACTGAAATTTTCCTTATGGGATTTTATTTTTGTGGTCAATATATTCATACTAATATTGATCCAAAGGAAGTTGAATGAAAAATGTATGCGACTGTCCCGACTTTTCGTGGTTTTTATAACCGTTACGGTTATGAAGACTGAGAGAACAATCTTGAAATTTACTTCAATTATTTTTCTCTGACATCTGAGCAAAAGTGCCTCTATGCCCGAATGAAGTTGGTGGGAGAGCCATATTATTGGGTAGAGAACAATCATAAGTTATGTCGATATTGGTTTCTCTTGTAAGACTTTCTTCGCGCTCGTTATGATCCACCCATTTATTCATCCGAGTCAGACTATAAAGAGCCCAATGTTGAGCAAGAGCCCGAGAGTCGGTCAATCACAGATCTCTGCACTAAGATTCGGGTGGCTCTAGAAAAACTTGTAACAAGCCAGGCTGCAAAGAGGGACACAGATCCAGAGCCTTCAGCCCTTGTCGAGCCTGACGTTCTCGAGAAGCCAAAGTCAGAAGTTGTTGCTGAGTTGGAGCACGAGCCAAAACAAGATAATGCAGCTAAGCTAGAGCCAGAGCCAGTAGTTGTTGATGAGCCCAAACCAGAGCCAAAGATAGAAGAGCCTCTTGTAAAGAACACAGTAGATCTATTAGCGGAGCTTGCCATGGAGCTAATGACATCCACACCAGTTATGAGGGTTCCAGTGTCCCAAAGATCGCTTGGCTTGTACGATCCTTTGCAGATCTTCCTATAGGAGACAGTCATAGGAGGTCAGACTATTCATGGTGCGAAGTACAATTAATTCAGTTCTCATCCTGGAGGATGTGCCTCTTTCATTACCTGCGCATTGCTTGAGTTGTCATCCTTTATAGCAGATCTGTCACAGAACCCAGTCCCACCCACACCGCCTTGATTCAACCTTGATGCACATCTGTTGGGTCCACAGCCACCACCATGGCCCGATTGAGAGTTGAGATCTACACTCGACAGGGTCGAGTTTTTCCCAACACCGGGGGAATGATGGGGACATCTAGTAGGATTTGTTTGATTTAGTTGTTGGCTTATCTTATCTTATTGTAGTTTGTTTTAGTTGGTTCTTATTGTTGGTTGGTTTTATCCCACATCGGTTGTAGTGGGAGTCATTTTTTTTGTAGGCCTATATAAGGCTGAGATTACTATTATTTTCTTCAGTTAATGATTGATAATGAAAATTACTATTTGAGCATTTTGTAGCATGTGTGCTCGGGTGAGATGTCCAAGGGAGAGATTCCCAAACCCTATCTTGAGAGATAAACCCTACATTGAGATTTCCTAGAATTCGTCCCCCATCATTTAACTATATAGCACATGACAACTAGAGGTTTAAGTTTGATAACAACAAAGATTTCAACTCCGTAACGTGCCATCTCCAGGACTTAAGTTAACAAATCACCCAATTCTTAACAGAACCGTAAGTATGGCAAACAATCAAGAATCCTAGCAGGATGTCATTTCCCCAATAAACAACAAAGTGGGAGAACTCAGCTTTTTCCATTTTTCAGTTTCTTACAAGAGTTTAACTTGGTTTCGCCAGGTTTCGTTAGTTTCAGTTAAAGTCAGTTTTAGTTTGACATATTCACAGAATATTTCTTAGATATTTCGGTATACATGCAGCCAAAAGTCTAATTCTCTAGAAGTATACATCTTAAAATTAACAAAATGTTTGGATTATGTATAGAAGTTCGATTAACATTAACAAAGCTTTTTTGGTGTTTTCTTGCAGTAAAATGTTATTAAGTGATATACTATAATTTTAATTTTTATTATGATGTATATGCATCAAATGATGAAAATCATGCTATTTACTGTGGTGTTATTTGATTTCATTAGGATAATGTAGTGGTCAAAATTTGACCCCTGCCAGGATCATGACACGTGCCCTGAAGCAGGATCATAAACCAATTCTCAGGAACCCGATCCGAAGTCTCCATCACTTACCTTCCGAAAATGAAGCCACACTATCTCCCGAAAGTACTCCGGCTCCGATCCAAGAGTCCTGCCACGTGGCAACAACTCCTTCCGTCCAGTGACAGATCGATATGAATCCCGCAGATCGCGAAGGCGGTTAAGCGCCCTTATCTCCTCACTAGGTCAGGAGTCTGTAACGATCATACAGCTCATCAAACAGTTGGGGATAACGATGGATAACCTTCCAACAGATTAGTAGATTCAAACCAATCAGTTGAGATCTGCATCTATCCACATTCACTCCACCGTCTCTGTCAGGTACAAATACGCTTTCTCCAAAAAGAAGTGAAGGAAGTCGCTTCCCTAATCTTCAGAGCACATACCACACCGCACTGGTAGTTTTTCTCTGCCAGTCCACCACCACAACACACCGGCAGTTTCTCTCTACCCGGTCCTCCCTCCTTTCCACCTATTGATTATCACGCCCGAGCATCTTAAGCCGGCACCACGTCGATGATCATACCTTGAAAGGTGTCTTCTCTCTGTGTACTCGGACAGGTCCGATCGGGAGCGTCCATTTGCTTGTGGCGGAGTTTTATCCACCACAAATTGGTGCTTTCATTGAGTGCTTGAGTTTACACTCGAGGTCTCCCTCCCTTCTAACCTTAGCCTTCCTGATAGGGAATCGAACAGTCCAGATTTAGCAAGATTTAAGATTTTATTAAAATTTAGATTTTTTTTTAGATTTGGTTAAGATTTAAGAGTTATTTGAAGTAGATTTGGGTAAATTTGATTTTATCAATAATTGCACGTGTGGTGCAAGTATTGTAGGCTATATATAGCCATGTAGTGAATTTTAAAGTTAATGATGAATTAATTAAAATTTTATTTTCCTATGAAAATTTTGTGTGTTTTGATTTGATCTCATGGATTGAATCAAATCAGGCGGTGAAGTCAAGATCCAGGTTGCGATCCATGATCATATACAATCTCCAAATCTCTGTTTTTCTCCAATTGCACCAAAATTCCCATCACAAACCCTAAAACCCCTGCGTTCCACATCAATTTGGTATCAGAGCCGAATTCCTACTCTTTTCTTCCACAAAACCCTAGATCTAGATCAAACCCTAAATCCAGTTTTAAAAAAATAGACCTAAATCTTCCCCTTCCGTCCAAGTTAATATTCTTAGTTTTAAAAAAATGAAAAAAGAAGTGAAAAAAGAGGAAAAAAGGAGAGAAAAATAAAAGAAATAAAAAAATAAAAAATTTATTGCTCAAGCTCCTTCCTCCTCAGATCGACAGTGCTGCAGTCTCCTCGTCTTCTCCTCGTGACGTCGCCACCGTCGTGCCCATGTCACCAGCGCCGCCCACGAGCTCCCCCACCACCGACCTTCTCTTCTTTATCGCCTTCAGCTTGTCACATCAGCCCTCCGCCTTCGTAGTCTTCTTCCTCTGCAGATCTCCATTGTCATAACTCCTCAGAGCACTGTCTTCCTTCACCGTCCTCGCAGTTTGACACTGATAATCTTCGACAATATCTCCTCGTCGAGATCTCTCCGCGAGACCGCCACAACTTCGCCATCATTTTTGACAAGATTCAAGCCTTGTCGTCATCGTCTCCTTTTGGCGACTCCCCCTTCGTCTGTCTGCCATGACGACCCCAGACCAGATCCAAAGCCGCCACCGCCTTTCCGCCACTGTCTTCGCCGCAGTTGCCGCTCTCTCGGCCTCATCTTCTGACGCCTCCAATGCCTTCGCAGGAGATCTTAGGCGCCTGCTCCACCGACCGCCGCTGCTACAGTCCTCCCCTCTCCCAGCCACCTTGTCGACCGTCGAGCTCGCATGCCCTAACTGTCGAGCAAGAGGAAGAAAGAGGGCTGATAGGTATAATTTGGGTTTGGGTGAGACTCGTTTGTAATCGGGTTCAAGCGAAACCCATTTGTGATCGGATTTGGATCCATTTCAATCCACCCGAAAACAACCCAAACCCGACCCATTCTCCTTTAAATCAACCAAGCTCAATTCACTTGAACCAGATCGGTCAGACCGAGCCAGATCGGGATTGATCCAGACCCACTAAGCCAGAGCCAACTCGTTAAGTTCGGATCCGAGTCAACTCAGTTCACAACAGTAGTACAGTGACGTTTCGGAGTCCATTTCATGCCCGTTCGAGTTCGATTCAAATTTCGTCTGAAGTGTTGGATGCGTGACTGGTTCCCGGAGCTATTAGAAAGAGTTCACAGCATTTGGACAGCATATCTGACTTCTGCAAGCCTTTTTTGGTGCCGGTAGTGTTCTTGCAGTAGAACATCAACAATTCAGACCCCGTTTCCAGCCTGATTTGAGCCCAGTTCGAGCCGTTGAGATTCTTGAGTAAATTCTGAATTTATGTACTGAATTTTCATCATGGGCTTTTACTTTTGCGACCGATACATATATAATGATGGTGATGAAAAGAAAGTTGAATGGGATATGTATGCGGCTATGTCGTGTTTTTGGGGTTCTCATGATCGTGATGGGTATGAGAAGTCGGAAAGCAATCTTGAAGCTTTCAGTTATTTTGTTTTGGCATCTGAACAGAAGTGTCACTATGCCCAAATGAGGCTAGTTATAGAAGCTTACTGGTGGTGGAAGGACAATCATAATTCCTATCGATGTTGGTTGTCTTGCAAAACCTACTTCGTACTCAGTATGCTCTGCACCTTCTCTTCACTGAGTTTCGGGAGACTATAGGCGTCCGGATGATAATAGAAGGCATGACAACAAAGGTTGACATAGATTCAAAACCATCAATCCTTACCGAGTCAGAAGTTGTTGATGAGTCAAAGCCAAAATCAAGAACCAGAGCCATAAGTGAAAAAGCCAGAAGTGGAAGAGCCTCTTATTGAGACTCTTGTAGATCTTCCAACAGAGTCTACCATGGAGCTAGTGCCATTTTTTACAGCTATAAGGGCCACATTGTCTTTGAGATCGCCTGGCGTCTACAACCCGTTGCAGATCTTTCTACAGGAGATAAGATCAGAAGAGATTGGTATCATGGTATGTGGGTTAGTTTTTAATGGAGTTGAGTTGCCTTGTTATGCTGCACGTATCTTGTTCGAGCTACCATCGACTGCAGCCGGTTCGCCACGGAAGCCAGTTCTATCTTAAACACATTGGTTCAATCATGATGCATTAGTGTTGCTTCATGATTAGTTGTCAATTCTGCATTTTATTATCGCATTTCTCTGCCGGTTTAGAATAAAATATTGCTTCTTACCCGTGTTTTGGTCTCATATGCAGATAATATCCGGAGAAGGGCAAATTGATAAAAAGAGGCTGAATATTGCTATTTTTGGGATAATTTTAGAGATTTCTTAAGTCTTTCTAGAAGAACTCAAATAGACTCAAATTGAAGCCCAATATTGAAGCCCAATCTACTGGAATTACAGAGCAAAAATTAGAAAATTCAATATATAAAGGAGCTTCTCACAGCTGGACGAGACCCGAGCCAAAAGATCAAGGCCTATGGCCCTGATCAGGCCACGGATCCGCAGCTATTACTGAGGGTCCACTGTAAAGTCAAGGCCATAGGCCTTGATCTTTATCACGTGGCGTCCTCTCGTCTTCCAGAAGCTTCATTTGCCTATAAATACTGCATTGATGGCCAGAATTCGAGAGAGGAGGCCAGGATTAGGGTTCTCCTTTAATGCAACTTAGTGTAGGATTTTCTTCTTCTTTTATATTTTCTTCTCTTTATAGATCTAGGATTAGATTCGAAAGTGATTCAGGAGAAAAAGAGAGACTTTGTAATAGAGTGACAATCTACGAAAAATTCCTCCTTTCTCTTCCTTGTTTCTTCTTCGATTTCTTCTAAAATACTTAGCTAGTTTTCTTTCATGGTGACTGACTATTAACCACTAATCATCTAACACTTGATTGATAATCCACATGAATCTAATAGCCTTTATAAGGCCTTGCTCTTGCAAGAGCCATTGATAGCTCATGATATGTTCTAACTCATAACTTGCTAACAAGCTAACTTGCACAACTTACTTTACTCATACTTGCCTCTTACCGATTTTGATGGATTAATTGTATGGTGCACCTTGTTAATCAAGCTTTGATGTGGAGAATATCTTATGGATCATACTTTGAAACGCTCTTGGAGACAAGTCTAGTGATGATCAAGAATCCATTGTGAGGCAACTATCACTTTTGAGGTTAGCATAATTAGTGGAGTAATTAGTAGTTAGGAACCACAAGTTTTCTTCATCTTTTTACTTTGTTTTCAAAATCAGTTCCAAATCACTTTACTATCTCTTGTTTCATGCTTTCATCTCCTTCTACTTCTACTTCTAGTTTTGTTTCCTTTTCCTTTTGATTCTTTTGAAATAAAGAAGAACTCGTTACTACTAACGTGACACACCGCTAATACTTCTATCGCCTCCTGACCCTGTGGATTCGACCCGTATAGCCACTTTGCTATAACGAAAGTATCGAGGAAGCCAAAGCGCACACACTTAAACTCTTTATTTCTAAATACACATTTCTGTCCACGGTTCCCCTTCGATCAGATTTTGGCGCCGTTGTCGGGGATAGGAACGGTTTGAACTCACGTTTTTGTTAACATTCTCTTTTCTGTTTTTGTGTGCAGATTAATTTTTATAGAAACCGAACATTGCAGAGACCATTACTCCATCTAGCTCCCTGCTTTAGAAAGCAGGGAGCTTGCTTTCAACATTTTGTTGTGCAAACGCGACAACTTAGGGTTTGCACAACCTGCAGGAATTACATACTTTCATGTTATAGTGTATTTTGCAGTTAGTTTTCTGTATTGTTGCCTGTATACTGCAATAATTAACAACAAAAATCAGTAATTGGACACGTTAAAAACGGTGTAGACATTTGCATCTAGGCATGTGTCGATTTCAATCTCATATTACTGTATTTTATTATTGTTGGGAGCTGGACTGAGGTATACATATTACAGTGCATATAGCTTAGGATAAACACGTGGGTACTTGCTTAAATGTTTATTCTTGTCTATATTGCACACTTGCATGAATCAGAATTAAGGACATAACCCAATACAACATAAGGTGGGAAAGTCATTACCCTCCCTTGGCCCAAAAATACCCTCACTCACACAACCCAACCCAACCCTAAATAAAACTTGCTAGACGTTGGCCCTAGGGGCATCTCGAACTCATTAAGAGATTCACGTCAGGAGGAAGTTGTTAGTACCGGACTCTTGCCAAATCGATGTCTAAGGATTGGGGATTAAGAGGTTAAGACTCGAAGATTCAGTGATTTGGTGTAATTAAGGCATGTTGCTTACACACGGATACCTCCGACTAAATTTTGCCCCTACCTGACCGATTAGCTCGTGGTCAGATACTACAATAACCCTCTCTTGGACAATCAACCAGTTAGGAGTCGTCTAGGTCAACCCTAGCATAAGCTTGTTTGATTTTTTTCCTTTTTGTTTGTTTGTTTGTTTTTTTCTTGTGATTATTGTGAAATGGATTTCAACAATAATTTTTTAACTTTAATATGAATCCATATTTCACCCAAAGCTCATTTGACTTGGATAACTCCAACTCGACTTTGTACAACATGAACCAATCAAATATGTCAGATTGGATTTCTCCCACTCAACATAACTCGTATCCCCAATCTTATAACCAAAATTTTCAAAATAATTTTCACTTTTCACAGAGTCAATGGGGATTCACCTCCCTTGAGCCAAATTTTCAACCACCTTGTCTACAAAATTCTTTCCCACATTTTGCTTCATATACTCTTTTTCTAGAACCACCGACTGAAAAAAATCTGATTTAGAAAAGAGTATAGAATCCATGTTTGAGTCCCAACAACAATTTCAAAACATGGTCGACTCACAATCTTCCCAATTGTCCAAAATCAAGCTTCAAATGCTCCTTTTTAGAACACCCAATTGAAGAAAAATCTGAGTTAGAAAAGAGTATGGAAGCCTTATATAAGTCTGAGCGACAATTTCAAAACATGGACTCCCAATTTACACAATTTTCATGTTGTTTTAGAAACCAAGATTCAATTTCATCATACCAATTTGAACTTGACCAAAATTAAAATTTTGAAAACCACATTGAAAGTTTGACAAGTTATCCATTTCTTAAAATTGAACTTGAACATGAATGTGAACCCGATCCTCAATTTAGTAATTCAATTTCACTTTTTGACTCAATGTTGACTCCGGTATCTTTACCCGATTTTTACCACTTTTCCGAATCAGTATTGAATCTTGTGCCAACACATCGTGAAATTGAATCACCAATCTTTCAAAATCACATTTTGTTGATGGGACAAGTGTGTGAACTTCAATTTTTTGGCTTGGATCCAAATTTTTGAACCAATTTTGACTCTTGAACCTTTACTTAATTTAAGTCAGTTTCCCGAGTCGATATTCATTCATGCACCTTTTGAGCCCAAATCAATCATCTTCCACAATTACACTCATTTCTCAGATAAAGGTGTAAAACAAAATGACTCAGAGATTATTTTTCAAAATTAGAAATTTGAATGGGGATAAGTTTCTAATAAAAATCATACACGTATACAATCAATTATTGGGTTATATTAGAGAGGTCACTGGTGGGTTCCAACGAACTCCACAATTTTTGGATTGGGACGCATTTCGTGCACCAATCAGACCTCCACCAAAACCACCCCCGAGATGAATTTTCCTCCACTCTTTCTTTTCATACATACATACATTCACAATGCATGAGATAAGTGTGGGGGAGGGCTTACTAACATAGAATTTTTAGATTTTTTTTCTTTTTCACTTCTTTTAGGATATTCTTAGAATTTTATCTTTTGTATAGGATTCTTCCTTTCTTAAACTTTTTGGAAGAAAAAAAGAAAAAGTTTTGATTCATTTTTAAGAGAATTAGGTTGATCTTAGGAATTAGTGAAGCCTTGATTATGATTTCTTAATTTGAATCAAAATAAGAGGTAATGTTGGATTTTTAGGTTAAGAAATATTGGAAAGATAATTTGATCTTAAATTTTTTACCTTAGAGATATATACACGTATACATTGAGCGATTAAAACAAAGACTTAAACCCTTATAAATAAAAAATTATAAAAAAACATTTGGCCATAAATTAAGTTGATTAATTGTGCCTTAGGAAGTATAATTAGTCACGCCTAACGGTGATCAAAATAAATAAACTCTTTAGTTTTGTGGCCTTGTTTACTCGAGTCCTTAAACTTGAGGGATGTTTTCTCATCTGGTGCCCTCAGATCGTCTGGTTTGCGAGTCATCGGTTAAAGCTCGCTACGTGAGTAGAAAGCCTAATAAAACTAAAAAAACATATAAATAAATAAATAGTATCATAGTCCAAGTTAAATCCCAAAATATACAAGTGCATATTATCTAGGTTTTACAAAAGTACAAATAATCAATTTAATCTTGATTTTTTAACCTTAATTGATAACAAATCCTTGCATGGAGACTCAAATTAGGGATGAATAGTTTAGGTTAACTTAATATCTTAGATCACTTAAATTTTTGCAAAAATGTTTCGAAATTTTTCTCCTTTTCAAAATGTGTTTTCAAAAATATTAACATCTGTTTTCTTTCATTTTGAATTTAGCGGGTGTAATCCACTGAAAACCCTCCTCTAGGGGAAACCTAGAGGTTTAAAGGCTTGTTACACCCGCTCAATGCAATAGTGCAACCTGCGAAAGTGGTGTAATAAAAGTTTTAGTTTAGTTTTCTTTTTCTTGTTTTGCTCGAGCGAGCAAAAGATAAGTGTGAGCTGTGATTAGTCGCCAATTCTGCATTTTATTATCGCATTTTCCTACCGGTTTATGAATAAAATACTGCTTCTTACCCGTGTTTTGGTCTCTTATGCAGATAATACCAGGGAAAGGGCAAATTGGTAAAAAGAGGCTGAACATTGCTATTTTGGGGATAATTTCAGAGATTTCTTGAAGGCCAAGTCTTTCTAGAAAAACCCAAAATAGACTCAAATTATAGCCCATTATAAAGCCTAATCTGCTGGAATTTCAGAGCAAAAATCAGAAAATTCAATATATAAAGGAGCCTCTCGCAACTGGACGAGACCCGGGCCAAAAGATCAAGGCTTATGGCCCTGATCAGGCTGCGGGTCCGTGGCAAAGTCAGGGCCATAGGCCCTAATCTTTGTCACGTGGCGTCGTCTCGTCTTTCAGGAGCTTCATTTGCCTATAAATACTGCATTGATGGCCAAAATTTAAGAAAGGAGGCAAGGATTAGGGTTTCTTCTCCTTTAATGCAGCTTAGTGTAGGATTTTCTTCTTCTTTTGTATTTTTCTTTTCTTTATAGATCTAGGATTATACTAGAGAGTGATTCAGGAGAAAGAGAGAGACTTTGTAATAGAGAGTGACAATCTATGAAAATTTCCTTCTTTCTCTTCCTTGTTTCTTATTTGATTTCTTCCAAGATACTTAGCTAGTTTTCTCTCATGGTGACTAACTACTAACCACTAATCATCTAACACTTGATTGATAATCCACATGAATCTAATAGCCTCTACAAGGCCTTGCTCTTGCAAGAGCCATTGATGGCTCATGATGATGGGTTCTAACTCCTAACTTGCTAACTTGCACAACTTACTTCATGCTTGCCTCTAACTGGTTTTGATGGATTTAATTGTATGGTGCACCTTGTTAATCAAGCTTTGATGTGGAGAACATCTTATGGACCATGTTTTGAAATGCTCTTGAAGACAAGTCTAGTGATGACCAAGGATCCACTGTGAGACAACTATCACTCTTAAGGTTTGCATGGTTAGTGGAGTAACTAGTAGTTAGGAACCATGAGTTTTCTTCCTCTTTTTACTTTATTTTCAAAACCATTTCCAAATCACTTTATTATCTCTTATCTTATGCTTTCATCTCCTTCTACTTCTACTTCTAGTTTTGTTTCCTTTTCCTTTTAATTCTTTTGAAACAAAGAACTCGTTAACACTAACGTGACACACCGTTAATGCTTCTATCGCCTCCCGTCCCTGTGGATTCTACCTGTATAGCCACTTTGCTTATAACGGAAGTATCGAGGAAGCCAAAGAACACACAATTAAACTCCTTATTTCTAAATACACATTTCTGTGCACGGTTCCCCCCGATCAATTCCCCAACCACCACCTTGTCTATTGAGGATGTGTGATGTGGTTCGACCCAGTTGTGCTTATCTCCTACCTACCACTACATTCATCGGAGATAAATGCTTTCAGGCCGGGAAAAATGATGGGGAATCGAATGGTCCAGATTTAGCAAGATTTAGGATTTTATTTAAATTCAGATTTTAGAAAATTTAGTTGAGATTTAAGAGTTTGAATAAATTTGGGTAGATTTGAGTTTATTAATAATTGCATGTGTGGTGCACGTATTGTACGCTATATATAGCCATGTAGTGAATTTTGAAGTTAATGGTGAATTGATTAAAAAATTATTTCCCTATGAAAATTGTGTGTTTTGTTTTGATCTCATGACTTGAATCGAATCAGGTGGTGAAGCCAATATTCGGACTACGATCTATGACCATATACAATCTCCAAATCCATGTTCTTCTCCAATTCCACCAAAATCCCCACCACAAACCCTAAAACCCCCGCATCCCACATCACTTCCTTAAAAAAGACACTCTCATAGCATCGATGGCCCCGAAGAAGCAAGTGATCGCCCACAGTAATGCTCTGTCAAAGGGCAAGACTAGTACGTCGTTGGGGCACGATCCCCCACATGCCATGATCATGAGCGCGCCACAAATGACAACGGCTTCTACTCGTCTCAGAGGACAGCAACCAGCGCTTGAACGCCACCGTTATACGAAGGCCAAATCCTTCATATGCTCGCCGACATGTCACGATCAGAAGTAGGCGGCTCTGGACCTCGAGAATGTCGTTCGCGGATAGGAGGCGATAAAGCAACTCAACGACCAACTCTAAGCTCAAGTCGTCGCTCTCCAAGGCAACCGGGCGCAAACGCAATCGGAAGACGAACCCCAAAAACGGGAGGCGCAGGTCGATGGGTCCATCACGAATCTAAGGCGGCCCAGACCAACGTCTCTCCTGCATGAAGACTGCTATAACAACGAAGTTGATTCTGCTTGTTTTCCTGTTTTAAATATCGGCCGAGTCGGCCGAGATATCGGCGAATATTTCATTTTTTGCATGTTGCCGATATGATATGGGAAAACGTTCGCCGTATCATTTGCAGCAAAAAAATGGCCGATATTTGAAATATCGACCGATAAATCGCCTGATTTCAGGCAATAAATCGTCTGAGATATCGCTCAATATGAAATAACTTATTTATTGCACGACTGCATGCAAATATACATTATTTTTTTTATCATCTTTACAAGCATATTACATCATTTTTATTCGATAGATGATATCTATGACACTAAACCAACTTTTAGTTATCAATATTTTATTATATATACATTATATATACTGTCCAATATGAACGCCTGATATACGCGCATATCCCTGATATCTCCCCCGATATCCGATATTCGATATGAAAAAACCCCATCTGATACAATCCCGATATCTGATATTTAAAACCTACGCTCGTTTCCAGACAGGAGTTCAACACGACCAAACTCGGAGGAAGATCGAGAAGTTTCCCGACATCAGAACCCTCGACGAGTTGGTCCAAAGGCAGATTCAGGTGGCGAATCTGTAGTACCATAGCGTACCAACACAGGCAGCCGCCAAAGTCTCTGACTCCCCTCTCCGAAGAGATCCTGGAGTGCGAGTTCCCAAAAAAGTTCTCAACTCTGACCTTTGACCACTACTCCGGAGCTAGTGACCCGGTCCAACATATCAGGCAACACCGAGACAAGCTGGTGGTCTATTCCCGCAACGATTCGCTCATGTGTCTAACATTTTCATTGAGTCTGAAAGGTGTTGCCTCAGATTGGTTCTATGGGGTACAGCTTGGTTTTGCCCAAAATAAATGAGCTCTAAAAGGAAACCAAAACCTAAACAAAAATGATTTAGACTTGCTACTTTTTATTGAAACTACTACCAACATTTTTACCAGTCCCTTCCAAAACAGGTACAAAATGAGTGAAGCCCATATGTTTCTGCCGGAACCTCGTACCTCGATAAATAAATGAAATGTAAAAAACATCACAGATATGCAAAGCACCCCCTACCTGTCATTTGAGCGGTTTCCAGATGTTGATTGTGATGCATTTTTATGATCTTCTGCATGTTCCAAACTGTCTTTACATAAATCTGATGCATCCTCCACAGAATCCCCCATGTTGATCTGCATAAAATGAAGATACCAGCAACTTAAGCATGAGGAGAAGGAAAAAAAGCTTAAATGTTGATATTATGCTAAGTTACATAAGAATACATCAAGTTGACATACCTGTATCACCACATCAGAATCCAGGGCCCTTGGGCGCCTTGCCATATCAGTTGACGGTACACGTTCACCCAGACTTCCTTCGACTTGAATTGCTCTACCCTTTGGCTGTGCAAAAAGATAGCATGAGTGTCAAATAGCTCTTATGGCACACAACAACAGAAGATTGAGGAACCAAAGAAATTCACAAAAAAAAACAAATAGCACTTAGACTAAACATACCATGTCAAATCCCCTTTCTACCTTCTCCAAACTTTCCAGGACAGAAGAATCTCTTTCACCCTATCCACATCAAGCAAATTAATTCATCTAGCTTTTAGATTAAAAAACCTTTTTTATCTGATTGTGTGTTAGCAGTTAATATTTTTGCTCGAAAGATGCTGGAATAATTAAGGTCAATTTCTGTTTACCTGATTCAACCTTGATGATTGGTAAACTGGAAATCTATTTGACATGGTAGCTTGCTTTCTAAATTGATTCTAACAAGTAACTCAAAATAAGAGCATTAGATTTCACAAGCAAACACTGTATACAGAAGAAAAAAATATAAGATAAGTAAAGATAGCGAGAAGTACCAGGGATTCACAATAGTGTTTCCAGTTTTCCTCATCCAGACCAAAATTAAAGTAGTCTGTTATATCTCCTCCACGATGCCTCCATGGCTTCTGCTGGAACGCTTCAATATTTATGTCAAATATAGTCCTGCCAAAAAATTGTTTAGATAACAACAACATTATTTGAGCCTTTTCATATCAAACTAAGCGCGTCGTTTGTGAAGCAAGATTCCTTATTGAGAAGGCTCCTCTGGAAAATGATAATTTTACATCTACATTTCTAGCAAGGATTGATTGAATATGATGCTGAATTCCTACCCAAGGGAAATATGGACAAGACACGAGCTTGCTAAAAAATCTAGTAGGCCTATCTGCAAGTAGGAAAACCTGCTTATTAGAATAATGCAGTTTAGCCTCACTCAACTGAAGAGCAAGTGTTCCAAATTCTCATGGTATGAAAAACTCCAAATTAAAGAGTATGAAATAGTCCAAAAGCAGAGTGAAAGGGGTGTAAAAGGTTTTCTATAGTGAAGGTTACCCTATTCAAACTTTTAATCACAGTTTCATAACTTAAATGAAAAGGTATTGCCAACTGAAGATGTGGGATATCCCAATCGGCAGGTGTATCCGCAACTGTTCTTATAACGTGGATAGACATTGACCAATTGCTATAGTGTTATGACATATAGAATAGCATGGATATCCTTTAATCATTGATGACATCGCAATAATGAACTGCTTCATGCGAAGTATTCAAGTAAAGTTGTTCATAAGGCATTAAAACTTGCATCTCATATAAGTATGTGGCATACCTATATCGCGGCAAACAGAAAGTAACACCAGTTTGGGCTGCTGCAGAAATGTCTCGATTATAAGATGAAGCACCTTGGAAGGATGTCATCAGTGGATTATCCCAAGCACCTCTCCCAGAGACTGACTCTCTCGCACTACTTGTCAATCCTGCCAAATGAGATCCCACATGCTGGAGAAAAAAACGTTGATCAGAACAAAGTTAAATTAGGAAACCAATTTCCAAAAACTGGAATTTCTTAACAGTACAATTTCTGGAATTATGATCCTCTATAAAAGGATATGAAAGAAAACCCCAAATAATACAGAAACCAGGAGATGAACGAATACTTATATTTATTGGACTATATTATCGAATCAACTGTCAAATTAGATATTTAGACAGTGTAACTAGATGATGGAAATGTACAAAACAGTAAGAAATTAAACAAACGGTAGCCATAGAAAGTGTGTAATTTAGGAAAACATCTTAAATGAACCTTCTAGCGTGAACAATGAACCTGATCTATGATGAGAAGAATGCAATCTTTGTGAAATGGTTCACGACATCACAAAACATTAGTTTATAACATCACAAACACATCGATAGACACCTGGTCCAGAAAACTTCTTGGCAAGCCCAAACTTGTCCAGTGTTGATTCAGCAAGAACTTTCCAATCAGAAAAAGGATTTTAATGCTAAAAAGACCAGCAAAGAGAGATATGAAAGCATAGATGAGGTCGCACAATTGTTATAGTGTTCCTTCTCCCTCACTCCCACAGACTACTGACGTATTACAGTGGCTCTCAAATGAAAACTCACATCCATAACCTGTTACAGAGTATGGATAAATTACTGACCAACATAATACACACATTAACAAAGACATCAAACAACATAAACACAACCATTAAAGTCACCCATGAGCAGAACACCCACTCAATAAACAATAATTGGTTTCCATACCCGGGCGGGACGGGGACCGCCGCTTCCCTGCACCAACTCATCAGCCGCCGTCACCGGCAACTGATCACCGCGCAAGTGATCAACAACATTATCACACTCGTCCTCTTCATTAATCCCAGTGACTCCCCACTTGAAGGCTGGAACTTGAGGCACTCATGTTCGTTCAAAACTATGCGAAAATCATCATCATCATCACTGTCGCTAATGTGGTTATTCTCGTCCTCTGCATTTGTAGTTCCTATAGCTTCAAAATTCGCTACCTTTCCATTCGATTCACGCTCCAGTGGTGAATCAACTCCGACTGGCTTCGCCTCAATCTTGTCAGCCACTTTTTTATCGCTTATGTGGCAATCGAGATCGCCGTAGAGATCGCCGAAGTCGTCCATATCGTCCATGGCGCTTGAAGAGAAGAGCAGGAGTAAAAACCCTAGCTTTAGCTGAGGAGAAAGGACAGCGTACCTTCAAATTGGGGGAATATAGAGACTTGAATTAATTAGGGGTTGAGGTGACTCCATTGCTCGATCGACGACCTTAAACCCTAAACCTCAAACATCCCGCCGTCCCGTGAGCATCTCCAAGTGAGAAGTATCGTTTTTGGAATCAGGAGCCCGTGGATTGGGGGCGAATTTTCATATTTACACGGGATTAGGGTTTTCCTGTAAATATTATGGAAATGACTGTTATGACCTTTTAGGGACTTAACCAACGGGCAGGCGTTTTATCCAGTGAGCAGTAGATATTTTCTGGTTTCTTTCTATTTTCCTTCTTTTTTTATTTAATAATAATTCGAGAGAAAATATAGAGTCGGGATATGTGATCAAGTAATTAATGGGACAAGGTGGAAATGACACTTCAATTTCAAGAAAATTTTACAGATAATATGTATGCATGTTACGCATGGAAGCAATTAAAATTCTTTTCCAAATATTTGTAGAATTTATAAAAAAAATTCCTGACAAGAAGAAGAAAAAGAACAATGAAGACACAATTCTAATTTTTTCAAAGTTGTATGCTTTAATCATTTCCATTCAGCTCCACGTTTAGCGACTTGCGCCGTTAAATCAATAAAAACTCTTGATCCAAGAACATCTCTACTGTCATCATCATAAACTCTTTCAGTTTAGAATGATAATTTGTTAGTAACTAATATTCGTGTCACGCTCAAACAAAATCTAACTATACATTTACGAGTTTTTAACTAAGCTTAAAATCTAGCCATATATTTATGTCCGCTATGTCAAAAAAAAAACTTGAGATAAAAAAAATCTTTTTCCATTCAAAATTAGAGCTTCTCGATCAGAGGGAGAAAAAAAAGCCTACAAAAAAAGAATGCTTAATACAATTTGTTTTTCACCAATTCTATTTTTGTTGCACGTGGTAAAACAAATTTCTCCTGAACATTAACATCAGCAGCATTTCAGTAACAAATAACATTAGCATTCTACAAGAACGAAAGGCATCAATATATCCTATGAATCTGAGAGTTGGAATTTAGATCTCAACAACATACACAGCCGTGGGGGAACTGTAAAATACATAAAAGAAATCAAATAAAGGATGTATATCTCACAACATTAATCCCACTCCCAGATGTATTGCAATCTGCAAGACACAAACTGTGTATTTTTACTCAATCTGTTGTATTAAAGCCCGTCAATGGGCGTGAAAGGGACCGACTTTGTTCTGAAAACCCAGCATCCGACAAAAACCGATATGCAGAAAGCAACCACAGACAGTAACAGGGCAAAGGCAGTAGCAGCATCCCATGAACTATTCGACGCAGCCCTGTATGAAGATCCTCCAGAAGGTGCCGAGACCTCCAACAGCAGCCTATCGCAGCTAACTGAATAATGTTGCGAGCCGCGCCAATGGCTTCCCATCAATTGGGTACCAGGACCAATTTCAAATTGAACATCCTGCAATCATTTTAAGTTGGTAATCGATAACTTGTAGCAGATGCAATGGGTTGCACAGTTTCAAATAAAGTTAGCTTATAACAATGAGTTATGATTCTTCCCTAACCAAAATCACCCAGGCTGCAGTGCAGCACGTGAAAATAGTTCCAGAATCAATGTTGACAACAATGCATTGTTACTTAACTGAAGCCAAGATAGTTGCACGCCGAAGAAAGCATGGGATCCCAGTTTTGTGGTGAACAGACAATTATTATAGAAAGTCGGAGAAGAGATAAGAGTAATCAGCATCAGAGTTGTATTAAGTTCTAGTTTGGGTGAGGCTTAGATCAGATCGCCCTTTTAGATCATCCACAAAGATGAATAAAATACCGAATGGGCCGAAAACCTAAAGTTGAACTTTAGTTCTGTTGATAAGGTCTGAATCGAATAAAAAGATTAGCAATCAACTTAGTACCATTTCAAAATCTTGATTCAGAGATGGTCTACATAATTAGCTTGCCTGTTGAAAACGATCCATTGTCCTTAGGGTTCTGGAGAACTCAAAATAAGCAAATGGGCTATCATCTTCGATGAAACCTGAAGCTTGAAGTGTGGCTAACAAGACAAACGCAGCTAGTCTGTTCATCAATCAAAAGAGTAGTTATAATTGTTGATTAGAGAACTACACATAAAATACTGGGCCAAAATTCAACAAGGCAGTTGGTTCACAACCATATGCTAGTGAACATCCTTCGGAGACTGTTGATATCATAACCACTTGGAGTATAGGTTAAAACCCCCGACAGAAAAGAAAAACAACAAAGAAAAAACAGTAGTTTCTAGACATTTTAGATGTAGATCATAATTAATAAACACTCTCAGTTTACCCTCGATGCATTTACAATTCTGCTCGAAACTTCAAAGAGTGTCATTTATCTCATTTCTATGTATGTTGTCATCTATGCATGTATGTATAAACAAACATCTCTGGTCCACACATAAATATATGCGTAGAAACGCGCAAATGTGTAGCTTGATACATGAGGTAAGTTTAAGAGAATTTATTTGTGGGGGTGGGGATGCACAGGATCAGCAGTATAGAAATAATGCAGTAATAATGATAGGCTAACCAGCCCAACAGTAAGCTAAATTCTTCCATCACATAATGGGTAGATGGTGGGGTGGGGGTTGTTTGAAGAAGGAGTATGGGTGTGAATTAACTTAAGCCCTCTGCATATCACCTGTCAAAGACCAAATGTGCAACTTTGTTCTCAACATACTTGAAAGATTCAGGCACCATGAACACTTACATATACACATTTTCCTGGGGACATTTCCAGTGGAACTGCATCTCTATGCTTCTTATATGTTGTATGTAACAATTAGAATTCAATAAAGCACTTTGTTGTGGATACTTAAACAGTTATTCTCTTATCCAGTGATAGAAATATTGACAGATGGAGTTTTAATAATTAGGTTACCTGAATGAAAGGCAAGTATACTGTGCCACCAAGCCCCTGCCAATCATTTTGAGCATTTGAACTGTTTTCTAAAGAAACATAGACAAACAGTATTTTAGAAAAATAATAACAATAATAAGGATATTTAGAAGAGAAACATTTAATGAAACATTTAATGGGTAAATTAAACACAGAATGCCATGAGATGTGGTAGTAGTGTGTTGAAGCACTAGAGTAGATAAATTGCTTGCTCCATATTGCCCCAAAAAAATACAGCTAAAATGAAGGGCCCTCATTATAGGATAACAAACAAATGTGCTTGTTTTAAACGAGAATAACTAACTATATTAAGGAATTTTTTAAACTTCTCCAAGGAAGCTACAACCAATAAGGTCCCAAAGGATGTTGCGCAACTTCGGCAAGAAAAATCTGCAACTGTAGACCTGTACTGATAATATACCAAACAAGAATACAAGTAAAATATAAATTCACTATGAATTATGAACTGCAACAAAACAAACTAAAAAAAGTGCAAGCAACAGGACTACACTTACAATACTAGACTTACATTATACCAAATCATCTCAACCTGTCCAAAAAAAACAAGCCTGAAAGACCCTTTCGATCTCAAGGTACCAACATGGGGGGTTCCATGCATAAACATCAACAAGATGTCCAAATCTACCAAGCATATATAGTTAAAAACTTCAATTCGTGCAAGGATTTAATCTACAGCGGGAACTAAATAAGTTGTGCCTATCGCCACCATTCCCATCTCCATTGTCTACAAGATTGGCACCATATAGCCGTCCTGTAATTGCACTACCAATTGAGAAGTGCATATGTGCAAGTCTTTTTACACCCACTCATCTACCAAAAAGAGTTAAATTTCATGGAACCATTAGGAACTATAATAGGTATATAAGCAAGGCAATTCACGCATGGAGCCAAGTAAGAATTACAGATAAAATGAATCAGAATTTACCTAATTACATTGTAACTATAAAAGAAACAATGGTTTCTAAATGTGTAGTATAGTGAGAGAGAGTAAGAATGATTCGGTATCTTTGCATATGAAAAACCTGCCGATGTGTGAGAAAGTTGCACAAGGGAACTCACATCATGATATTGTAGGATATTTAACTGAATTAAAACATACAATAACTATAAATTCTTAAATTTAATGAATTACTTGTCCTAAGCATGCAACTAAAATAAAGAATTAAAAGAAAGCAAAATGCTGGTCTGGGGTGACGTAGTCGTGCAAACGCACTACCCTAGAAGAAAAATGGCCGGTCTCTCGTCCGGACCTTGAACGTGGCCTCCTCTCCTAGCGGGAAAAACTCCCCCGGTAGTACACCAGCACCAACTCAGGACGATGAGTCAGGCCTCTGCTCAGACGGAGGTTTGTTTACCCTTAAGTGGAAAACAGCGTCGAGAAAACACCAAAAACCCGATCGCAAGAACACAGTATTTTTTAGCTATATATAGGAATATTACTATATATTACTATTGAAAATATTGACAATCTGTTGGCCAATGTGAAGTCACATGCGTGACTCGTATGATCATGGTTGTTGATTTCCGTTTCAACAACCATGATCATACGAGTCACGCATGTGACTTCACATTGGCCAACAGATTGTCAATATTTCAATAGTAATATATAGTAATATTCCTATATATATATATATAGGAATATTACTATATAAAATATATATAAATAAAAAATTATATCATTTTCAATTTGTATAATTTGTATATATATTATGTCTTTATTTATATGATATACTAATTATTGACTAATTATTCAACAATTCGATTGATTGATACGAGTTGATTTTCTGTTACAATAGATGGGCAAAACAATAGCTAGCCCATAGCTGCTTCCGCGGCCGCATGGCTATAACAAAGATTGAGAAAATGTCTCCTTTTAATTGGCGACTATCAAATATATCTGAAAATGTTACGAGATTAATATTAACCGAATTTAGTATAAGCTCAAGACACATAAGTGCTCTAACCATGTTTCGACTTGTGATCAGTCCATAGATACCGATAGAAAATAAATAGACGCTCAGAAAAAGTACATATTCGAACATCATCAACTAACTCCTCATCAACAATCTCGATTCATTTCAATATCTGTAAGAAATTTGTGGGGAGAAAGAGGGTAGATCGATTTCTGTTTCTTATAAAAGATATGTGCAGAGATAGGTATTATATAACCCTCTGCAGATCTTTCCGTTTGTAACAGCCAAGAGAATCTGTGATCATACGCGAGTGGTTGCAACGTGCAGATCCGATTCTCTTGAACGGGTCCAACTCTACCCGAAAATCTCAACAGAATTTTTAAATAAAAATAAAAAATAAAAAACCAACAAAGTGTAGCAGGTCCAACAAGCTCCTGAATCGAGCTGCATTCGTGTCCGCAGGTCGTGGGCGCGCGCCACCCGCACCTGGCCCGGTTCGGTTCGGCGCGTGCGCGTGCGTGTGGGGATGTGGCCCATAGCCCAACACTCATAACAATAGGCCTGGGAGGAGTTGGTATATATACTACCTAACCTCCCATCTCCTATCCAATGTGGGACTAAACTCAAAGGCAAATAAGAGGGAAATTCAAGTTTTCCTCTAACTCAAACACATCCAACAGTCCCCCCAAAACCTGAGTTTCAGGGAAGATAAAATAAATCAACAATAAATAATAATCAAATCACCAGATCATAAAACACGAGTGAAATCGGGCAACATCATACTGTGAATTC
The DNA here is from genome assembly GCA_038442645.1 of Agave tequilana. NCBI lineage: Eukaryota > Viridiplantae > Streptophyta > Magnoliopsida > Asparagales > Asparagaceae > Agave > Agave tequilana. Next base: position 340,908 of record JAVJIF010030121.1, read on the forward strand.
GGGACAGGTGGACTACGCCTGGAACCTTCCTTAGTAAATTCATCGCCATCTAAGAGACATAGTGGACTATGCCTGAAACTAGTCTCTTTTACCAGATATTGATAGAATACACACACAGTAAGTCTCCATCTATTAAGCGAGCGGGTTGAGCGTTAAAGGCCATGCTCACAATAACCGACTCATGAGAATTTCTAAGGTCAGCCCTGTCCCCCCAACTGCGGCCATCACGGTTCCTCTCACGTAGGTAAGTCCTCCAAGGGTACTACAGCTGGATAGTATACCCTCCACACTACATGCGTTGGACTTATTAAGAGTCAAACTCATCCTTACCTAGCTGTATCATAGGAGCATCGTCACCATAGAGAAGGGTAGTAGTTACAATACTACATACAGGAAATAAACATATCCGGGTCGATGCTCCACACGAGTATCACCTGTCCAGCTTGTTCCTACCACATCGAACCTCTTTCATGGAATCAACTCCCAATCAAGTAGGTTAGGTTCCCGCTGTCGGTGAACTCTACTATGGGCATAACCCCATCTCCCTCGATGATTCTAGGACCACACTCCTAGAAAGACCCTTAGTCAATGGGTCAGCAATATTCTTCTTGGACTTTACAAAGTCCAAAAGCACAACTTTGCCAAATAGGCGCTGAACAGACTTAAGTCTGATTTGAATATGTCTGTTCATCTTCTTATTGATATTATCTTTCTTTAGAATCTCAATGGTGAATCTTGAATTAGTATGAACTGAGATTGGAAGTATGGGTTTAGGCTTGATAGAGAATTCAGATAAAAGATCCTTTAACCATTCAGCTTCAGAGCAAGTTGTGTCCAGAGCAATGAGCTCGGACTCCATGGTGCTCCTGGCAATCACTGTTTGTTTGCAGGATTGTCAGTGTTGGCCCAAGGTTACAATCACCCATGATTATTGTAATTTGATGATTACAAAACATATTAGTTATTTGTACTAATAATATTTGTGTGTTTAAGTGTGTTTCAGGTTTCTATTCATTCTAGAAGTCTTCTCTCACAAATACAAGGATTTAGACTCAAGTCAACTCCAATTGGGCTCAAGGAACAAGTGTTGAAGATCATATGAAGAAGCCTATTGAAGATCTTGAAGTCCTTAGAATCATTGTAAGAATAGAATGTTAAAGTTTGAGTCTTGGTTATTTGGCTCTAGGATACACACACACACACACAAAATTGGTTTTGATAAAATTTAGTCTTGTTTTCATTTTCAAAATTTGGTTTCATGCCTTAGTAGAGATTTACATGAACCTAAGTTTTATAAAATAAATATCTTGTCTAGATCATGTATACATACTCCTACTAACATGTCACTCTAGTTTGTTTAAATCTAAAACAATTTTTCAAATTTTTCAAGTTCAAAATCCTGCAGTTTTTCCCATTTCAGGCTGACCAGCCGACCGGCCCGGTCGACCGGCGCCATAGCCTGGACGTGCACGTCTGTGCACGTCCGTCGGTCGACCGCACCGGTCGACCGACCAAGAGCACACTGCTCTCTGGTTTTCTGAGTCGACCGGACCGGTCGACCGGACCGGTCGACCGAGAGCCAACGGCTCTTTGCAGCTGGGCTGGCGGTCGACCGGACCGGTCGACCGCCAGGCCTGCAACAATCCAACGGCTCTTTCCTCTTTGGGCTATTCTGAAAATCTGTTTCTTTTTTCTGCTTTAACAGACTTTTAGAGAGTTGTTGGGGAGCTTTTGCAGGACAAATTAGGTGTAAAGAAATTGTTTTTAACCTATTTTCAACCCTATAAATAGAGGAGAAGTCTCTCTTGCATATCACCTAGAAAAATCCTCAAGTTTGTGTTGTTTTCAAAAGAGAAAAGAAAAGAGTTTAAAGCCTTCATTCCAATTCTTTTAAAGTTTGTTTTTCAGTTGTGTTTGATTGTCTATATCACTCTACAACTGAAGTTTTCACACCACACTTCATAGAGCCAAAAATCTTATACTCATTCTATAGTGAAGTTGTAATAGAAGTGAGAGTGTTTGTAAAAGAGTTTGAGAAAAAGTGTAGTGATCTTGTTGTGATCACTTTGTTCTTGTAATCCTTTCCTTGTGGAGCAACCTCTTCGGTAGAGGTCCTTTGTACTCGGTGGAGCTCGGTGTTCGGTCTTCAGTAGACCAAATTGTAAAGGCGTCCTCGGTGGATAGTGGAACCCTTCACGGAGGTGAAGGCGGGGAGTAGAGCGGTGGCTCGAACCTCGAAACAAATATTTGTGTTTGCGATTGCCTTTGCGTCCAATTCTTGCTTTAAATTCCTCTAACACTTTATTACTCCTTATTACTTGTTTGTGATTTTGTATCTTCCTTGTGCTTTTAATTCAAGCTTGTAATTCTTGTGATATATTGTGTGCATCTCATTTCTCATCATCATACTTTGCCTTGATCGATCATATCTCAATACAACAAGGTTGCATTGCGCACCTCTAACCCATATCAAGGGGAATTGAGAGGAAGGAGTTCAGAACCTCGCAAGGGGTATTCGGCTCTTAGTCTTGTTTTTGAGAGATCGTTGCATCATTCATCATACTTAGTTCAAAAAGATCATTAGATTAGCAATTACACCTATTCACCCCCCTCTAGGTGTTTTTCAATTCGTATCAGAGCTTGGACTCTAGAATTTGGTTTAACAACCTTAGAGAAGATCCTAATTTGCTAATCATTTCATTCATATTCATATAGTAAAAATGGCCGATGGAATTAAGACCCTCCTAAGTTTGATGGACTTAACTTTCCCATATGGAAAGTTAAGATGACAGTGTTTTTGCAATCTCTAGGTAGCCGAGTTGCAAAAGCCGTGACTAAGTCCTTTAGTGTACCCCCCGGTGACGAATCCACTTGGTCCGAAATAGAGACTAAGGAATTCGATGCCAATGCCAAAGCTCACTATGCACTTCTACAAGCCCTTAATGATGATGACATTTCTAGGGTTATCCATTGCAAATCCGCATATGAGATTTGATCACACTTGATAGTCACACATGAGGGGACCTCACAAGTAAAGAAGGCTAAGATTGACCTTCTTCGGTCCCAATATGAAACATTTAGCATGCAAGAAAATGAAACCATAGATGATATGGTTACAAGATTTACCAAGATTACTAATGGACTCTCTTCTTTAGGTGAAGATATCAACAATGATCAAAGAGTAAGGAAGATCATCCGAGCTCTTCCTACTTCATGGGAAGTTAAAGCAACAACCTTGAAGGAACTGAACGACAATGAAAAGATGGAGCTTATAGGTCTCATTGGGAACCTCAAAACCCATGAGATGGAAAGGAAAGCAAGGGAGGATATGGCTCCTTCTAAAAAGAAGACTATCGCCTTCAAGAGTCAAGCTACACACTCCGATGAAGACGATGAAGAAGAAGATGATGAGGAGCTCTCACTCCTTGTTAAGAATGTCCGGAGGATGTACAACAAGGCGAAGTATCAAGGTAGAAGAAGATGGTAAGGAGGCAAAGAAGAAAGAAGGATCACTTGTTTCAATTGCCAAAAGCCCGGACACATTGTTGCGGAGTGTCCGGACAAAGCTAAGCCCTCCACATCGAAGAAGCCCTACAAGAAGAAGGCTATGAAGGCAACTTGGGATTCGGAGACCGAATCCGAGGAAGAAATAGACACCGCCAACATGTGCTTCATGGCTAATGAAGGCACAAGCAAGGTAACCTCTTCCCCTTACCATGATAATGAGCTTTCTATGGATGAATTAGAAGAGGCTTTTGTTGAGTTGTCACAAAATTATGATTTCTTAAAGAAAAAGTATTTAAAAATGAAAAAGGAAAATGAATCTTTAAGTCATCAAGTTTTTACTCTTACAAAAGAAAAGGATGATTTGGTTTCCACCTTGGCCACTACTAAAAATGATTTTGAAAAATATAAGATTTCTTGCAAAGGTAAGGCCCCACTAATTGATTCTAATGAAGTTTCTATGCTTAAGGAAAGATTAGACTTATTAAGTGTTGTTTTGAAAAATTGTGAGTTTAACAAGAAGAAAATTGAGGCTATGTTTCCTAAGAAACAAGCCCCAAAGAAAAATGCTCATGCTCATGTTCATGTTCATGCTACACAACCTAAACAACATGACAAAACCCCAAAACATGCTCACACTACACGTACACATCATGCATTCATGTATGGTAGAGTGTTCTCATGTTCACATTGTGGGCGGAAAGGACACTTAGCCAATTTTTGCTATGATAGACTAAATGCATCACATCATAATATTTGGGTTCGAGGCACTAACTTTAAAGGACCCAAGAAAGTTTGGGTACCAAAATCAACAATTATGTTAAATGATATAGGTACTTTCCAAAGCCCAACGACGTAGAGGATTGTGGTATCTTGATAGCGGTTGCTCAAGGCACATGACTTGGGACATCAACAACTTTGCAACCCTATCAAGATATCATGAAGGTGGCACCGTCACCTTCGGAGATGACGCCAAGGGTAAAATCATCGGTATTGGTAATGTAAAACTTGGCACCTCTCCTTTAATTGAAAATGTAGTTTTAGTTGATGGCCTCAAGCATAATCTCTTGAGTGTTAGTCAACTTTGTGATAAAGGTTTTGATGTTGTTTTTGATAATGTTGCTTGTAAAGTAATTGATAGAACTTCTAATGTTTGCGTATTTTCCGGTTTTCGTGAAAGTAATGTTTATATGATTGATATGTTAAATATGTCTTGTAATATTACTTGTTTGAAAGCCCTCGATGATGACTCTTGGTTGTGGCATAGGAGATTAGGCCATATTTCTTTTGATCACATTTCTAGGTTAAACACAAAGGAAATGGTGAAAGGTATTCCTTGCTTGAATTTTGAAAAGGACCGAGTTTGTGACGCATGTCAATTTGGGAAACAAACTAAGTCTTCTTTCAAGTCAATTAAGGATATCATGACATCACGTCCTTTGGAGTTAATCCATATGGATCTTTTTGGCCCTACACAAACCAAAAGTCTAAGTGGGAATAGATTTGCTTATGTTTTGGTTGATGACTTTTCAAGGTTTACTTGGGTTTTCTTTCTTGAACACAAAAATCAAGCATTTTCGTATTTCCAAACTTTTAAGAAAAGAGTTGAAAAAGAAAAAGATGTTTCGATTTTGAGAATAAGAAGTGATAGAGGAGGTGAATTCATTAACCAACCCTTTATCACTTTTTGTGATGAACATGGAATAAAGCATGAACTATCTTGTCCTAAAACTCCACAACAAAATGGAGTAGTTGAACGGAAAAATAGAACATTACAAGAGATGGCTAGGACAATGCTAAGTGAATATGGTCTACCACATTATTTGTGGGCCGAGGCCGTTAATACATCATGCTATATATCAAATCGTGTTTTCTTATGTAAAAATACTACTAAAACTTCTTTTGAAATATACTTTTCTAGAAAACCAAATGTTTCTTATTTCAAAGTTTTTGGATTTAAATGTTTTGTTTTAAATACAAAAAATAATTTAGGAAAGTTTGATGCTAAATCTTATGAGGCTATTTTTGTAGGTTACTCAAATACTAGTAAAGCTTATAGAGTTTTCATTAGATCATCATTGACTATTGAAGAGTCTATTCATGTTAAGTTTGAGGAATCTAACAAGTTTGTTAAGAATGTTGTAGAAATAGATGCATTGGATGAAGGTTTGGAGAAAGTGACCTTGGAGGATGCTTCTACTATGGGAGACAAACCAAAGGATGATGAAGGAAGCGAAGCTAAGGTGGAAGAGGCACAAGGACATGAAAATCAAACACATGAGGTGGAGCCTACTCAACCACTACCAAAGGATTGGAGATACAATCCACATCATCCCAAGGACCTCGTCATAGGTGAAGTATCAAAAGGGGTAACTACTCGCTCTAAACTTCATGACTATTGTGGTAACTATGCATTCATTTCTTATATTGAACCCAAAAATGTCCTCGAAGCCGAGGCCGATTCATATTGGTTGCTAGCCATGCAAGAGGAGCTCAATCAATTTGAGCGCAACCAAGTTTGGCACCTTGTTCCTAGGCCCCACGATAGACCAACAATTGGTACTAAGTGGATCTTTAAGAACAAGTTGGATGAATCGGGTAATGTAGTTAGAAACAAGGCTAGGTTAGTTGCCCAAGATTACACTCAAATCGAAGGGATCGATTTTGAAGAAACCTTTGCACCCGTAGCACGGCTTGAAGCCATACGGATGACACTAGCATTTGCCTCATATAAAGATTTCAAATTATTTCAAATGGATGTTAAAGTGCTTTTCTAAATGGATATATTGAAGAGGAGGTGTATGTTGAACAACCTCCCGGGTTTGTTGATCCTACACATCCGGATTTTGTTTTTAAATTAGATAAAGCTCTTTATGGTTTAAAACAAGCCCCTAGGGCTTGGTATGAAAGACTTTCTTCATTTTTGATTTCAAATGGTTTTAAGAAAGGTAAAATTGACACAACTTTGTTTACAAAACATGTAGAAAAGGATATTCTTATTGTGCAAATTTATGTGGATGATATTATTTTTGGTTCTACTAATGAATCTCTTTGCCAAGCTTTTGAATCATGCATGAAGGATGAATTCGAAATGTCTATGATGGGGGAACTCAACTATTTCCTTGGACTCCAAATCAAGCAAAAGAAGGATGGGATCTTCATCAATCAAGCCAAGTACACAAAGGAACTAATCAAAAGGTTTGGGCTTGAAGGATCGAAAGTAAGCAAACTCCCATAGCAACAACTACAAAGCTTGACAAGGATGAACAAGGTAAAAGTGTAGACATTAAATTATATCGTAGCATGATTGGTAGCTTGCTTTATTTGACGGCTAGTAGGCCGGATATCATGTTTTCCGTTTGTCTTTGTGCACGTTTTCAATCTTGTCCTAAAGAGTCTCACATAATTGCGGTTAAACGCATAATTAGATACCTTAAGGGCACCATTGAAATGGGTTTGTGGTATCCGAAAACCGACCAATTTTCAATGACTAGTTTTTCGGATGCCGACTATGCGGGTTGTAGGGTAGATAGGAAGAGCACAAGTGGAACATGTCAATTCTTGGGTAATTGTCTTGTATCTTGGTCTTCCAAAAAGCAAAATTCGGTAGCCCTATCAACCGCCGAGGCGGAGTATGTTGCAGCTGGAGCTTGTTGTGCACAAGTTCTTTGGATGAAACATACTCTCCTCGACTATGATTTACACTTTGATCATGTTAAAATATTTTGTGATAATACTAATACTATTCACATGACAAATAATGCAAATCAACATAGTAAAACCAAACACATTGACATTAGGTATCACTTTCTTAGAGATCATTATGAGAAAGGTGATATTGATATTGATTATGTTTCTACCGATTTTCAACTTGCCGATATTTTTACTAAACCTTTAGACTATGCTAGATTTTTCGTTTATTTGTGGTGAGTTGAATGTTTGTATTATGGATTCTTAAAATGAAATTTTCAATTGTTTTATTTTAACCCTTTTTGATGTATGACAAAAAGGGGAAGAAAAATATATAAGTTTAAGTGTTTATTGAAAAAGAAATAAGTTTGCTTATAGTTTGAGTTTAATTTATTTACTATAAGTTTAAAGAGAAAAAGTATAAGTTTAATTGGTATTAAGTTTGATTTCAATTGGTATTAGAGCTTTTGACAAAAATATTGGGTTTTCAATGCTTCATGTATCTCACTAATAGTTATTTTTTTTTACATAGCATTGTTTGAGGGGGAGCTTTCCAAGCTCTTCTTACTTTATTTGTTTAAATAACTTATATGTTTTGTCATCATCAAAAAGGGGAGATTGTTGGCCCAAGGTTACAATCACCCATGATTAGTGTATTTTGATGATTACAAAACATATTAGTTATTTGTACTAATAATATTTGTTGTTTAAGTGTGTTTCAGGTTTCTATTCATTCTAGAAGTCTTCTCTCACAAATATAAGGATTTGGACTCAAGTCAACTCCAATTGGGCTCAAGGAACAAGTGTTGAAGATCATATGAAGAAGCCTATTGAAGATCTTGAAGTCCTTAGAATCATTGTAAGAATAGAATGTTAAAGTTTGAGTCTTGGTTATTTGGCTCTAGGATACACACACACACACAAAATTTGGTTTTGATAAAATTTAGTCTTGTTTTCATTTTCAAATTTGGTTTCATGCCTTAGTAGAGATTTACATGAACCTAAGTTTTATAAAATAAATATCTTGTCTAGATCATGTATACATACTCCTACTAACATGTCACTCTAGTTTGTTTAAACCTAAAATAATTTTTCAAATTTTTCCAAGTTCAAAATCCTGCAGTTTTTCCCATTTCAGGCTGACCAGCCGACCGGCCCGGTCGACCGGCGCCATAGCCTGGACGTGCACGTCTGTGCACGTCCATCGGTCGACCGCACCGGTCGACCGACCAAGAGCACACTGCTCTCTGGTTTTCTGAGTCGACCGGACCGGTCGACCGGAAGAAGGAAACTGTGTTTCCTCTTTTGGGACGGTCGACCGGACCGGTCGACCGAGAACCAACGGCTCTTTGCAGCTGGGCTGGCGGTCGACCGGACCGGTCGACCGCCAGGCCTGCAACAATCCAACGGCTCTTTCCTCTTTGGGCTATTCTGAAAATCTGTTTCTTTTTTCTGCTTTAACAGACTTTTAGAGAGTTGTTGGGGAGCTTTTGCAGGACAAATTAGGTGTAAAGAAATTGTTTTTAACCTATTTTCAACCCTATAAATAGAGGAGAAGTCTCTCTTGCATATCACCTAGAAAAATCCTCAAGTTTGTGTTGTTTTCAAAAGAGAAAAGAAAAGAGTTTAAAGCCTTCATTCCAATTCTTTTAAAGTTTGTTTTTCAGTTGTGTTTGATTGTCTATATCACTTTACAACTGAAGTTTTCTCACCACACTTCATAGAGCCAAAAATCCTATACTCATTCTATAGTGAAGTTGTAATAGAAGTGAGAGTGTTTGTAAAAGAGTTTGAGAAAAAAGTGTAGTGATCTTGTTGTGATCACTTTGTTCTTGTAATCCTTTCCTTGTGGAGCAACCTCTTCGGTAGAGGTCCTTTGTACTCGGTGGAGCTCGGTGCTCGGTCTTCGGTAGACCAAATTGTAAAGGCGTCCTCGGTGGATAGTGGAAACCCTTCACGGAGGTGAAGGCGGGGAGTAGAGCGGTGGCTCGAACCTCGAAACAAATATTTGTGTTTGCGATTGCCTTTGCGTCCAATCTTGCTTTAAATTTCTCTAACACTTTATTGCTCCTTATTACTTGTTTGTGATTTTGTATCTTCCTTGTGCTTTTAATTCAAGCTTGTAATTCTTGTGATATATTGTGTGCATCTCATTTCTCATCATCATACTTTGCCTTGATCGATCATATCTCAATACAATAAGGTTGCATTGCGCACCTCTAACCCATATCAAGGGGAATTGGGAGGAAGGAGTTCAGAACCTCGCAAGGGGTATTCGGCTCTTAGTCTTGTTTTTGAGAGATCGTTGCATCATTCATCATACTTAGTTCAAAAAGATCATTAGATTAGCAATTACACCTATTCACCCCCCCTCTAGGTGTTTTTCATTCAGGATACAGCAGCACCACCGAACATGAATTCATATCTGGTAGTAGACTTAACACTGTTAGAATCAGTGACCCAGTTGGCATCACTATAACCTTCCATAACATCAGGATATCCAGTGTAAGTCAGACAATAGCAAATTGTGCCTCTAAGATATCTGAAAACTCTCTATATGCAGTCCAGTGTTCTCTACTGGGGTTATTAGTATATCTATTCAATCTACCTACTGCATAAGAGATGTTAGACCTAGTCCTGTTGGAAATATAAAGAAGCGAACCTATTAATTGAGAGTATTTCAGTTGAGACACAGGCTCACCCATATTCTTCTTCAAAGCAATTGAAGAATCATAGGGTGTAGAAATAGGTTTAGAGTTATAGAAATCAAATTTATGAAGCATTCTTTCAATGCTATGAGCTAGACTCAAAGAAATTCCATTAGAGGTATTGGATATTTTCATTCCCAATATCATATCAGTAGGACCTAGATCCTTCATATCAAAGTTTTGAGAAAGATAAGCCTTTACTCTTTGGATTGCATCATGAGAAGTTCCAAGGATAAGAATATCATCTACATATAGGCAAAGAATAATATACTCATTGCCAAAGTTCTTAGAATATATGCACTTGTCATGTTCATGGATAGTGAATCCAAATTGTGCAATAACTTTGTTAAACTTTTGATGCCATTGTTAGGTGCTTGTTTAAGTCCATACAATGACTTCACAAGTTTGCACACTTTGTTTTCTTGTCCCTTGGCAATGATCCTTCTGGTTGGTCCATATAGATTTCTTCTTCAAGATCACCATTCAGGAAAGCAGTCTTGACATCCATTTGGTGAATGAACATGTTATGAATTGATGCAAGTACTACAAGAATTCTGATAGAGGAGATCCTGGCAACAGGAGAATATATGTCAAAGAAGTCAATTCCCTTTTATTGGGTGAAACCCTTGGCAACTAATCTGGCTTTGTATTTGTCGACAGTGCCATCGTGTCGGAGTTTCTTCTTGAGGATCCATTTACAACCTACAGGTTTGCATCCTAGAGGAAGATCAGTAAGAATCCAAGTGTTATTCTCCATTATGGACTTGATCTCACTGTCAATGGTTTCTTCCCAGAAAGGAGATTCGGAAGAGTCTATTGCCTCCTTGAAGGAGCTAGGATCACCTTCCACAAGATAGGTAAAGAAATCTTCACCGAAAGATGTAAGAGTTCTTGTTCTTTTGCTCCTTCTAGGTTCAAAATCAGTTACAGGAGGAGAACTAGAAGAAGGGATATCAGAGGTAGAAGGAGTACAAGAAGGATCACTAGGAATTCTAGACTTGAAAGGAAAGATGTTTTCAAAGTAAACATCCCTAGTTTCAATAATGGTGTTGTTGGATATTTCACTGATATCAGAATTAACCACTAGAAATTGGTTAACATTGCTATCTAGTGCATACCCGATGAAGATAGCATCAACAGTCTTGGGGCCGATTTTCCTTTTCTTCGCCGGTATTGAAACCTTAACCAGGCAACCCCAAACCTTAAAGAATTGAATGTTAGGAGTTCTCCCTTTCCAATGTTCATATGGAGTAACATCGGAGTCTCTTTGGGGAACCCTATTGAGTATAAAACAGGCAGAAAGGAGAGCTTCACCCTAAAGGTTTTCAGGTGCACCTGAGCTGAGTAACATGCAATTCACCATGTCCATCAGTGTTCTGTTCTTTCTTTCAGCTACACCGTTGGATTGAGGTGTGTAGGGAGCAGTTACCTCATGAATAATGCCGTGTTCTTGGCAAAATTCTGTCATATCATTTGAGGTATACCCCCCCTCCCACGATCAGATCTTAGAATTTTGATCTTCTTTTCGCGTTGGTTCTCAGTTTCGGCTTTATACACCTTAAACCAATCGAGGACTTCATCCTTAAATTTAAGAAGATAGGTGTGACAGAATTTAGAGTAGTCATCAATGAATGTCACAAAGTATCTTCTACCGCCTCGGGTGAGAACTCTGTTCGAGTCACACATATCACTATGAATAAGTTTGAGGGGTTCAGATGTCCTTGTGATAGAAGGAAATGATTTTCGGATATTCTTACCCTGAACACAGATTTCACATCTAGAAGATGTGTCAAAAGAAGATTTAGGAATGAGATCCAAATTAATCATTTTCTTGATAGAATTGAAGTTGACATGTCCCAGTCTTCCATGCCAAATATCACAAGACTCAATGTTCAAAGAAACAGGATTATAAATTTTATTATCAGGAGAATTTATTACATTGAGACGAAAAAGGCCATCACAAACAAAGCCTTTTCCAATGAAGATATTAGATTTGGAGATTACAAATTTATTGGATTCCTTGACAATCTTATAGCCAGCTCTAAGAAGTGAAGACTCGCTGATCAGATTTCTCCGAAGTATGGTTACATGTAGGACGCCTTGAAGAGTCAGAATTTTCCCTGAGGTCATTCTAAGATCAATACGTCCAGTTCCCTTTATCTCTCTAGTGGAGTCATCTATCAGGCTCATGCTTCCTCCATGTTGTTCCTGATAGGATTTAAACCAGGAGCGATCAGTACAGATGTGAATGTTGGCTCCTGAGTCAACCACCAATCCGAGGAGAAGGTGATAGAGTTGAAATTGGAAGAGAAGAATCTAACCTAAAAGAGTTGGAGTTCAGTTCCACCATGTTACCTTGTGCCCGCCATTTACTCCATTTCCTCTCGGTTGGGATCTGACAGGTTCTTTTTTCTGGTTAAAATATTGAGGCGCCATGTGATTTGTTTTTCCACAGACGTAGTAGAATCTTCCATCAGTCTTCTGGCCAAAGGATTTGGGTTTGAAGGAGGAAGATTGAGAAGGTTTGAAAGAAGAAAAAATTGCATGGGGAGAAGAATGAAAATGATTGAGTTTTTTGAACTTCTTGCCCTTGGGATTCATAAATTTCCGCTGGCTTATCCTCCACCAAGTTCACTTTAGCTTTCATTTCTGACTTAGTTTTAGAGTTTTACCTATGCTGATCTTTTATGCGAACGCTTGTAGGGCTTGAACAAGGGTTAGGTCACCTTGTTTGTGACGGAGATCTCCAACAAAGGTTGACCAGGAAGGAGGGAGTTTGTCAATAAGACAAGACACCTTGTAATCATCGGAGATTTGATTTCCTTTCGATTGAAGGTGTCGGATATAGTCTTGAAATTCATGAAGTTGATCATTGATAGGTTTACTATCAGTCATCATGAATTTATTGAAGGAGGAGGATGTGAATCTTTCGATTCCAGCATCATCGAGGCCATATTCATCCCCGAGAGCTGTCCATAGTTCTTTAGCACTCTTATATTCATAATAAATGTCATATAAACTATCAGAGAGTGCACTAAGAATTTCTATAGAGACAATGGTAGTCAATTTCCTCAGTTTTCAAATAGATGTAGGAGGAAGGAGTTGTAGGAGGAGTTTCAACAGGAGAAGATCCAACAGATGAAGATTTAGGAGAAGGTGTAGGAATGGAGTCATCTATGGCTGATATGAGACCTAAAGTGGTTAACCAGTACTTCATCTGGTTTGCCCATCTCTTAAAGTATGTGCCAGAGAATTTCTCCGGTTTGACACCCTTGGAATGATCAGGGTTGGCCATAGTGACGGGATGTGCTACCTGAATTCTGTATTTCAAAATTATTTTGATAATGTCAGAATTTAGTTTATGTTAGTAGCTTTTAGATTAGGGTTTGCAAAATAAAATAATGTATAGTCTTTCTTTAATAATGTGCCAAATAATTCAAGCAAGATATAACAAGATATAGAGTTGTCCTTTGATTTTTTTTTTAATTCAAAATTATAACAACAATAATTTCTAAAAGGTTATTCCAATTAAATTTTGAAATATACTAACAAGAACTAATTAATAATTGACTTGCACGAATCAATAATCCTTAGAACAAATTGCATAAAATTGGACAATTTAAATTAGACAATTTTTATTACAAGAAGCAGTTAATTAAACTGATTCATGCATGTAAAATCTTGCAATAAGACTTTATAATATATTTATATATATATATATATATATATATATATATATATATATATATATATATATATATATATATATATTTTAAATAAGACAAGATTTAAATAATTTAAATTATCTTGTAAAATATTTTTTTTTTGTAACAAAAATTAATAAGATGTTGTAATGAAAACAAATGATTAAAGTTTGTAATGAAAAGAATTTGGCCTTGTAATAATTACTAAATATAAAGTTGTAATGAATAAAGTTATTCAGATTTTCTAGGATCTTATATTGAAATATTTGGCCTTGTAATAATTAGAACAAATAGTTTTGTTTTGCAATAAATTAAAAGAGATTAAAATTAGATCAGATTTAAGAAATCTTACAACAGGATAACTTACAACAGTATGTTAAGATAAGATCTAATTAGTTTGGAAAGATTTAATACAATAATTTTGCCATGAAATGCAAATATTTTCAGGATAAATGAAAATTTTAATGCAAATCTTTTAAATAAATTGGTAAGAACTTAGAAGATATGAACTGTAAGAATGCAAATTTTTCCTTTTAAGATTTTTTTAATATTTGTTTTAAGTAATTATCTTTACTTGCAGGGACTGTTTTTATTTTAATGGCATGAAAATTATCAATTGCATGAAACAGACAAGTAACTATATTGCATGAAATAATTCTCTAAATTTAATTGTATGAATTATCAAGATCTTTCTTCTAGACTGTAGGATATTTAACTGAATTAAAATATGCAATAAATATAAATTCTTAAATTTAATGAATTACTTGTCCTAAGCATGCAACTAAAATAAAGAGTTAAAAGAAAGCAAAAAGCTGGCCTGGGGTTACGTAGTCGTGCAGACGTACTGCCATAGAAGAAAGATGGCCAGTCTCTCGTCTGGACCTTGAACGTGGCCTCCTCTCCTAGCGGTAAAAACTTTCCCGGTAGTATACCAGCACCCAACTCAGGACGATGAGTCAGGCCTCTGCTCAGACGGAGGTTTGTCGCCCATAAGTGAAAAACAGCGTCGAGAAAACACCAAAAACCCGATCACAAGAACACAGTTATTTTTAGCAGAATATCTGTAAGAAATTTGTGTGGGAGAAAGAGGGTAGATCGATTTCTGTTTCTTGTAAAAGATACGTGAAGAGATAGGGTATTTATAACCCTCTGTAGATCTTTCCATTTGTAACAGCCCGAGAGAATCTGTGATCATGCACGAGTGGTTGCAACGTGCAGATCCGATTCTCTTGAACGGGTCCAACTCTACCTGAAAAATCTCAACAGAATTTTTAAATAAAAATAAAAAATAAAAAACTAACAAAATGTAGCAGGTCTAACAAGCCCCTGAATTGAACTGCATTCGTGTCCGCAGGTCGTGGGCGCGCGCCACCCGCACCCGGCCCGGCTTGGTTCGGCGCGAGTGCGCGCATGTGGGGATGTGGCCCATGGTCCAACACTCATAAAAATAGGCATGGGATGAGTTGGTATATATACTACCTAACCTCCCATCTCCTATCCAATGTGGGACTAAACTTAAAGGCAAATAAGAGGGAAACTCAAGTTTTTCCTCCAACTCAAAACACATCCAACAGATATGTGGCATTCTCCCCAACTTGAAACATCAGAGCAACAGATGGGCACCTCTGAGTAGCACTGTATACCAATCAAAAGGATAAACAATCAACAAGCTGAATCAGTGAATATATTAGTAAACCTCAGCTGCCACAGAAAATTGCCTTGGCTAATCAACAAAAATTAATGCCACAAACTGCCAGCATGCACTATATTAATCTAGACATAACACATTGCTTAAATTAAAACTTCAAGTAAATGACATAACCTGTACAAACTTGCGCGCGCGCGCAGACGTACACAAGGGGCTGTTGGTTGCAAGTAATTGGACGTAAGTAAGGAAATGAGGAAATATAATTGCTCACTTCCTATCTATCCAAATAACCGAAAAGGAAAATAAGAAAACCTTTTTTTCTTTTCTCTTTTCTCTTTTACACAATCATTTCCTTACTTCTAGAGTGCTACAGTTAATTTTGTGGTCATGTAAATCTCATTTGTAATAAGTTGTAGTACAAAACAGTTAATTTTTTGATAATATAAATTTCACTTGCATTCTAATTACAGTCCATTTTTATTTTTCTTAATTAATTTTTATTTTAATATTATTTTACGGTTAACTTTGTGGTCAACTTATCTACTTTCACTTCACATTACCATCCAAACATCGAAAAAGACAAAACATTTTCCAAATCACACTTCCCAACAACATCCAAACACCGGACCATTTCCCAAGTTCTAAAGGAAAATATTACCACTTGCTCAATTCTTCACTTCCTCACTTTCACCCTTAACCAAACAGGCCCAAGGTGAACCAAAGACAAACATGACATTAATATTAATGGTAATAAAATATGAAAGAAATAGTGGAAATTGCAACTCAGTTAACTGCAAAACAAACATTCATATGTTTATATGCTAATACTGGGAGTGGTAGAGAAGTGAGAACTGAAACGGGAGATTACATCATTGGAATTAAAAGCAAAAAATCAAATGACAGGAAATACAAGGCAAGTTATCTACATTGAAAAAGAAAAAATTACAACCTAATGAATGGATTCATTCAATTCCTTGTTTTCAAAAGAAGTGTTTTTGGCGCATTTAGGAACATAAACTTGAGACCCAAGAAATCCAATCTAACAACTTAATTTACCTTTGCAGATACTACTTACAGAGATTTTAACACTCGTTCTGTTTTTATATGTGAAAGATTTTTATACCCCAAACACTGTCAAATAAAGTATTCTATCATATCCACACTACAATGCCACGTGAACTCCACCATCAGCAAATTCTACTCTACCAATTGCATTTGAGATAGGGAATGAGAGTAGTAGCAAACAGATAAATGAGAGCTTGGAGGGGCTGCTCATGTGTCATTTCTATTGTAAAAGTACTGTGCATGTTGTCCCCAGTTCGGCCATCCCAGTTGGTAAATATTTCTTTTTTATGATCAGCTTCAGGAGTATAGTACATACTGCACTAATGTGGTATTTGTTATCCTATGATCAATCTGATAGCTAATCAATATCACCGATCTAAATGGTCAAGTCGGTGAATATCAGGTGGGAGGTTTTCCGTTCAATAGAACGTTCCTTAATTATAGAACCACCTTTCACTTACCTTCATTGGTTAAACAACAATTAGACTGGTATAAGTCAGTCTCAATATACTGAATATCAGTATAACCTCTGTATAAAAAAAATTAATTCACTTATATAGTACTTAGAGTGAGGTACGCTTATAGCGAATCTCCTTAAGACAATTGCGTCCTCCGCTATGGTGCTAACGGATTACTGGACGCTGGTCTCCCAAGATACAACGCTCATTCACGGTATTTGGATAGCACTACCAAATCACCGTAAGATCGAACCGTAGTTAAGCAGTACCTTCACAGGATTATCAAAGCAGCAGGACAAAGGCAAATTTTAAGGAGAATATTTGTCTTTACTTTGGAGGAACACTGTAGATAAAGGAGGAAGATAGAAAAATATTCTTCTTTAGAAGTCACAGATTCAGACAACAATTCTACTAAAGAGTCTGTTGAATTTTCTGAGCCTTCTTTCAAAATAAATCTTCAGAATCCGAGTTACTTCTACTTCACTTTCACTTTGGATTTTCACTTTAGAAATCAGAAGAAGGAAGAGGAATCACTTCGGAATTCACTTCATAAATCAGAAGAGGTATCTTTGTCGTTACTGTGCGTTATTTGTAACGGTTCGTTCTGAACCGTTGCAACAGTTTATTTCAGACAGAAACTGCCCAACCGTTGTAACAGTTTGCGGCGGTTTCCTGTCAGCTGTTGCGATGTTTCGAATCCGGATGGCAGAGCGGGTGCGATCCGCTGTAACCCATACCCGTGAGACCCCGTTCAAAAAGAACTAGACCGGGTAGGGAACCCGAACCCAGCATGGCTCCGGAGGCGGTCACGCGCACGTGTGAGCATGGTTTCCCCTTAATCACGCGCGAAAACTCCAAGTACCCAAAGAGCATGCCCTTTGTTCTCATTTTTCTCTATTTAAATACTTCAAACTTCCATCTCATGACCATTGTGGAACTAAATGCTTTTAACTACCTTTAATCCCCTTTGGCTTTTGAATTAGGCAAACTTTAGACTTGAATATCTCATTCATTCGAAATCAGAATTGAACATGTGAATATACCACGTTCATCCCCAATGGAAGGAGAACACACTCCAACCATTATCCAATTGATTCTATCAACAGATCTCGCCGTAATTCAACTCAAAGATTCACATTTAATTCTTCATTTTTCTCAACAGTATTAAACTATCAGTTTTTCTTTTGTCATCTTTTACGGGGAAAGAGAGAAATCAAACCGAAGCATATCAGGGCCTACTTCAGTAGGCCAGTTTGCATGCGAGGAGGGCCCTCGCAATTTCAAGGTTCTTACGCTCGCATTAACACAGGTGTTAATCCAGTGAGTAGAGTGGGAAGGGTGCCGAAGAAATTCTTCATAGAGGGGTTCTGTTTGGCCAAAAGATATTCTTGTTTTTTTACATCCCTTCACAGCATAGGACGTGTTTGGATTCACGAAAGCACAAGAAAACGAGAAGAAAAATGAGAAGTCTCATTTGTTTTGAATCGAAAACGAGAAATGAGACAACCTTTTTTCTTTTTTCTTTTTGCTTTTTTCTTTTAGACCTCACTTTTACGTTAATATTTTCTCACTTTCAGAGTGCTTTAATTTTGTGGTCATATAAATCTCAGTTGTAATAAGTTATAACTCAAAATAGTTAATTTTGATGTCATGTAAATCTCACTTGCAGTCCAATTACAATTCAAAAATGTTATTTCAGAATTAACATTTAATTTAATATTATGTTGTAGTCAACTTTGTAATCTACATTTTCAATTTCACTTTCACATTACTAATCAAAAACCGAAAAACATAATATATTTTTTTACTTATACTTTCACATTACAATTAAACACTTGAAATGAGAATTGCACACATCTCAATTTTTCATTATAGTTCAAGATTTTTCATCTTCATTTTCTACTTAAACTTTTCCTTCCACATTCATCAAATCAAACAGTTGAGAAAATGTGATTTGATGCATGCGGAACTGGTGGACCTAACACCATATTCTCCTGTGTTTTATTCCCAAACCCCCTTTATATTATATATATGACGCCTTTGCAGTGAGATCATGGAGGCTGACTGCTAACATGGAGAAATATTCAAGAACGCACGGTTTTGTCTTCCTCAGGTTTACAAAGGAAATATCAACTCTTAAAGGAGATGATTGACGGTCAATACCATAGTCAATGACATAATTATTATTAACAAAATGTTAGTTAGCTCCATGGAGATTCTAAATAAAAGGGCATTATTTGTTAGATATTTTATACTATTTTCTAAAATATATAATATCTTTACAAATTAAATTAAGATAAAACAACAATTATTCTAACATGCAATAACAATTATAATTAATATAAAACAAAAGAATCTGGCCTGGGAAATCAGTCGCGATGTCGCTGCCCTAAAGGATCAAAAGTCCGTCTCCTTGTCCAAATATTGAATCGACCTTGTCCCCTAACAGTAAAGGATCCCCCGGATTCACCAGCACTCAGTTCAGGACGGTGGGCGTTGACCAGAAAAATGAAGGAAAAAAATTCTTTTTAACACTGAAGTCTTTCTCACGAAGAGTAGTCTTCAGGTTTTCTTTTAAGATGAAAAAAGAGAAATGAGTTGTGTGTCTTTCTATTGGAGTGAGGGGTCTATTTATAAGTTTAGAACCCAAGTTGTTATAACTAACTCCAACAGAAAATCCAAGCAGTTGAGATATTTTCTCAACTGATTTAGATTCTGAGACTTGGTCAAAGTTGACTTGGTAAAACAAAATTTGAAATGAAAGTTTTCCTTTTATTTTAATTCAAAAAATCCAACAGTCCCTCCCAAAAGCTTGAGTTTCAGAGAAGACAGAATAAAATAAATCAATAATAAATAACAATCAAATTATCAGATCATAAAACACGAGTAAAATTGGGCAACATCATACTGTGAATTCGGGACAGGTGGACTATGCCTGAAACCTTCCTTAGTGAATTCATCGCCATCTGAGAGACATAGTGGACTACGACTGGAACTAGCCTCTTTTACCAGATGTTGATAAAATACACACTCAATAAGTTTTCATTTATTGAGCGAGCGGGTTGAGCATTAAAGGTCATGCTCACAATAACCAACTTATGAGAGTTTCTAGGGTCAGCCCTGCCCCTCCAACCGCGGCCATCATGGTTCCTCTCACGTAGGTAAGTCCTCTAAGGGTACTACAACTGGATAGTATACCCTCCACACTACATGTGTTGGACTTATTAAGAGTTAAACTCATTCATACCTAGCTATATCATAAGAGCATCTCACCATAGAGAAGGGGTAGTAGCTACAACGCTACATATAGGAGATAAATATATCCGAGTTGATGCTCCACACGAGTTTCACCAGTCTAACTTGTTACTACCAAATTGAACCTCTTTCATGGAACCAGCTCCCAATCAAGTAGGTTGGGTTCCCGCTGTCGGTGAACTCTACTATGGACTTAACCCTATCTCCCTCAATGAAACTAGGAATATAATCCTAGAAAGACCCTTAATCAGAATTACTTTATGTTTTTTAGGGTCAAAAAATTGGCTTAACAGCCTTTATTTTCAAGTGGTGACAGTCAGAGATTTAACCCTTTACGATCACGTTATTGAAAGTACACCTAGAGGTGGGGGTAAATAGGTGTAAGGCTAATCTATGACAAATAATCCAGAATTTAAAAACTAATTGCAACACACTTAGTGTAACCAAAGAGTGTAGCCGAATTCCCGATAAAGGGCTCTGGACTAACTCCTCATGATTCCTCTGAATAAGAGTTGAGGTGCTATATGAAGCTCTCTTGGTTTAACAAAAGTATGGCACACAAACAACAATACCAAACATATAAGTATGAATGAGCAATATGAATGATGCAAGGTACAATATAAGAGAGAGAGTTAGAGAAAGTGGATCAAACGCAAACACAAGGATATGTTTCGAGGTTTGAGCACACAGCTCTACGTCCCCGCCTTCACACAGAAGGATTTCCATTAACTCGTCCACACAAGACTCCCCACATAGGGAACCTCCACTGAGGATTTGGGCAAATACAATTTGGGAGTACACAACTCCTCTCTCAAATACAACCTCTCACTAGAGGCAAGGCACTAAGCCAAACAACTATCAACCTCACACTTGAGGGATAAGGCACTTTGCTACACAATCACAATCACCTCTACACTTAAAGGGATACAAACACTACTTCTACAATCACCTCTCACTAGAGGGATATCGACACAATCACCTCTCATTAGAGAGATATCACAAAGTATGGAAGGTTTACAACTTGGTGGTTTTCACAACCACATACCAATTTTTCTCACAAAATAGATCCTAATAGATAGGATAGTTAGATAAGCTCAAGTGTGAGAAAATAAAGTGTTTGAAAATAAAAAACACAAAGAAAAACTCTTGGAAAAACTTCTAAGATATAATAGAAATGAAGAACAAAAATCAATCCTAAAGACTTCTCCTTTTCTTGATTTTCCAACCCTTTTAAAAACAAATAAAGATCAAATCTTTAAGCCTAAAACTCTTTTAAAAACTTGCTGTAAAACACTTGTAAAGGTGAGAAATTTTGCTCTTGAAATTCTTGTTAAAAACCAGTTCAAAATGGGGTATTTATTCCCCAATAACAATCTGCCTGTTGGCAGCAGGCAAAGGGCAAAATTGCCCTTCCGGTCGACCGGGCGGTCGACCGGCCAACGGTCAAATTTATGACAGTTGAGCCCACTGGTCAATCGCCCGGTCAACCGGGCCTGGATCCAGAGAGCAACCGGTCATTAGGGGAGTAAATCACCATTTTGTCTCAGAAATGTCAGCTATGTTGGACTGGATCTCTCGCTCCTGAGTAGCTGTCGAAGGAGGGAGTCGGGAATTTCCTCGAAAATTCGAACTCCTGGATATCTTTGGAGAGAGGAGAGTCGTGGATGTGGGTAGTTGGGAATTGGGATTCGGTGCCGAGGTAGCTTGGCCTCCACGATCCGTTTCTGGATCAGCTCATCAATGGCTTGAAGATTCGATAATCTGTTGCTCTCGAGGTCGCCCTCTATTTGCTTAGAGTTATTCTGGAGGGCTGCAACTTTGGTATGGAGTTATTGGTTGAGTAGTTTCAGCTCCTCTTGTTCTCGGATGATGTTCTCACGATCGAGATCATCTGTCCTCGCTCACGATCAGATTGTAGCTGTTGTTCCTTCATTTGCTCTCTCATCTCGTAGAGTATCTAAAGAATTTGGTCTTCTAGTTGTTAAGACAGTTGGACAATCGCGGAAAGTTCCTACGGTAAGATGGAGCTAGTATCTTTGTTAGGTGGTTGATTGCTGGTTGGCAGGTTAGTCTTGTCCCTAGTGGTTGCGATGGCCTTACCTTTGGAAGTTGCATTATTGACGATTTGCTTTCATGGGGCCATCATTAATCTGGAAGAGGATTTTTTAGGAACATTATCGGGAAAGATCTTGAGTGTAGAGACTCAGCTCTCAACGAAAGCACCAAAATGTTGAAGGTAAATTCCTCGAGAAATTTATTTACACTCATTTTGTGGAGAGAGAGGATAAAGCAATACAAATACTAGGAAATTTATGTGAAAAACCCGCAAAGGGGAAAACACGATGCAAAAAGAGAGAGATTCCACTTAATCAAATGGATTACAAGGATTTCTCAGCCCTCTATTACAAGTTTCATTCCCTAGGGTTCCTTCTTATTTGATGGAGGTCCAAGTGTATAAAAACCATGCACGTCGTAATCAAAAGTGCGGATATTACAAATCTCCATAAACAACAAGATTTGCACGTTACGATTTCTTCATCATAACTTCTCAGATTATGCCCGTGATTATTCGGAGCGATTTCTGTTGCGATCTGTAACCTTTTGCGCTGGAGTAGGGGCTGTTGTAATGTTTAAAACGTGGGATGATCTGGTTGATTAACTGACTCTGTGAAGTAAGGGAGTCCTACTTGCTAAATTGAAGGTGAAAATCAATGAGGTCAATTATTGTAGATGTCTTGCTCGGAGCGGGAGGAGTGGCCTCTGAATGGTTGGGTGGTGCTCAGGAAGGTGATCGGGGTATGAGAGTTCTCGGGTGGTGGTATCCTCGAAAGGAGGAGTTACCTCGACAACGACTGAGTAGTGCTAAGAAAGTGATCTGCTGATATGTCTTGTCGTCTGTTTCTGGTGTTCTTGATGAGGTGAGACACGTGTCGCGATCTTGGTGCAGATCAAAATCCGACTACTACAATTTTTTATAACACACCATGTTTTTAGAATGTATCATATATTACATATAAATAAATGAGGAATATGTATATCAGAATTCATCTAGAGTGTGTTTGGTTGCAAGGAAGTGCGCGGAAGTAAGGAAATGAGGAAGTATAATTGCTCACGTCCCTATCTATCCAAAAAAGAAAATAAGAAAACTCTTTTTTCTTTTTTCTTCTGTCTTTTACACGACCATTTCCTCACTTCAAGAGTGCTACAATTAATTTTGTGGTCATGTAAATCTCATTTGTAATAAGTTGTAACACAAAACAGTTAATTTTTTGATCATGTAAATCTCATTTGTAATAAGTTGTAACACAAAACAGTTAATTTTTTGATCATGTAAATCTCGCTTGCATTTTAATTACAGACCATTTTTTATTTTTCTTAATTAATTTTTATTTTAATATTATTTTGCGATCAACTTTGTGGTCAACTTTTCCACTTCCACTTTCACATTACCATCCCCAAACAACGGAAAAAACATAATATTTTCTAAACCACACTTCCCAATAACATCCAAACACCGAAAAACCTACTAACCAATTCTCAAATTCTAAAGGGAACTATTACCACTTCCTTGAAAGGGAACACCTAGAGGGGGGGTGAATAGGTGTTTGTGCTAATCTAAAACTAAATGCAAAACTAAGTGCGCTAAATGCGGAAGCTAATGCAAATCTTGCACAAACTTAATACAACACAACAAGTGTAGCCGAATCCCCGTGAAGGGCTCTGGACTAACTCCTCTTGATTCCCTTGAATGGGTTGAGGTGCTATGTGAAGCTCTTGTTGGTTAAGTATAAGTTAGGCACACACACAAGCAAGCCAAGCAAATACAAGATATAGCAATATGAAATATGCAAGGCAATACAAGCAAATAGATATGATATGGCAATATGAATTATGCTCAACACAAGCAATATATGATATGAATGAGGTATGATGCTTTGCACAAATAAATGAGAGAGAGTTGAGAGATATTGGATCAAACGCAAACACACGAATATGTTTCGAGGTTCGAGCACCCTTGCTCTACATCCCCGCCTACACCACCGTGTAGGATTTCCAATCCACTATACCGTCCACCGAGGACTCCCACCGAGGGAACCTTCACCGAGAAGGATTTGTACAATAATGGAGTACCTAACTCCTCTCTCAAACAAACACCTCCTCATACAAGAGGGGTAGGCCCGTAGCCAATACAACCACAACAACCAACACCTCTACCGAAGAGGGTTTACAACCAAACTCCACCTCTCACTAGAGGGAGCAAACCAATCACCCGATCACCTCTACCTAAGAGGGATACAACAAGAATAAGGGTGTTTACAACAAGTGGTTCCAAAAACCACAAACTCAATCTCTCTTTTCTTTTCGCTTTTCTTTTCCACAAAAACAAGATCCTAAATAGATTAGGATAGGTGATAGCTCAAGTGTGAAAAACTAGGTGTTTGAAAAACAAGCAACAAAGAAAAACACTTGAGAAAATTCTTGCAAAAGATATAGAATGAAAAATAAGACAAATCTCCCAAAATCCTCTTTTCTTTGATTTTTCCAAAAACCTAAAACAATAAAGATTAAATCTTTTTAGCACAAAAACTATTTTGAAAACTTGTTTAAACACTAGAGAATCACTGAAATTTTTCTTCTTGAAAACCTTGGCCAAAAACCCAAAGAGATGGGGTTTATATAGGCTCAATACAAAACTAGCAGTTAGAGCTGAGCTGGCAGCTCTGACAGGCAACGGTCGACCGGCCCGGTCGACCGCCAACGGTCGAAAATATGACCGTTGGGCAACCACGGTCGACCGGCCCGGTCGACCCAAACAAACAGAGAGCTCTGCTCTCAGACCGGTCGACCGTCCCGGTCGACCGTCCCAAAGGCTCCAAACGTGCACAGATTTGTGCACGTCGGTCGACCGACCCGGTCGACCGACCTCTGCCTAGTCGACTAGGTCAGTTGATTTAGTCGACTAATAGAAGCCTGGAACAGAAACTGGGTCAGAAAAACTGGGAAAATTATTTTATAAAAATCTTTTATCTTTTCTGAAAATCCCATAAAACTTGTTTTAACATTTTGTATTGAAATACAAACTTGTGATAAAAAAATCATATCAATTCATTTTCGAGTCTTGCAAATTTTATCAAAAACAAAACTTGTATTTTTATCAAACTTGATTTTTCCAAATCATGAATAGGATAGTCAAAATAAGTTTGTCTAGCAAGTTTAAAACATGTATGTATATCTAGAACATATCTAATATACATAGAAATAAAGTAAACTTATTTTGATCTACTATTCATGAAAACCAAATCCAAAACATGAAAACTTTTGTGCGTTGTGCACTTGAGCATATCAAATATACTAAACTTTACAAATTGGATCTAAACGTACTAACTAAACTATGGATACCTAAGTCTTCTTGATGATCTTCATCTTCAAGTAGACTTGCTCCAAAACTCCATCCATGGGCTAGGCAATGTGTGATCTTGACGCTTTGGCCCTGGAATCATCATGAAAAGCTTCTAAACACCTTGTTGAAGCTAATCACCAACTAATATCTTGGTTAATGATCTGAAACTTAAACAACACAAGATTATTAGTAAACATAACTACATGAGTTAATCATCATCAAAACTAGAGTGGAAGGCCTTTGGGCCAACAATCTCCCCCTTTTTGATGATGACAAAACTCATGGAGTTATATATGCATGGATTAAAGTTAAGCTTCAAAGAAGCTCCCCCTTAACTCATGCATAGACATAAATAATAAATGATATGCAATGAATGTACATAAACATGTATGCATCAACATGCATAAAACATATTCTAGAAGCTCTAGATATCAATTAAATTAATAAAACATTAACAAAACACTAGATGCTCTAGATACCAATAAAACTTAAAACTTACCAATAAAACTTAATATATGCAAAAATATAAGTATCAAAAACATAAGTATGCATATATAAACATGTACCAATCATGCATAGAAGGATTTTGTGGTTTATATATGCATGTTAAACTCTCAAATAATTCTCCCCCTTTTTGTCAATCATCAACAAAGGGGTAAACAAAGTAAAATCAAATCAAACAAATTTTTCTCCCCCTTTTGTCAAACAAAAAGATCAAGAAGGGGTGACTATAAACAACATGATATCAATAGATAAATATATCAATGAAGCATCTTGATATCAATTGAAAATAAACAAAGATCAATAGATGTTATATGTTATATACATTCATGAAGAGGAAGACGCTAAGTTAGCTTCCCTACACATATGCATTACATGAAAGAGGGATGTTAAGCCCTAATTCACATAACACACATTATGTAATGAATAAGAGGAGATGTGAAGCTCCCCCTACACACGTGTACCACATAAAGAAGAGATGTTAAGCTCTTCAATACACAATACACTCAACATGAATCTATATGCATATAGTCAATACAAATCAAAACTTTTGTATTTTTCTTAAAAACAAAAATTTTAGATACCAATTTTAAGCAAAAACACATGAAACATCTTGATATCAATCGAAATTAAACATAATAAATTTTGAATGTCTAAACAAAATTTTGATACCAATTGTAAATAATTTTCATATTAAACATATGATACCAATATGAAATTTTCAATCATAAAGTAAGGGAGTGGGAAACAAATACCAATTGAAGAATCACCAATTGAAAGACAAAATTAAATTTTCTCCCCTTTATGAAATACCAACTAAAAAGATGCATGGGCTTGATACCAATTTAAAAGTAATCAATTGAAACAAAATTGAAACTCAAGCACTAGCATAAACAAGATTTTGTGAAAAATTTATATCTTAAGCACAAATAAAATAAGTATATGTGTATGAAATAGAATGAGTACCAATCACCAATAGATGATACCAATTGAAAATATACATACACAATAAACATATGAGTATACACAAAGATCAAAATGATACCAATTGAAAGAGTTCAATGATACCAATTGACATAACAATAAAAACATGGTATAACTCATATAATCTAATCCACCCAATCAAGGTTCAAGTTTTAAATGATTTTCATTTTAAAGTATACATGACCATGATCTCCCATCCAACCTCCAATGGATGGTAGGGGTTTTCAAGAATAGATTTGAAAATGTAGTTTTGTTTGAAAATCACTACCAAATTGAAGAATACGAACTAGTCAAAATGAAAAACTTGTTAACTAGTGCGAAATCCTTCAAGTAAGGAACAAACTAAAAATAATTTCATAAAACATGAAATCCACATGATAATCAACACTCTAATTCAATTAGGCATAAGTATGACTCATGAATACAAAACATGAGCAAACAATAAATGTGAGTGTACAAATAAAGTGTGAATATCATAATCATGAAAATATTCAATTAAGCTCAATTATTCCTTAAACATAGAAAACACGAAAATCATCAAAACTTATTTAATTTTCATGGCATATGTATGTCAAGTACAAATTAAAATTTACATACATATCCAAAATACAACGAGTCCACTATTTATATATGCATGAAGGCACGTGGCTCAAAAGGATAAACATGTATATTTAATAGTTGGGACAAGATAGACATATACATGAAGTTAAACAATTAAACACAAAATCAAAAAAAATCTAAATCTTCACCAAAACACATTTCATTTCAAGGTATATATATGAATTGTCAACACAATAAGTATACATACATATCCCTAAACACAATTGAGTCCATATATAGATTTGCATGAAAGGCAAATGACTCAAGGGGTATACATGTATATCTTAAAGTTTGGCAATACAGACATATACATGAAGTGAAAACTCATAAAACAAATTCAAAAATAGGAATACAAGTTTAAAATGCATGAATCATCAAAACTAGATTATACTAGCACATCTAATGGGTTCAAATAAGCAATCAAGCCCAACTATATATAAATTATTTGTCGCCCATTCTATGAACAAGTATATAACTAGTCTTAATGAAAACTAACATCTAAACAAGTAATCTTAACATGAAGTATCAAAAACTCAATAAAGAAATCATCATGATAAACTAAAACATGATTACTATGTAAATTCACATGTATTAGATTCATCATGTACATTATAGCTTAAACAAACGGTGAGAACACAAAGTATGGGTCCATATAAACATGGGTGTCTCAAAATGCTATACATGCATGTCAAGGATCTAATGAACATGGCATTTACATACTAATCCATAGACAATGAAACATGCTATAAAATATCAAAACATGCTATAAATTTTAATTATGAAAGCATGTAAATAATAAATGGGAGTTAGGAATCGTTACCAAAACCTAGAAGGTAACTCTCCTTATCTCCAAAACATGGTGGTCATCTCCACCAAATCTTCCCTTGAAAGTGATGCATCCAATTGATTTTCTTTAAGTCCGGAACGCATCCACTCCAAGGTGTCATCACTCTCACGTCATGTGAGAGCCCACACCTACATCAAAAATAATAGGAGGGGTGGTCTTTGGTACCCACATCTTGTTGGGTCCATGGGGGTTAGTCCCTTCTCTAACCCAAACAAACTTCTTTGCTAAATTCTCAACATGTAAACGATCATAGCAAAATTTAGTAAGATGGCCTTTTCGGCCACAATGTGTACATGTGTACACATGAGCATACATGTGTTGATGGTGTCCGTGTGGAGCATGTGTATGCCGTGGAGGGTGTGCATGCATAAAAGATGGAACTTGTTTCTTTCGAACCAAGGATTCCAAGCGTGTATGGTTCTTAGCACATTGGCTCATAGTGGAGCCCAAATAATCTACTCTCTTCTTTAATATACAAATATCATCATTAATCTTAGAAGAAGAGGTACATGCATTAGGTAGACTAGATGAAGAAGCTACACTAGCATGGCAAACATGTGCATCAATTTTATTTTTCAAAACAACATTTTTCTTTAAACACACATCTAAATCATTAGAAATGGAAATAATTTTATTTTTCAAAGCAACATTCTCTTTTAAAACAAAATCAATTTTTGAAGACAAATTTTCATTTTTCTTCAAAATAGCATGGCAATCATTTTTAGATTTTAAAAAATCATTTTCTTTTAATGCAAGGTCTAATTTAGATCTTAATGAATCCCTTTCATTATAGACCTCAACCTTCTCTTGCAAAACACAATCAAGTCTAGAATGCAAACAATAGATTAGCAAGCAAATGGATCTCACTCCTAGGAAGTTAAGCCTAAGTATCAGGAGCACTGGCTCTGATACCAATTGAAAGGGAACACCTAGAGGGGGGTGAATAGGTGTTTGTGCTAATCTAAAACTAAATGCAAAACTAAGTGCGCTAAATGCGGAAGCTAATGCAAATCTTGCACAAACTTAATACAACACAACAAGTGTAGCCGAATTCCCCGTGAAGGGCTCTGGACTAACTCCTCTTGATTCCCCTTGAATGGGTTGAGGTGCTATGTGAAGCTCTTGTTGGTTAAGTATAAGTTAGGCACACACACAAGCAAGCCAAGCAAATACAAGATATAGCAATATGAAATATGCAAGGCAATACAAGCAAATAGATATGATATGGCAATATGAATTATGCTCAACACAAGCAATATATGATATGAATGAGGTATGATGCTTTGCACAAATAAATGAGAGAGAGTTGAGAGATATTGGATCAAACGCAAACACACGAATATGTTTCGAGGTTCGAGCACCCTTGCTCTACATCCCCGCCTACACCACCGTGTAGGATTTCCAATCCACTATACCGTCCACCGAGGACTCCCACCGAGGGAACCTTCACCGAGAAGGATTTGTACAATAATGGAGTACCTAACTCCTCTCTCAAACAAACACCTCCTCATACAAGAGGGGTAGGCCCGTAGCCAATACAACCACAACAACCAACACCTCTACCGAAGAGGGTTTACAACCAAACTCCACCTCTCACTAGAGGGAGCAAACCAATCACCCGATCACCTCTACCTAAGAGGGATACAACAAGAATAAGGGTGTTTACAACAAGTGGTTCCAAAAACCACAAACTCAATCTCTCTTTTCTTTTCGCTTTTCTTTTCCACAAAAACAAGATCCTAAATAGATTAGGATAGGTGATAGCTCAAGTGTGAAAAACTAGGTGTTTGAAAAACAAGCAACAAAGAAAAACACTTGAGAAAATTCTTGCAAAAGATATAGAATGAAAAATAAGACAAATCTCCCAAAATCCTCTTTTCTTTGATTTTTCCAAAAACCTAAAACAATAAAGATTAAATCTTTTTAGCACAAAAACTATTTTGAAAACTTGTTTAAACACTAGAGAATCACTGAAATTTTTCTTCTTGAAAACCTTGGCCAAAAACCCAAAGAGATGGGGTTTATATAGGCTCAATACAAAACTAGCAGTTAGAGCTGAGCTGGCAGCTCTGACAGGCAACGGTCGACCGGCCCGGTCGACCGCCAACGGTCGAAAATATGACCGTTGGGCAACCACGGTCGACCGGCCCGGTCGACCCAAACAAACAGAGAGCTCTGCTCTCAGACCGGTCGACCGTCCCGGTCGACCGTCCCAAAGGCTCCAACGTGCACAGATTTGTGCACGTCGGTCGACCGACCCGGTCGACCGACCTCTGCCTAGTCGACTAGGTCAGTTGATTTAGTCGACTAATAGAAGCCTGGAACAGAAACTGGGTCAGAAAAACTGGGAAAATTATTTTATAAAAATCTTTATCTTTTCTGAAAATCCCATAAAACTTGTTTTAACATTTTGTATTGAAATACAAACTTGTGATAAAAAAATCATATCAATTCATTTTCGAGTCTTGCAAATTTTATCAAAAACAAAACTTGTATTTTTATCAAACTTGATTTTTCCAAATCATGAATAGGATAGTCAAAATAAGTTTGTCTAGCAAGTTTAAAACATGTATGTATATCTAGAACATATCTAATATACATAGAAATAAAGTAAACTTATTTTGATCTACTATTCATGAAAACCAAATCCAAAACATGAAAACTTTTGTGCGTTGTGCACTTGAGCATATCAAATATACTAAACTTTACAAATTGGATCTAAACGTACTAACTAAACTATGGATACCTAAGTCTTCTTGATGATCTTCATCTTCAAGTAGACTTGCTCCAAAACTCCATCCATGGGCTAGGCAATGTGTGATCTTGACGCTTTGGCCCTGGAATCATCATGAAAAGCTTCTAAACACCTTGTTGAAGCTAATCACCAACTAATATCTTGGTTAATGATCTGAAACTTAAACAACACAAGATTATTAGTAAACATAACTACATGAGTTAATCATCATCAAAACTAGAGTGGAAGGCCTTTGGGCCAACAATCTCCCCCTTTTTGATGATGACAAAACTCATGGAGTTATATATGCATGGATTAAAGTTAAGCTTCAAAGAAGCTCCCCCTTAACTCATGCATAGACATAAATAATAAATGATATGCAATGAATGTACATAAACATGTATGCATCAACATGCATAAAACATATTCTAGAAGCTCTAGATATCAATTAAATTAATAAAACATTAACAAAACACTAGATGCTCTAGATACCAATAAAACTTAAAACTTACCAATAAAACTTAATATATGCAAAAATATAAGTATCAAAAACATAAGTATGCATATATAAACATGTACCAATCATGCATAGAAGGATTTTGTGGTTTATATATGCATGTTAAACTCTCAAATAATTCTCCCCCTTTTGTCAATCATCAACAAAGGGGTAAACAAAGTAAAATCAAATCAAACAAATTTTTCTCCCCCTTTTGTCAAACAAAAAGATCAAGAAGGGGTGACTATAAACAACATGATATCAATAGATAAATATATCAATGAAGCATCTTGATATCAATTGAAAATAAACAAAGATCAATAGATGTTATATGTTATATACATTCATGAAGAGGAAGACGCTAAGTTAGCTTCCCTACACATATGCATTACATGAAAGAGGGATGTTAAGCCCTAATTCACATAACACACATTATGTAATGAATAAGAGGAGATGTGAAGCTCCCCCTACACACGTGTACCACATAAAGAAGAGATGTTAAGCTCTTCAATACACAATACACTCAACATGAATCTATATGCATATAGTCAATACAAATCAAAACTTTTGTATTTTTCTTAAAAACAAAATTTTAGATACCAATTTTAAGCAAAAACACATGAAACATCTTGATATCAATCGAAATTAAACATAATAAATTTTGAATGTCTAAACAAAATTTTGATACCAATTGTAAATAATTTTCATATTAAACATATGATACCAATATGAAATTTTCAATCATAAAGTAAGGGAGTGGGAAACAAATACCAATTGAAGAATCACCAATTGAAAGACAAAATTAAATTTTCTCCCCCTTTATGAAATACCAACTAAAAAGATGCATGGGCTTGATACCAATTTAAAAGTAATCAATTGAAACAAAATTGAAACTCAAGCACTAGCATAAACAAGATTTTGTGAAAAATTTATATCTTAAGCACAAATAAAATAAGTATATGTGTATGAAATAGAATGAGTACCAATCACCAATAGATGATACCAATTGAAAATATACATACACAATAAACATATGAGTATACACAAAGATCAAAATGATACCAATTGAAAGAGTTCAATGATACCAATTGACATAACAATAAAAACATGGTATAACTCATATAATCTAATCCACCCAATCAAGGTTCAAGTTTTAAATGATTTTCATTTTAAAGTATACATGACCATGATCTCCCATCCAACCTCCAATGGATGGTAGGGGTTTTCAAGAATAGATTTGAAAATGTAGTTTTGTTTGAAAATCACTACCAAATTGAAGAATACGAACTAGTCAAAATGAAAAACTTGTTAACTAGTGCGAAATCCTTCAAGTAAGGAACAAACTAAAAATAATTTTCATAAAACATGAAATCCACATGATAATCAACACTCTAATTCAATTAGGCATAAGTATGACTCATGAATACAAAACATGAGCAAACAATAAATGTGAGTGTACAAATAAAGTGTGAATATCATAATCATGAAAATATTCAATTAAGCTCAATTATTCCTTAAACATAGAAAACACGAAAATCATCAAAACTTATTTAATTTTCATGGCATATGTATGTCAAGTACAAATTAAAATTTACATACATATCCAAAATACAACGAGTCCACTATTTATATATGCATGAAGGCACGTGGCTCAAAAGGATAAACATGTATATTTAATAGTTGGGACAAGATAGACATATACATGAAGTTAAACAATTAAACACAAAATCAAAAAAAATCTAAATCTTCACCAAAACACATTTCATTTCAAGGTATATATATGAATTGTCAACACAATAAGTATACATACATATCCCTAAACACAATTGAGTCCATATATAGATTTGCATGAAAGGCAAATGACTCAAGGGGTATACATGTATATCTTAAAGTTTGGCAATACAGACATATACATGAAGTGAAAACTCATAAAACAAATTCAAAAATAGGAATACAAGTTTAAAATGCATGAATCATCAAAACTAGATTATACTAGCACATCTAATGGGTTCAAATAAGCAATCAAGCCCAACTATATATAAATTATTTGTCGCCCATTCTATGAACAAGTATATAACTAGTCTTAATGAAAACTAACATCTAAACAAGTAATCTTAACATGAAGTATCAAAAACTCAATAAAGAAATCATCATGATAAACTAAAACATGATTACTATGTAAATTCACATGTATTAGATTCATCATGTACATTATAGCTTAAACAAACGGTGAGAACACAAAGTATGGGTCCATATAAACATGGGTGTCTCAAAATGCTATACATGCATGTCAAGGATCTAATGAACATGGCATTTACATACTAATCCATAGACAATGAAACATGCTATAAAATATCAAAACATGCTATAAATTTTAATTATGAAAGCATGTAAATAATAAATGGGAGTTAGGAATCGTTACCAAAACCTAGAAGGTAACTCTCCTTATCTCCAAAACATGGTGGTCATCTCCACCAAATCTTCCCTTGAAAGTGATGCATCCAATTGATTTTCTTTAAGTCCGGAACGCATCCACTCCAAGGTGTCATCACTCTCACGTCATGTGAGAGCCCACACCTACATCAAAAATAATAGGAGGGGTGGTCTTTGGTACCCACATCTTGTTGGGTCCATGGGGGTTAGTCCCTTCTCTAACCCAAACAAACTTCTTTGCTAAATTCTCAACATGTAAACGATCATAGCAAAATTTAGTAAGATGGCCTTTTCGGCCACAATGTGTACATGTGTACACATGAGCATACATGTGTTGATGGTGTCCGTGTGGAGCATGTGTATGCCGTGGAGGGTGTGCATGCATAAAAGATGGAACTTGTTTCTTTCGAACCAAGGATTCCAAGCGTGTATGGTTCTTAGCACATTGGCTCATAGTGGAGCCCAAATAATCTACTCTCTTCTTTAATATACAAATATCATCATTAATCTTAGAAGAAGAGGTACATGCATTAGGTAGACTAGATGAAGAAGCTACACTAGCATGGCAAACATGTGCATCAATTTTATTTTTCAAAACAACATTTTTCTTTAAACACACATCTAAATCATTAGAAATGGAAATAATTTTATTTTTCAAAGCAACATTCTCTTTTAAAACAAAATCAATTTTTGAAGACAAATTTTCATTTTCTTCAAAATAGCATGGCAATCATTTTTAGATTTTAAAAAATCATTTTCTTTTAATGCAAGGTCTAATTTAGATCTTAATGAATCCCTTTCATTATAGACCTCAACCTTCTCTTGCAAAACACAATCAAGTCTAGAATGCAAACAATAGATTAGCAAGCAAATGGATCTCACTCCTAGGAAGTTAAGCCTAAGTATCAGGAGCACTGGCTCTGATACCAATTGAAAGGGAACACCTAGAGGGGGGTGAATAGGTGTTTGTGCTAATCTAAAACTAAATGCAAAACTAAGTGCGCTAAATGCGGAAGCTAATGCAAATCTTGCACAAACTTAATACAACACAAAAGTGTAGCCGAATTCCCCGTGAAGGGCTCTGGACTAACTCCTCTTGATTCCCCTTGAATGGGTTGAGGTGCTATGTGAAGCTCTTGTTGGTTAAGTATAAGTTAGGCACACACACAAGCAAGCCAAGCAAATACAAGATATAGCAATATGAAATATGCAAGGCAATACAAGCAAATAGATATGATATGGCAATATGAATTATGCTCAACACAAGCAATATATGATATGAATGAGGTATGATGCTTTGCACAAATAAATGAGAGAGAGAGTTGAGAGATATTGGATCAAACGCAAACACACGAATATGTTTCGAGGTTCGAGCACCCTTGCTCTACATCCCCGCCTACACCACCGTGTAGGATTTCCAATCCACTATACCGTCCACCGAGGACTCCCACCGAGGGAACCTTCACCGAGAAGGATTTGTACAACAATGGAGTACCTAACTCCTCTCTCAAACAAACACCTCCTCACACAAGAGGGGTAGGCCCGTAGCCAATACAACCACAACAACCAACACCTCTACCGAAGAGGGTTTACAACCAAACTCCACCTCTCACTAGAGGGAGCAAACCAATCACCCGATCACCTCTACCTAAGAGGGATACAACAAGAATAAGGGTGTTTACAACAAGTGGTTCCAAAAACCACAAACTCAATCTCTCTTTTCTTTTCTCTTTTCTTTCCACAAAAACAAGATCCTAAATAGATTATGATAGGTGATAGCTCAAGTGTGGAAAACTAGGTGTTTGGAAAACAAGCAACAAAGAAAAACACTTGGGAAAATTCTTGCAAAAGATATAGAATGAAAAACAAGACAAATCTCTCAAAATCCTCTTTTCTTTGATTTTTCCAAAAACCTAAAACAATAAAGATTAAATCTTTTTAGCACAAAAACTATTTTGAAAACTTGTTTAAACACTAGAGAATCACTGAAATTTTTCTTCTTGAAAACCTTGGCCAAAAACCCAAAGAGATGGGGTTTATATAGGCCCAATACAAAACTAGCCGTTAGAGCTGAGCTGGCAGCTCTGACAGGCAACGGTCGACTGGCCCGGTCGACCGCCAACGGTCGAAAATATGACCGTTGGGCAACCACGGTCGACCGGCCCGGTCGACCCAAACAAACAGAGAGCTCTGCTCTCAGACCGGTAGACCGTCCCGGTCGACCTTCCCAAAGGCTCCAAACGTGCACAGATTTGTGCACGTCGGTCGACCGACCCGGTCGACCGACCTCTGTCTAGTCGACTAGGTCAGTTGACTTAGTCGACTAATAGAAGCCTGGAACAGAAACTGGGTCAGAAAAACTGGGAAAATATTTTATAAAAATCTTTTATCTTTTCTGAAAATCCCATAAAACTTGTTTTAACATTTTGTATTGAAATACAAACTTGTGATAAAAAAATCCTATCAATTCATTTTCGAGTCTTGCAAATTTTATCAAAAACAAAACTTGTATTTTTATCAAACTTGATTTTTCCAAATCATGAATAGGATAGTCAAAATAAGTTGTCTAGCAAGTTTAAAGCATGTATGTATATCTAGAACATATCTAATATACATAGAAATAAAGTAAACTTGTTTTGATCTACTATTCATGAAAACCAAATCCAAACATGAAAACTTTTGTGTGTTGTGCACTTGAGCATATCAACTATACTAAACTTTACAAATTGGATCTAAACACACTAACTAAACTATGGATACCTAAGTCTTCTTGATGATCTTCATCTTCAAGTAGACTTGCTCCAAAACTCCATCCATGGGCTAGGCAATGTGTGATCTTGACGCTTTGGCCCTGGAATCATCATGAAAAGCTTCTAAATACCTTGTTGAAGCTAATCACCAACTAATATCTTGGTTAATGATCTGAAACTTAAACAACAAAAGATTATTAGTAAACATAACTACATGAGTTAATCATCATCAAAACTAGAGTGGAAGGCCTTTGGGCCAACATTCCTCACTTCTTCACTTCCTCACTTTCACCCTTAACCAAACAGGTAATGAAACTCTGTCAGACGTCTCACCAAAGCTCTATATCCTCAATATTTTTCACGATCCGACCGCAGATCATAATCTTCATGTCCTAAGACATGTACATATAAAAAATCACATGAATTAAAGTTCGTTTAATCGATGATCTAATTGTTCTATTTATTCTATTGTTGAAAAAACAGTTAATTTTCAACCATTTGATGCATAAGCAAACGAATTTCAAACCACGTAATTTTTTATATATGCACATCTTGGAGATACGAAGATCATAATGTACGATCAGCTCAAAAAAAAGATAGAGAGACTGGATTTTGGTGCGCCATCTGACTGAGTTC
Source organism: Agave tequilana (assembly GCA_038442645.1). NCBI lineage: Eukaryota > Viridiplantae > Streptophyta > Magnoliopsida > Asparagales > Asparagaceae > Agave > Agave tequilana. The sequence continues at coordinate 378,322 of JAVJIF010030121.1, forward strand.
TTTTAGATGACACCTAAGATATATTTTTCTCTAAAAAATGTACAATATAGTTTTTATCAGGTCGGGTTTTAATGAGATTTGAAAACCGAATCCGATTCCTCTCTAGGAATCAAAAATTGGTCACATATCCTTATTTACTGATCCATTTTAGGAATGAAGTAATCATGTTTTATACATGTCTAGAGCCTAATCTGAGACCAAAGCCCAATCTATTGACAGGTCTAGAGCCTGATAAGTGATAATAACACAATATAATGCAAATTTGGGATTTGGATCTTTAAATTTCTCATTAGATCAAAATATAGATCCTTAAAACTCCAAATCCAGTAACCCAGTAATATTTATATCATCATATAGTTATTGCTAAACCATCTCTCTCGCCCCCTTAAATATGATTTACACAAGACTTACTGCTCGTGTTTGAACATGTCATCATCGGTGAAAAATAAAATAAAAATTAAGCAACACATTTGAATTAAAAAGTCCGGACAATTTTAATGAAAAATTAAATTGTTCGAAAGGAAATATTGAATTCTTATTTGATGCGTCATCGGTTCAGAAATTAAAGCTTGAATCACTGGGAAGGAAAAAGATTATCTCAAAATATCAACAGCTGTCGATGCAATCTCAACGGTCACGATCCGCTCTCACACGCCACGTCACCCTACGCCCGTTTCAAGCCAATAAATTAAAACAGAAACCCCGCCATTTACTCTTCAAACCCCCCAAAACTCTAACCCCCGCCTTTTGGCCCAGTCAACGCAGATCCAGCTCCCATCGAACAAAAACACCAAAAAAACTTTCAAAAAAAAAAAAGAAAAGAAAAAGAAAAAAAAGAAAAGAAAAATCAACAGGGGGACAAACAGAGAGCCAGTCCTGATCTCTGATCTCCTTTATTCCTCAAATTCCCCCAAAAAACCGAAGAGAGACCAAAAAAAAAAAAACAGGAAAAAGAAAAGGAATCAACCCAAATTCACCATCTCTCCTGCCATGGCCTAGCCCAATCCAATCCCAAACAGAGGAAACCCTAATTTCCCTGTTCCTCCTCGTCGGCGTACAGGAACCGCCCGCATCTCCTCCTGTACGCCGAAAATCAACAATCCATTGCACATCGTCATGAATCACGTCACCCATGTCTTGTTCTTCTTCTTCTTCTTCCTCTTGACTCAAATCCCTCGGTTTCCAGCCCAATTCGCCCCGGCTGATTCGATCCTGATCAACTGCGGAGCAAACACCAACGGCACGGACGCGGACGGCCGGACGTGGATGGGGGGTGCATCGGCGAACGGGCTTCTGACCTCCAGCAATTCCCAGCCGCTGACGGCGGCGTTCCAGGACCCCTCCATCACCTCCCCTGTTCCGTACATGACCGCCAACATATTCACCTCGGACTCTACCTACAAGTTTCCGGTCTCCGCCTCGGACCGCCACTGGGTCCGCCTGCACTTCTACCCGACGACGTACGGCAGTATGAACTCGTCTAGCTGCTACTTCGACGTGACGGCCTCCGGCGGGATCACCCTGCTGAGAAACTTCAGCGCCTACATCACTGCCCAGGCCCTCACCCAGGCCTACCTCATCAAGGAGTTCTCCCTCACTCCGTTGGCCGACGGCTTCTTGACCCTGACATTCACTCCGTCGAAGAATTACCCTGGGTCTTATGCTTTCATCAACGGCATTGAGGTCATCTCGATGCCCAACATTTACAGCCAGCCCGCGATCATGGTCGGAACCGACCAGCAGACGGTCGATGTTGGGCCGATGGCGTTGCAGACGATGTACAGGCTCAATGTCGGTGGTCAGTACATTCCTCCTACCAACGATTCCGGCCTGTCTCGGACTTGGTACGATGACACCCCTTACCTTTTTGGAGCTTCGACCGGAGTTACGTCTGGGGTGGGCAACAACGTCAGCATCAGCTATCCCAACGACGGGGCGAAGCTCGTGGCGCCCGACGACGTGTACAGGACTCTGAGAACAATGGGGCCTGACAGCACGGTGAACTTGAACTACAACCTCACTTGGGTGTTTCAGGTCGACGCCAACTTCACCTACATGGTGAGGCTGCACATGTGCGAGACGCAGGTGACGAAGGTGAACCAGCGTGTGTTCGACATCTACATCAACAACGAGACGGCTCAGGCCGCCGCCGACGTCATCGGGTGGGCGTCGCAGCAGTTCGTGCCGGTGTACAAAGACTACACGACGTATGTCAGCGAGGAGGCCGGGGACGAGATGCTGTGGGTGGCACTACACCCGAATCCAGCCTCGCGCCCGGAGTTCTACGACTCGCTGCTGAATGGCCTGGAGATCTTCAAGCTCAGTGACAATGATGGGAACTTGGCCGGGCCGAATCCAGTCCCGTCGCTGATGATGCAGGAGGCGCAGTCTGGGTTCGGACCGGGATTTCATACTGAGCAGGGCAGCAAATCTCACATAATAGTCGGGGTCACCGGCACAGCAGCGGCGCTGGGGTTGGTCTGCGCGATTTGCGTCGTGGCCTACCAGAGGAAGAAGAGGGCGATGTCCTGTGACTCGACTCGTCGGGGCTCCGGCTGGCTTCCTCTATATGGCAGTTCACACAGTTCGGCCACCAAGTCGACCATGTCTGGCGGCACGGGCAGCCATGTGTCAACAATGGCTGCCAGTCTCTGCAGGCACTTCTCCATCACCGAGATCAGACAGGGGACCAAGAACTTTGACGAGTCTCTTGTTATCGGCATTGGAGGGTTCGGGAAAGTTTACCGAGGAATTGTCGATGGAAGCACCAAAGTGGCAATCAAGAGGTCGAATCCTTCTTCGGAGCAAGGAATCCACGAGTTCCAGACGGAGATCGAGATGCTCTCCAAGCTGCGGCACAGGCATTTGGTGTCTCTGATCGGTTTCTGCGAAGAAGATGGTGAGATGTGCTTGGTATACGACTACATGGCCTTCGGCACTCTCAGAGAGCATCTGTACAAGACGAAGAAGGCCCCGATGCCGTGGAAGCAGAGGTTGGAGCTCTGCATTGGGTCAGCAAAAGGACTGCACTACCTCCACACTGGAGCCAAGTACCCCATCATCCACAGAGACGTGAAGACCACCAACATCCTCATAGACGAGAAGTGGGTTGCCAAAGTTTCAGACTTTGGCCTGTCGAAGACAGGGCCGACGATGAACCAAGGGCACGTCAGCACGGTCGTCAAGGGCAGCTTCGGGTACTTGGATCCGGAGTACTTCAGAAGGCAGCAACTGACAGATAAATCCGACGTCTACTCCTTCGGGGTTGTGCTCTTCGAAGTGTTGTGCGCTCGCCCAGCGCTCAACCCCAGCCTTCCCAAAGAACAAGTCAGTCTCGCCGACTGGGCCTTGAACTGCCAGAGGAAGGGGACTCTCAAGGACATAATTGACCCACACATCAAGCGGAAGATCGATCCTGAGTGCCTGAAGAAGTTTGCAGAAACTGCAGAGAAATGCCTGTCGGATCACGGGGTTGACAGGCCAACAATGGGCGATGTGCTGTGGAATCTAGAGTTCGCCCTTCAGCTACAGGAGAGCTTCGAAGAAGGTAAAGCCAGTGGGAGTATTGACATGCCTGAGTCTGTGCGAAATGAGATCATCTCCGGGGAGCACAACCGGAGTGGAAGCAGTGCAGGGAGCGATGGGAGCAGTGGCACCAGCAACGGGATACTCTCTCTCATCAGTCCAAAGGGGCGATAAGAAGAAGGAGAACGCCTTTGTTTCAGAATGTCAGTTACAGTTCAGATTTCGACACGATGGCAATGGGGATTGGGCAGGCTTTTTGGCTCGAAAAGAAGATTATCAGCTATTTGGGGCTGTTGATTGTTCTATAGGTTTTTCGGCGTTATTTTGTAAATCAGACAGGCCCATGACGCAAAACAGTAAATTGTATAAACAGGTAAAACAATCTCTCATCTACTGACTTTTTCATGTCTGTCTGAAAATTCTATGCATATTCTATTTGCTTATCTGTATTCTTCGGTAATTCTTGTGCTTGTTAATGGAGTTCTCAGCACTTTGTGGAAGATAGAAACAAATTGGTATTACTTTGTGCGTGTGTGTGTGGGTTGGGGGGGGGGGGGGGGGGGGGGGGGGGGGGGGTGGGGGGGAGGGATTATTTACTATCAAATGAGCGTGGAGGTTTCTATGTTATCTGAAGTCTGCAGAAGTAGTAAATTTCCTCAAACTAAAACTGTACAGTTCTTCTGCTAATTTTTGAAGCATGTTTATTTCACATGTCATCGGAATTTGTATATGACAGGAATCGTATTGACGTGTATTGCCTGACATGCAAAAAAAAAAAAAAAAAAAAAAACCCCTTTGATCTTGATATCGTTTAACCCGAATTGCACAATGAGATAATCTTCTCCCTAACAATTTTTTGATGAAGATTATACAGGCACGTGCTTTGATGTGAAGCATGTATGCGCGTGTGAAAATCAGAAAACACTCAAATTACGATTTCACCTATATATGAAACGATCGTTGGAAGGAAATGATTAAAACTAATAATCTAGTAAAATATTGATCAAATAACATATATAAACTAATCAATATCAATTCAAGAATAAATTAACAACATTATCTATGTTACATATGCAAAAGATTATAATATCAATAAAGAAAAACAATGAAATTAAAGGGAAACAGATACACACAATCTCATATTTGCTAACAGTAGTTAAATTGATAAAAATTCAGAAATTAAATATTAGATCCGAGATAACTGATCGAAGTTAGAAACGTACCTACTGTGACCTCGGCGTCCTGTAATACTGTAGATGTGTAGTGAAATTACCTACAGGGGGTAAATAGGTAATGACTATAGAAATATAGCAAAAAATGCGAAATAAAAACTATCTATCAAAAACAAGCAATATAGAGCAATAAACACTTTAAAGTAATTGCAGAATGTGAATTAGAGGAGTGAGTAGAGATAGAGAAAGCGAGAGAAAGTAATTGCAAACACGAGCTTTTGTTTCGAGTTTCGAGCCACTGCTCTACGTTCCCGCCTTCACCGCAATGAAGGATTTCACTATGCTTAATCCCGCAAGATCACTTCTCTACAAGTTTCCACTAACACTCGGACCCGCAAGTCCTTCTCACTTGGTACCGCAACACCTTACAATCACGAACCCGCAAGCTCACTTGAGGCTGCAACCTTTACGACACGAATACAACGAAGGAGTGATTTTCTTCTAGATCACCAAATAGCTCACAACAAATTCCTACAACCAATGTGAAGATATAGAGTTGTGAGTATTGAAGCTTTGCGGATTCTGAAAGTAAAGAGCAAAGCTTTGAAAAAATTGGGATGTAGAAATGTAGCTCAATATGAAATTTCTTGAAATTTTCTTCAAAAATTTATCTCAAACGTCTTTCAAAATATTGTCAAAAGAATCCTTTTATTTAAAATAGTGTACATTTATTTATAGAGGTTCAAGAGAGAGATTAAATCCAAAATAGCGGTTAGGGATTAGCACAGAAAAAGACAAGGCTAAATATAGTCGTTTGGGGCATAATCCGGGCTTAAATAGCATGTCGATTGACCCGGCGGTCGACCACCAATGATCTGATCTCTGACCGTTGGGAGTAGCAGTCGATCAGCCGGTCGACTAACCGAAGGCTAAAACATTGACCACTGCACACAGTCGACTAGACGGTCGATCGATATGCACAAGTTCAAACTTGTACATATCGTGCATAAACGGTCAACCGTCCGGTCGACGGGTAGAGCAATTTAGCTCTACCAGTAGTCGACCATGCGATCGACCGACTCAAGGTCAAAAACAGAAAACGAAAAACAGAAATGGTTTTGATTTTTCCACAACATACTTTGAATTCTTTTTACAAAACAGAGTTCATGAATATATTTGAAGCTTAAAACATGTGTGATTCTAGATCAACACAAAATCAAAATGTAGAACTTGTTTTTGTAAAATTGAAAATTTCATTTTGTAAAATCTATTTCTTAAAAAAAGTTTTGAAATACAACCCAAAAACAAAAAATTCTTTTCAAGAGATTTTAGAATCAAAACACATCAAGGTATTAATGTATGTGTATAACTCATGAGCTTCTAGATCATCTAAATTGATTTTAACAAACTAGATCTTATATTGATAAAAGCAAAAGTAAATTCTTCTTTTCTTCTTTCTTGTTTCTTCTTTAATCTTTGAGCTACCCTCCAATCTTCCGTGCTATGAGTGCTCTTGATGCTTTAGGCTTTTGGATCTCTTAGATGATAACTTTCAAACTTGTGAGTCTTGAGTGAAGCTAGTCATTCCTTTGATTTTCATGAAACTTATCTAGCAAAAGTTTATTAGTATAAAATAACCTCATGAGTTTCATCATCATCAAAACAAGGGTTAAAGGCCTTTGGGTCAACAATCTCCCTCTTTTTGATGATGACAAAACTCATGGAGAATTTACATAAACAGAAAGAAACTTTAAGTGAAACTCCCCTTAAATATATGCATATATGAAATATCTTTATTGAAGTTCAATGCAATAGAGAAAGTATTCTTATAGGATTTGTATCAAGAGAGCTCAATGCATAACATTCATGCATACCTAGATATGAACCTATAGGATGAGTATGCACAAACAGTTTCCTCTAACCATCCAACCTACCAAACAAGGATGATGGATGTTCTCAAATAAAAAGGATTCTATATAAAATTATGTTATAACATCACAATCGTCACAAGAATAAATAAGGAGAAAAAAATGCATAACCACATATGAACCATATCACAAGTATGAACCATATCACAAGACTATTATAACAAGATCACGGTCCAAATATTAAATACCAAATCAACAAACTATTAAAATGCCAAACCATGTACCTGAAAGTACACCTAGAGGGGGGTGAATAGGTGTAAGACTAATCTAATGACAAATGATGCGGAATTAAAAACTAAATGCAACACACTTAGTGTAACCAAAGAGTGTAACCGAATTTTCAGTAAAGGGCTCTAGACTAACTCCTCTAAATTCCTCTAAATAAGAGTTGAGGTGCTATATGAAGCTCTCTTGGTTCAACACAAGTGAGGCACACACACAATTAATACTAAGCATATAAATATGAATGAGCAATATGAATGATGCAAGGTACAATATAAGAGAGAGAGTTAGAGAAAGTGGATCAAACGCAAACACGAAGATATGTTTCGAGGTTCGAGCACACAGCTCTACGTCCCCGCCTTCACACAAAAGAATTTTCACTATCTCGTCCACACAGGACTTTTCACGGTAAATACAATTTGGGAGTACACAACTCCTCTCTCACCAAATACAATCTCTCACTAGAGGCAAGGCACAACACAAATCACCTCTACACTTAGAGGGATAGGCACTTAGCCAAACAACAATCAACCTCTCACTAGAGGGATTAGGCTCAAAGCCAACACCAACAACAATCACCTCACACTTGAGGGATTCGAACACAACCTTCACAATCACATCTCACTAGAGGTATATCAACACAATCACCTCTCACTAGAGGAATGTCACAAAGTAAGTAAGGTTACAACACTTGGTAGTCTCTCTCAACCACAAACCAATTCCTTTTCTCACTAAAACAAGATCGTAATAAATAGGATATATTGATAAGCTCAAGTGTGAGAAAACAAAGAGTTTGAAATCAAAAACACAAAGAAAAACTCTCGGGAAAACTTCTAGAATAGGTATAAAAATAAAGATCAAAAATCAATCCCAAAGACTTCTCCTTTTCTTGATTTTTCCAACCCTTTTAAAAACAAATAAAGATCAAATCTTTTGGCACAAAAACTCTTTTAAAAACTTGCTGAAAGATGAAAAATTTTGCTCTTAAAATTCTTATCAAAAACCAACTCAAATATGGGGGTATATATGCTCCATAATAATCTCGCCGTTGGCAGCAGGCAAAGGGCAAAATTGCCCTTCCGGTCGACCGGCCAACGGTCAGATTTCTGACCGTTGTGCCAACGGTCGACCGCCCAGTTGACCGGGTCTGAATCCAGAGAGCAACGACTCTCTGGCTGGTCGACCGCCCGGTCGACCGGAGCTGGATACAGAGAGCAGAACTCTCTGCCGGTCGACCGGGGCCATTTCCAGAGAGCAGAACTCTCTGGACGGTCGACCGCCCGGTCGACCTTCCCATCAGCTCAAGCTGGCGTGCATGCTTGTGCACGTCGGTCGACCGGACCAGTCGATCGACTTCTGCTGCGGTCGACTATCCGGTCGACCGGCAGAAGGGGTCCAGGTTTTTAAGGATTGAAAACTTGATTATTTTGACTTCTAAAAAATCTCATAAAATCACATAAATTTCACAAAAATGAGTTCTTATTATGTCTTTGAAATACAAATATGTGTGACAAAAATTCAACACATATTTCAAACAATTTGAACCATTTTTGTGATATTGAAATTATGCCTTAAACTAAAATCCGTATTTTCCAAAACTTGAATTTTTGAAATGGAAATCCGATTTTTTCAAAACACATATAAATACAAAAACATGATATTTAAATAACTTTTAAGCACGTTGTATATGGATAGAATCTAATATACATGAAAGATATTATATTTATATTTTTGACATGAAATCCAATATTGGTTAAACCGAAAACCAAAAACTAATAAACTTAAAACATGAAACTTTGAACTTTGTGTGTGTATTGTGAACTTGAACATATCAACTCTATCTATCTTTTCAATAGATCTAAACAATCTTAAACTAAACAAACCGATGTCTTCTTGTAGAACTCCTTCTCCAAGTCGACTCGATCCAAGCGCGATCCAAACGAGCTTGACTCCATCCGAGTGCTAGATGCGATATGACGCTCGAGCTCTTGAATCACCATGTGAAAGCTTCAAAACACTTTTGTTGAAGCTAATCACCTACTAATATCTTGATCAAATATCTGAAACTAAATATCACAAGATTATTAGTAAAACTATAACTACATGAGTTAATCATCATCAAAAGTAGATAGAGTAAAGGGCCTCTGGGCCAACAATTTCCCCCTTTTTGATGATGACAAAACTCATGGAGTTATATAGGCATGGATGAAAGTTAAGCTTCATAGAAGCTCCCCCTTAACTCATGCATAGCAATAAACAATAAGATATTCAATGAATGCTCAACATAAATATGCATAAACATGATATTTGATACCAATGAAATAAACATGCTCTTGATAACAATTTTAAAATAAAAATGTTCTTAAAACAATGTTGTTCTTGATGCCAACAAATGCTCTTGATACCAACAAAAGATGCTCTTTATACCAGTGATAAAAGATAACAAATTTAAACAAACATGCATATATAAAACTCCAAAATATCTCTCCCTTTTTGTCAATTCATCAACAAAGGGGTACAAACTCAAAAAATATTTTTCTTCCTTTTTACATAAATCAAAACAATAAAGGTGTATATGATATATACATTCATGAAGAGGAGAGACATGAAGTTAACTCCCCCTGCATAAATGCATTTATATGAAAAGAGATGACTAAACCCTAACCACATAAAGCATAATATGCAATGTATAAAAGGAGATATGAAGCTCCTACTACACACGTGTACTACATACCAAAAAAAGGTTAATGACTTTAATATGACATACACTCAACATGAATATATATATAGAGAAGATGTGAAGCTTCTCTTGCATATAAGCAATAAATATTAAAATGATACCAATTAAAAGATATAGCAATTTAGTATGAAGGTATACATCGAAACATTATGATACCAATTGAAAATAAACAAAACATTTTAAAGAAACCAACAAAAATTTTGATACCAATTGAAAGATATAAATATATAGGAAATCTTGATACCAATGGTAAAAATTTGTACCAATTGAAAATATTTTACACTTTTGATACCAATTAAAAAAACATAAACCAATATTTTTGGTCAAACACTAAAATCATTTTGCAATAGAGATACCAAATAGATAATAATACCAATTTAAGATTCTTGATACCAATATTGAAGATGAAACATATACCAATTGAAAATAATTTTCATTAGGAGCGTAGGAAACCAAATGAAAACTAAGATAACTTTCTTTAACATGAAGAGTGGGAGTAAAATACCAATTGTAAACAAAACTGATTTAAAGGTAAAACATGAATTTTCTCCCCCTTTATGAAATACTAATGAAAACGATGCATAAGCTTGTATAAGATACCAATTGAAAAATAATTGTCATTTAAAAACTAAATCAAGCTTAGCATAACAAAATTTGTGCTTAAAGATATAGAGATAAAGTAAGCACAATCAAAACGCAAATATATGTATGGAAAATTAAATATCAATCGAAATTGATACTATTTGAAGTTGAAGCATATATATAAAAATAAATATGAGTATACAAAATAAATATCAATTGTGATACCAATTGAAAACACAAAGAGAATCAAGTGTATAACTCATAAATACCTCCCTTTCATGCATAAGTTTAAAAAGATTTTCAATTAGGCTCATAAGGCATGGTCGCCCATCCAACCGCCCATAATGGTGGGGTTTTCAAAAATAAGTTTGAAAATAATTATAACACGTTTGAAAACTCTACCATATGAAGAATAACACAACTAGTTTTATGAAAAACTTGAAAACTAGTACGAAATCCTTCAAGTAAGGAATAAAAAAGAATATATTCCATAAAAAAATGTAAGTCACACGATCATCAACACTCAAAATCTATAAAGCACATATCATACTCATGAAAACAAAGTCATGAGAAAAATATCAAGTAATGTGAGTGTAAAAATCATGTAATCACAAAATCATGAGAATAGGCAATAAAGCTCAATATGATATTCCTTTGTAAGCATGTAAAACATGAAAATCATCAAAATTAATTTTTATCAAAATAATACTAACTCCAGGGCGTATGTATATTTTGTCAAAACCAAAGGCATACATACATATCCAAACACAATTGAGTCTATAAAGAGATTTTAGATGAAAGGCAAACGATTCAAGGGTATACATGTATATCCAATAGTTTTGACAAAATTAACATATACATGAAGCTAAAACATATATTAATAAAAACATGTACAAAATAGGGAATACAAGTCAAAATGTATGAATCATCAAAAATAGGCTACACTAGTACATCTAATGGGTGCAAATGAGCAATCAAGCACAAACATATAATAATCAATTGTGGCTCATTAGTTGTACAAGTATTGATACAAGTTTTAATGAAAACTTACATCTAACAAATAATCAAAATATGAAGCATAAGATGAAACATAAATCAATAAGATCATTATGTAAATGCACATGTCTTAGATCTATGATATACACAATAGCTAAACAAGTGTGAGAACACAGAATCTGGATCCATATGAACATGGGTGTATCTTAAATACTATATATATATGTCATAAGTCTAACTATCATGACATTTAACATAATAATCATAAAAACTAAAACATGCTAAAAATCAATCATGAAAGCATGTAAACTAAAAGAGGAATAAGAGATCGTTACCAAAACTATGAGGGCAAATCTCTAGGCTCCAAACCAAGGTGGTTCTCCCACCAAACTCCCCTTGAAAGTGATGCATCCAAAATTGTCACCATTAAGCTCGAAACGCATCCACCTCAAGGCATCAACACTCTCAAGTCAAAGGAGAGCCACACCTACATCAAATAAAATAGGAGCGGTCTTTGGTACCCATACTCTTTTGAGTTCATGGGGGTTAGCACCTTTCTTAACCCAAACAAACTTATTTGCAAAATTTGAATCATGTATCCTATCATAACAAAATTTTACAACGTGGCCCTTACGTCCATAATGTGTACAAGTGTACACATGAGCATACATTGTTTTATGTGTATGAACGTAAGGAGCATGTGTATGCCGTGATTTGTGTGCATGCAAATATGGTGCTTGTTTCTTGCGAAACATGGATTCCAATTTCTTGTGATCCATAGCACATTGGCTCAAAGTGGAGCCCAAACAATCTACAGTCTTCTTCAATAAATTTATATCATTTTCAAATTAGAAGAGGTACATGCAATAGATACACTAGGTGGTGAAGCATGGCAAACATGTGTATCTAAATCATTTTTTAAAGAAATATTTTCATTAGAAATCAAATCCAATTTCTTTGAAATAGAAATAATTTTGTTTTTCAAAGATTCATTCTCTTTTAATACAAAATCAAGTTTTGAAGTTAAAGTTTCATTTTTCTTCAAAACGTTTTCACATTCATTTTTATTTTTCAAAATTTCATTTTCTTTTAGTGCAAGATCAAGTTTGGATTTCAATGAATCCCTTTCATTAGAAATCTCATCTCTTTCTACAAAACAATATCAACTTTAGAAAACAACTCTTTATTTTCTTTAGTTAATTTAAAAGTTTTCTTTTTCAAAACTTCATATTTTTCAAGGAGGTTCTCACAAACAATAGATAGCTCTTCATTTAAAGCATCGGCATCAACAAAATTATCGCCGGAAGAACTAGCACTATCTAGTTAAGTATCCGAATGTACCTTAAGGGAGTCATTCCCTTAGACCATGTAGCAATAATGTTCGGATTCTCCTCCACTAGATTCCTTCTCCATAATATTTGGCATTTGAAGCTCGGAGGAGGTCAACGTGTTCCACACTGCAAAAGCAGAATCACAATGAGAAATCATAGAGAGATAATCTTTGTTAAGCGTGCTTCTAAAGTGCCTCTAGGGCTTGTGCATTGGCCTCTATATGCTTGCTATTACCAAGATAGGATTTCTCGGTAGCGGCAAGGAAAACATGCAAGCCTAGGGTTTTTAGATACATACTCATCCTAAATTTTTTACATATTAATGTCAGAAACATTAAACATGGGAGGTGCAAAGTAATCCATGAGTGTGTGCAAACAAGTAAGTGTGCAAAAGCGAATACTAGATTAGCAACCATGATCTCACTCCTAGGTGGTTAAACCTAATATCAGGAGTGTAGGCTCTGATACCAATTGAAAGTACACCTAGAGGGGGGTGAATAGGTGTAAGGCTAATCTAATGACAAATGATGCGAAAGTAAAAACTAAATATAACACACTTAGTGTAACTAAAAAGTGTAACCGAATTCCCAGTGAAGAGCTCTAGACTAACTCCTTTAAATTCCTCTAAATAAGAGTTGAGGTGCTATATGAAGCTCTCTTAGTTCAACACAAGTGAGGCACACACACAATCAATACCAAGCATATAAATATGAATGAGTAATATGAATGATGTAAGGTACAATATAAGAGAGAGAGTTAGAGAAAGTGGATCAAACGCAAACACGAAGATATGTTTCGAGGTTCGAGCACACAGCTCTACGTCCTCGCCTTCACACAGAAGGATTTCCACTAACTCATCCACATAGGACTTCCCACACAGGGAACCTCCACTGAGGATTTGGGTAAATACAATTTGGGAGTACACAACTCCTCTCTCACCAAATACAACCTCTCACTAGAGGTAAGACACAACACAAATCATCTCTACACTTAGAGGAATAGGCACTTAGCTAAACAACAATCAACCTCTCACTAGAGGGAAGCTAACACCAACAATAATCACCTCACACTTGAGGGATTCCAGCACAACCTCCACAAACACCTCTCACTAGAAGGATATCAACACAATCACCTCTCACTAGAGGGATGTCACAATGTAAGGAGGGTTACAACACTTGGTGGTCTCTCTCAACCACAAACCAATTCTTTTTCTCACTAAAATAAGATCCTAATAGATAGGAAATATTGATAAGCTCAAGTGTGAGAAAATAAAGAGTTTGAAAATCAAAAACACAAAGAAAAACTCTTGAAAAAATTTCTAAAATAGGTATAAAAATGAAGATAAAAAATCAGTCCCAAAGACTTCTCCTTTTCTTAATTTTTCTAACCCTTTTAAAAATAAATAAAGATCAAATCTTTTGACACAAAAACTCTTTAAAAACTTGCTGAAAGCTAAAAATTTTTGCTCTTAAAATTCTTGTCAAAAACCAGCTCAAATATGGGGTATATATAGCCCCATAACAATCTGCCCGTTGGCAGCAGGCAAAGGGCAAAATTGCCCTTCCGACCGATGGCACAACGGTCCGTTGTGCCATCAGTCAGATTTCTGACCGTTGTGCCATCGGTCAACTGCTCGGTCGACCGAGCCTGGATCCAGTGAGCAATGACTCTTTGGTCGGTCAACCGCCCGGTCGACCAGAGCTGGATACAGAGAGCAGAACTCTCTGCCGGTCGACCGGGGCCATTTCCAGAGAGCAGAACTCTCTGGACAATCGACCGCTCGGTCGACCGGCCCATCAGCTCAAGGTGGCGTGCACGCTTGTGCACGTCAGTCGACCGGACCGGTCGACCGACTTCTGCAGCGGTCGACCGTCAGGTCGACCGGCAGATGGCCATGTCCAGGTTTTTAGGGATTGAAAACTGGTTATTTTGACTTCTAAAAAATCCCATAAAATCACATAAATTTCACAAAATCAGTTCTTGTTATATCTTTCAAATACAAATATGTGTGACAAAAATTCAACACATATTTCAAACAATTTGAACCATTTTGGGATATTGAAATTTTGCCTTAAACCAAAATCCGTATTTTTCAAAACTTGAATTTTTGAAATAAAAATCCGATTTTTTCAAAACACATGTAAATACAAAAACATGATATTTAAATAACTTTTAAGCATGTTATATATGGATAGAATCCATTATACATGAAAGATATTATATCTATATTTTTGACATGAAATCCAATATTGGTTAAACCGAAAACTAAAAACCAATAAACTTAAAACATGAAACTTTAAACTTTGTGTGTGTATTGTGAACTTGATCATATCAACTCTATCTATTTTTACAATAGATCTAAACAATCTTAAACTAAACAAATCAATGTCTTCTTGTAGAACTCCTTCTCCAAGTCGACTCGATCCAAACGCGATCCAAACGAGTTTGACTCCATCCGAGTGCTAGATGCGATCTTGACGCTCGAGCTCTTGAATCACCATGTGAAAACTCCAAAACACTTTTGTTGAAGCTAATCACCTACTAATATCTTGATCAAATATCTGAAACTAAATATCACAAGATTATAAGTAAAACTATAAATCATCATCAAAACTAGATTGAAGGGGCTCTGGGCCAACAGTACCAAGTACATAATAGCATCCACAAGAACAAACCATTACAAAACCAAATGTGCTAAATTATTAAAATGCCATAAAAAATTTCAATGTATTCAAACTAAAAATACTTAAAAAAAACCAAACACAGCCAAAGCTAAAATAACTAGCATCCTTCTGTCTTCTTTATCTCTTATTTTTTGTCAACATCAAAAAGGTTGGGAACTCAAGCATCTTCCTCGTCAATGAAGCTCTTGTCGGGCTGAAAATTAGGATCTAGAGGAGGATCAGCGACCGGACAATACGCCTTTGACAGATCAGAGGGATAAATCTATAGATCAAAGGGAGGGCCCGTAGCAGGAAGATGCTGACAGTGACCATAGGTCAATCATTCCTGGAGAAGCCGACATTACTGCATCTCTGAAGATATCGGATAGCCAAGCAGACATATGACATGTCATTTCGATATTCATTTTGATGATCTTCTTGACCTGCCATAATCTTCTTTGTGGCAGCAGTGAAGCTCAGAGATAAATCACCTAACTGGTCAAGATAGCAGAATATTTGCAGATGAAGAAGAGAAACCAGAAGTAAATTATGATGGAGGTTGAACTAAAGAGGGTTGAGCATGAGCACGAGTGTTTGCTTGCATCCTCTTGAGGACAGTGCAATCAATATCGACAAAGGGTGCAAGGAATTTCTTGCCAGAAAGATCAATTTTGAAATGTTTAAACATATGAGTGATGATCATTTCGAAAGGAAGATTCTTACTGGAATCAGGAGATGCTCAGAAAGCATGAAATCGATGATGAGTTTGGGAATACTAACTTTATGCCTTTCAGAATGTAATAGATTCAAAGTGGAGTACAACCCCAGGCACGATTATATTCTCCGATTTCAGGAGAAGCTTATAAAACACAATCTTGGCAAGAACTTAGGTGGGAAGTGTGTAGTACTTCACCTCCTCGTTCCTCACCAGAGCCAGGTTATCGTCATCATGGAGCAAACGAGACGCGGTGAGAGCAGTCTCACAGTCTGGTTACTCAAAATCATTAAAATCTATGTTAAAAAATTTCCACACCCTCATAAGATAAATAAAGAACTTGAGCGAATCCTTTAAGCGAGATGTTAATGTCAATATTTTTAATACGAGATTGAATAATATTATCATGAAAGGAAAGATTGAATAGAAGAATTGGACAAGCTCGAGATAAGTCTGATCTTTGATAGTAAGAAAGAATTCTAGAGAGCTGGTTCTTAGAATATTATCAAGATTGAGCATGCTCAAAGTCAGCGAGCACAACAGAACAACCAGAAATTATATGCTTTTTGCATATAATCAAATGTTTGAATCTAGAAATTTCAGATATAAACATAGAAGAGGATGTAGGTCTAGAAGATTCAGGTTTCTTGGATTTTTGGGGCTTTTCAGTCCTTAACATTTTGAAGACATGGTGGAGTTGAAAGAAAATTCACAGAAAATTAAACTGGAAATAGATGGAAATTGAACTAGATCAAGATGAGAAGTTTTTACCTAAGAAAAATCAGCAAAATCCTTCTCTAATCAAGAGTAGATAAAGTATCCAATAAATCTCCAGAAATTTTTCTGTGAATTTAGTGGGAACAGAGAGAATTTGGTAAAGGAAAGGAGTGAGTTTGTGGTGAGGAGTCGGCAGAGAGAGGAACATGAGAAGAGAGAGAAAAAAAAATCTAGGGTTTCGAAAGCAATAAATATAAGTAGTTACTGAAGATCGGTTGGCCCAAAAAACCCGAAAGTACTGACAAACAAAAATCATCTAAAGTCGATCAACCAGACGGTCTACTGACAAAAGCAGTAAGTCCAGACGATCGAAAAATCCAATAAATCCTGACAAACTTACTTGGTCGACCGGTCGGTAGACCAGAAAATTCAATAAGTCCTGACAGACTTACACGATCGATCGGGATTTCCCAAAATTCAAAATTTTAAATGTAAAGAAGTTTTTGTTAACCCAAATTATTTAAATAAATAAGTAAAATCTATTAAATAGGTAAAATCATTTTAGACATGTTATAGTCAATGAAAAGTCAAGCAAATTTTTTGTATTTGTATATATTTTAAAAATATCATAAAAATACATTACAATTATAGAAAAATCCACATAAATTATTTAAATCCTAATTTAGCAAATTCAAATTAGAATGAATCTGGAATCCCTTTACGAGCTTTGAACTTCTCCTCATGATTCCTTTAGACTAAGAGTTGACGTGCTCATTGTTATCTTATTTGTATGCTTAATAAATGGATTAAATACTTATATGAAAATTTTCAAAAAACACACCATTTTGTTTATATTAAAATACAAACATAGATGATAACATAATACACTCATAGGCATCTAGCAAGGATAAAACAAATTGAGTCTAAGTTATCAATGAAGTAAGCATTCAATATATACAACATGATACATACAAACAATCTAAATTGAAAAAAAATTGTATTGCCTAAAACTAGTACATACACATGGATACTCATGGAGATAGTCAATCAATTTATTCAATCATTGAGTATGGATATTCTATCAAAAGAGTCTAGACTATCAATATGAATATATAGACATGAAAGTAAAATAATTTTTTTTAGGAGATGTTACCAATACGAATAACCAAGCAATCTCCATTCTCTAGGTGGCGTGCTCCACCTATTTTCCTTGATAGAGTTGCATCAAAATTGGTATGGCCTTCAAGCTCTAATGCAATCACCGCCAAGGCACCACCTCCCCTAAGTCTTGGAGGAGGGCACACTTACATCAATTAAATTTGGTGTATTTTTCGGTAACCATATCTTCTGGAGTCCTTGGGAGTTAGTGTTTTCTCGAACCCAAATATTTTTATTTTTCATATTTAATTAAAAATAATAAAATTGGGATAGATGGCCTTTGAGGTCACAATGTGCACAAGTGTACACCTTCTCATAAATATAAGCATGTGAGTGTTGTGCATTGTGAGCTTGCTTTGTGTGTGCTCATGATGTGAATTTTCTTTGGGTTTTCTCCTATAGAAACATAGAATCTTTTCTTTTCATATTAAAAGAACAATCCTTCAAACTGGCACCCAAAATATCAATTTTATATTTCAAAAAATTCATTTTGGTCAAAAATTGATTTTGGGCTTTTGCCCTTGCAAACACTTTTATATAATCTAAATCATTTTTGATCTTTTCAAAACTACATGATAAATCCTCTTTTTTCTTGAAAACAAAATCAAGTTTCAAAAGATTATTTTCTTTTCTCACTTTTTTGTTTTGAACTTTTGAAATCTCGTATCTTTCTTGAAGTTCTTCAAAAAAAATCTAGCTAGATTATCTATTGAATGATCATCATCAAGAGAGTCTTCAATTGTTACCTTTGTTGCATCATCTCCGTTTGCCATGAAGAAAATGCTTGTGGTGTCAATTTTTTCTTCGGATTCAGTTTCCGAGTCATCCCATATGGCCACCATGGCCTTCTTCTTGTGTAATCTCTTAGAGGTAGTTACTTGAAGCGAGAGGGAAATGCAATGAGAGCTCCTCCCTTCTTACAATGATAAAAAGGATGAAAAACACCTAGAGGGGGGTGAATAGGTGTGATTGCTAATCTTAAAAATTTTAACTCTCTAAATGCGGAACCTAAAACAAGTGAGGCTCAACTTAGTACAATTCAACAAGTGTAGCCGAATTCCTCTTGCGAGGCTCTGGACTAAACTCCTCTTGATTCCCCTTGATATGGGTTGAGGCGCTATGTGAAGCTCTTGTTGGATGAGTACGGGATTGGCACACACAAGTATGAAATGAATGATATGAAAAATGATGCAAACACAATAATATATGGCAAGAATTACAAGCAAGCAAATAGTAGCACAAGAGAATTAAACAATATCACAAGTATGCAATAGAAAGCAATAAGGAGCTATTGAAAAGTAAAGTAAGAATTAGACGCAAAGGCAATCGCAAACAAAGTGATTTGTTTCGAGGTTCGAGCCACCGCTCTACTCCCCGCCTTCACCTCCGTGAAGGGTTTCCACTATCCACCGAGGACGCCTTTACAATTTGGTCTACCGAAGACCGAGCACCGAGCTCCACCGAGTACAAAGGACCTCTACCGAAGAGGTTGCTCCACAAAGAAAAGGAATACAAGAACAAAGTGATCTCAACAAGATCACTACACTATTTCTCAAACTCTTTTACAAACACTCTCACTTCAATTACAACTTCACTATAGAATGAGTATAGGATTTTTGGCTCTATGAAGTGTGGTGAGAAAAACTTCAGTTGTAGAGTGATATTAGTAATCAAACACAACTGAAAAACATGCTCAAAAAGAATTGGAATGAAAGCTTTAAACTCTTTTCTTTTCTCTTTTGAAAACAATACAAACTTGAGGATTTTTCTTGGTGATATGCAAGAGAGACTTCTCCTCTATTTATAGGGTTAAAAATAGGTTAAAAATAATTTCTTTTGGTCTTATTTTCTCTGAAAAAGACCTGAAAAACACTGAAAAAGTCTGCCAAGAAATCAGATAAAAAACAGATTTCAGAATTGCACAAAAGAGGAAAGAGCCGTTGAGATTTTGCAGGCCTGGCGGTCGACCGGTCCGGTCGACCGCCAGCCCAGCTGCAAAGAGCCATTGGCTCTCGGTCGACCGGTCCGGTCGACCGTCCCAAAAGAGGAAACACAGTTTCCTTCTTCCGGTCGACCGGTTCGATCGACCGAAATAACCCGAGAGCAATTTGCTCTCCGTCGGTCGACCGGTTCGGTCGACCGACAGACATGCACAAACAGTGCATGTCCAGACACATCGCCGGTTGACCGGGCCGGTCGACCGAAGTTGCCTGAAACAGAAAAACTGGACTGTTTTTGAGTTAGAAAAAATTTTGAGAAATATTTTAAAAAATACATATAGCTAAGTATTATGCAGAAAATAGTTTATACACATGTTATATACAAGATTTTCAAGATATAAAACTTTTGGTACATGTATATATAAACTAAGGCATAAAACTTAGAAATAACCATTTTCAAAACATAGGAAATATATGAAACAAATGTGTGTGCAAATCCTAGAGCCAAATTTCATATACTCAAACTTTAACATTTTATTTCTTACAGTGATTCTAAGACTTCAAGATCTTCAATAGGCTTCTTCATATGATCTTCAATACTTGTTCCTTGAGCCCAATTGGAGTTGACTTGAGTCCAAATCCTTGTATTTGTGAGAGAAGACTTCTAGAATGAATAGAAATCTGAAACACACTTAAACAACAAATGTTATTAGTACAAATAACTATATGTTTTGTAATCATCAAAATACACTAATCATGGGTGATTGTAACCTTGGGCCAACAATCTCCCCCTTTTTGATGATGACAAAACATATAGGTTATTTAAATAAACATGGAAGAGGAGTTTGAAAACTCCCCCTCAAATAATGCTATGTATAAAAATTGGACTATTGAAAGCACAATACATAAAGCATTCAATGTACAAAAGGTTTGTCAAAAACTTAAATAAACAAATTTTCTTTTTCTTCATAAAATAAACAAACTTTCTTTTTCAAACTTTCTTTCTTTTTCTTCATAAAATAAAACTCAAATAATATCAAAACTGAATATCAAACTAAACTAAACTTATTCTCCCCCTTTTTGTCATACATCAAAAAAGGGTTAAAATATCAATTGAAAAATTTTATTTTTAAGAATCCATAATGCAAACATTCAACTCACCACAAATAAATGAAAATCTAACATAATCTAGAGGTTTAGTAAAAATATCGGCAAGTTGAAGATCGGTAGAAACATAATCAATCTCAATATCACCTTTCTCATAATGATCTCTAAGAAAGTGATACCTAATGTCAATGTGTTTGGTTTTACTATGTTGATTTGCATTCTTTGTCATGTGAATAGTACTAGTATTATCACAAAATATTTTAACATGATCAAAGTGTAAATCATAGTCAAGGAGAGTATGTTTCATCCAAAAAACTTGTGCACAACAAGCTCCGGCCGCAACATACTCCGCCTCGGCGGTTGATAGGGCTACCGAATTTTGCTTTTTGGAAGACCAAGATACAAGACAATTACCTAAGAATTGACATGTTCCACTTGTGCTCTTCCTATCTACCCTACAACCCGCATAGTCGGCATCCGAAAAACTCTTCATTTCAAATAATCCGGTTTTAGGATACCATAAACCCATTTCAATAGTGCCCTTAAGGTATCTAATTATGCGTTTAACCGCAATTATGTGAGATTCTTTAGGACAAGATTGAAAACGTGCACAAAGACAAACGGAAAACATAATATCCGGCCTACTAGCCGTCAAATAAAGCAAACTACCAATCATGCTTCTATAAAGTTTAATGTCTACACTTTTACCTTGTTCATCCTTGTCAAGCTTTGTAGTTGTTGCCATGGGAGTTTTACTTACTTTCGATCCTTCAAGCCCAAACCTTTTGATTAGTTCCTTTGTGTACTTGGCTTGATTGATGAAGATCCCATCCTTCTTTTGCTTGATTTGGAGTCCAAGGAAATAGTTGAGCTCCCCCATCATAGCATTTCAAATTCATCCTTCATGCATGACTCAAAAGCTTTGCAAAGAGATTCATTAGTAGAAGCAAAAATAATATCATCTACATAAATTTGCACAATAAGAATATCTTTTTCTACATGTTTAGTAAACAATGTTGTGTCAATTTTACCTTTCTTAAAACCATTTGAAATCAAAAATGAAGAAAGTCTTTCATACCAAGCCCTAGGGGCTTGTTTTAAACCATAAAGAGCTTTATCTAATTTAAAAACAAAATCCGGATGTGTAGGATCAACAAACCCGGGGGGTTGTTCAACATACACCTCCTCTTCAATAAATCAATTTAGAAAAGCACTTTTAACATCCATTTGAAATAATTTGAAATCTTTATATGAGGCAAATGCTAGTGTCATCCGTATGGCTTCAAGCCGTGCTACGGGTGCAAAGGTTTCTTCAAAATCGATTCCTTCGATTTGAGTGTAACCTTGGGCAACTAACCTAGCCTTGTTTCTAACTACATTACCCGATTCATCCAACTTGTTCTTAAAGATCCACTTAGTACCAATTGTTGGTCTATCGTGGGGCCTAGGAACAAGGTGCCAAACTTGGTTGCGCTCAAATTGATTGAGCTCCTCTTGCATGGCTAGCAACCAATATGAATCGGCCTCGGCTTCGAGGACATTTTTGGGTTCAATATGAGAAATGAATGCATAGTTACCACAATAGTCATGAAGTCTAGAGCGAGTAGTTACCCCTTTTGATACTTCACCTATGACGAGGTCCTTGGGATGATGTGGATTGTATCTCCAATCCTTTGGTAGTGGTTGAGTAGGCTCCACCTCATGTGTTTGATTTTCATTTCCTTGTGCCTCTTCCACTTTAGTTTTGCTTCCTTCATCATCCTTTGGTTTGTCTCCCATAGTAGAAGCATCCTCCAAGGTCACTTTCTCCAAACCTTCATCAATGCATCTATTTCTACAACATTCTTAACAAACTTGTTAGATTCCTCAAACTTAACATGACTAGACTCTTCAATAGTCAATGATGATCTAATGAAAACTCTATAAGCTTTACTAGTGTTTGAGTAACCTACAAAAATAGCCTCATAAGATTTAGCATCAAATTTTCCTAAATTATCTTTTGTGTTTAAAACAAAACATTTGCATCCAAAAACTTTAAAATAGGAAACATTAGGTTTTCTAGAAAAATACATTTCAAAAGAAGTTTTAGTAGTATTTTTACACAAGAAAACACGATTTGATATGTAGCATGATGTATTTACGGCCTCGACCCACAAATAATGTGGTAGACCATATTCACTTAGCATTGTCTAGCCATCTCTTGTAATGTTCTATTTTTCCGTTCCACTACTCCATTTTGTTGTGGAGTTCTAGGACAAGAAAGTTCATGCTTTATTCCATGTTCATCACAAAAAGTGGTAAAGGGTTGGTTAATGAATTCACCTCCTCTATCACTTCTTATTCTCAAAATCGAAACATCTTTTTCTTTTTCAACTCTTTTCTTAAAAGTTTGGAAATACGAAAATGCTTGGCTTTTATGTTCAAGAAAGAAAACCCAAGTAAATCTTGAAAAGTCATCAACCAAAACATAAGCAAATCTATTCCCACTTAAACTTTTGGTTTGTGTAGGGCCAAAAAGATCCATATGGATTAACTCCAAAGGACGTGATGTCATGATATCCTTAATTGACTTGAAAGAAGACTTAGTTTGTTTCCCAAATTGACATGCGTCACAAACTCGGTCCTTTTCAAAATTCAAGCAAGGAATACCTTTCACCATTTCCTTTGTGTTTAACCTAGAAATGTGATCAAAAGAAATATGCCCTAATCTCCTATGCCATAACCAAGAGTCATCATCGAGGGCTTTCAAACAAGTAATATTACAAGACATATTTAACATATCAATCATATAAACATTACTTTCACGAAAACCGGAAAATACACAAACATTGGAAGTTCTATCAATTACTTTACAAGAAACATTATCAAAAACAATATCAAAACCTTTATCACAAAGTTGACTAACACTCAAGAGATTATGCTTGAGGCCATCAACTAAAACTACATTTTCAATTAAAGGAGAGGTGCCAAGTTTTACATTACCAATACCGATGATTTTACCCTTGGCGTCATCTCCGAAGGTGACGGTGCCACCTTCATGATATCTTGATAGGGTTGCAAAGTTGTTGATGTCCCAAGTCATGTGCCTTGAGCAACCGCTATCAAGATACCACAATCCTCTACGTCGTTGGGCTTTGGAAAGTACCTACATCATTTAACATAATTGTTGATTTTGGTACCCAAACTTTCTTGGGTCCTTTAAAGTTAGTGCCTCGAACCCAAACATTATGACGTGATATGTTTAATCTATCATAGCAAAAATTGGCTAAGTGCCCTTTCCGTCCACAATGTGAACATGAGAACACTCTACCATACATGAATGCATGATGTGTATGTGTAGTGTGAGCATGTTTTGGGGTTTTGCCATGTTGTTTAGGTTGTGTAGCATGAACATGAACATGAGCATGAGCATTTTTCTTTGGGGCTTGTTTCTTAGGAAACATAGCCTCAATTTTCTTTTGTTAAATTCACAATCTTTCAAAATAACACTTAATGAGTCTAATCTTTCCTTAAGCATAGAAACTTCATTTGAATCAATTAGTGGGGCCTTACCTTTGCAAGAAATCTTATATTTTTCAAAATCATTTTGGTAGTGGCCAAAGTGGAAACCAAATCATCTTTTTCCTTTGTAAGAGTGAAAACTTGAAGACTTAAAGATTCATTATCCTTTTTCATTTAAGATACTTTTTCTTTAAGAAATCATAGTTTTGTGACAACTCAACAAAAGCTTCTTCTAACACATCCATAGAAAGTTCATTATCATGAGAAGGGGAAGAGGTTACCTTGCTTGTGCCTTCATTAGCCATAAAGCACATGTTGGCGGTGTCTATTTCTTCCTCGGATTCGGTCTCCGAATCCCAAGTTGCCTTCATAGCCTTCTTCTTGTAGGGCTTCTTTGAAGTGGAGGGCTTAGCTTTGTCCGGACACTCCGCCACAATGTGTCCCGGTCTTTGGCAATTGAAGCACACAATCTTCCTTTCTTCTTTGCCTCCTTGCCATCTTCTTCTACCTTGGTACTTCGCCTTGTTGTACATCCTCCGGACATTCTTAACAAGGAGTGAGAGCTCCTCATCATCTTCTTCTTCATCATCTTCATCGGAGTGTGTAGCTTGACTCTTGAAGGCGATAGTCTTCTTTTTGGAAGGAGCCATATCCTCCCTTGCTTTCCTTTCCATCTCATGGGTTTTGAGGTTCCCAATGAGACCTATAAGCTCCATCTCTTCATTGTCGTTGAGTTCCTTCAAGATTGTTGCTTTAACTTCCCATGAAGGAGGAAGAGCCCAGATGATCTTCCTTACTCTTTGATCATTGTTGATATCTTCACCTAAAGAAGAGAGTCCATTAGTAATCTTGGTAAATCTTGTAACCATATCATCTATGGTTTCATTTTCTTGCATGCTAAATGTTTCATATTGGGACCGAAGAAGGTCAATCTTAGCCTTCTTTACTTGTGAGGTCCCCTCATGTGTGACTATCAAATGTGACCAAATCTTATATGCGGATTTGCAATGAATAACCCTAGAAATGTCATCATCATTAAGGGCTTGTAGAAGTGCATAGTGAGCTTTGGCATTGGCATCGAATTCCTTAGTCTCTATTTCGGACCAAGTGGATTCGTCACCGGGGGGTACACTAAAGGACTTAGTCACGGCTTTTGCAACTCGGCTACCTAGAGATTGCAAAAACACGGTCATCTTAACTTTCCATATGGGAAATTTAAGTCCATCAAACTTAGGAGGGGTCTTAATTCCATCGGCCATTTTTACTATATGAATGTGAATGAAATGATTAGCAAATTAGGATCTTCTCTAAGGTTGTTAAACCAAATCCTAGAGTCCAAGTTTTGATACCAATTGAAAAACACCTAGAGGGGGGGTGAATAGGTGTGATTGCTAATCTTAAAAATTTTAACTCTCTAAATGCGAAACCTAAAACAAGTGAGGCTCAACTTAGTACAATTCAACAAGTGTAGCCGAATTCCTCTTGCGAGGCTCTGGACTAAACTCCTCTTGATTCCCCTTGATATGGGTTGAGGCGCTATGTGAAGCTCTTGTTGGATGAGTACGGGATTGGCACACACAAGTATGAAATGAATGATATGAAAAATGATGCAAACACAATAATATATGGCAAGAATTACAAGCAAGCAAATAGTAGCACAAGAGAATTAAACAATATCACAAGTATGCAATAGAAAGCAATAAGGAGCTATTGAAAAGTAAAGCAAGAATTAGACGCAAAGGCAATCGCAAACAAAGTGATTTGTTTCGAGGTTCGAGCCACCGCTCTACTCCCCGCCTTCACCTCCGTGAAGGGTTTCCACTATCCACCGAGGACGCCTTTACAATTTGGTCTACCGAAGACCGAGCACCGAGCTCCACCGAGTACAAAGGACCTCTACCGAAGAGGTTGCTCCACAAAGAAAAGGAATACAAGAACAAAGTGATCTCAACAAGATCACTACACTATTTCTCAAACTCTTTTACAAACACTCTCACTTCAATTACAACTTCACTATAGAATGAGTATAGGATTTTTGGCTCTATGAAGTGTGGTGAGAAAAACTTCAGTTGTAGAGTGATATTAGTAATCAAACACAACTGAAAAACATGCTCAAAAAGAATTGGAATGAAAGCTTTAAACTCTTTTCTTTTCTCTTTTGAAAACAATACAAACTTGAGGATTTTTCTTGGTGATATGCAAGAGAGACTTCTCCTCTATTTATAGGGTTAAAAATAGGTTAAAAACAATTTCTTTTGGTCTTATTTTCTCTGAAAAAGACCTGAAAACACTGAAAAAGTCTGCCAAGAAATCAGATAAAAAACAGATTTCAGAATTGCACAAAAGAGGAAAGAGCCGTTGGGATTTTGCAGGCCTGGCGGTCGACCGGTCCGGTCGACCGCCAGCCCAGCTGCAAAGAGCCGTTGGCTCTCGGTCGACCGGTCCGGTCGACCGTCCCAAAAGAGGAAACACAGTTTCCTTCTTCCGGTCGACCGGTTCGATCGACCGAAATAACCCGAGAGCAATTTGCTCTCCGTCGGTCGACCGGTTCGGTCGACCGACAGACATGCACAAACAGTGCATGTCCAGACACATCGCCGGTTGACCGGCCGGTCGACCAAAGTTGCCTGAAACAGAAAAACTGGACTGTTTTTGAGTTAGAAAAAATTTTGAGAAATATTTTAAAAAATACATATAGCTAAGTATTATGCAGAAAATAGTTTATACACATGTTATATACAAGATTTTCAAGATATAAAACTTTTGGTACATGTATATATAAACTAAGGCATAAAACTTAGAAATAACCATTTTCAAAACATAGAAAATATATGAAACAAATGTGTATGCAAATCCTAGAGCCAAATTTCATATACTCAAACTTTAACATTCTATTTCTTACAGTGATTCTAAGACTTCAAGATCTTCAATAGGCTTCTTCATATGATCTTCAATACTTGTTCCTTGAGCCCAATTGGAGTTGACTTGAGTCCAAATCCTTGTATTTGTGAGAGAAGACTTCTAGAATGAATAGAAATCTGAAACACACTTAAACAACAAATGTTATTAGTACAAATAACTAATATGTTTTGTAATCATCAAAATACACTAATCATGGGTGATTGTAACCTTGGGCCAACAAAGGATACATTTCCTTCTTTCTTTTATACTTGCCTTGTTGTCTTGCTTTCCAGAAGTTGCTTTGCCATCCTTTCTTGTAAAACATTTTCCCCACTTTTTGAATAAGCATGGCAAAGTCTTCTTCACCTTCGTCCGTGATCTCTTCATTTTTCATGATTGAGAGAGTTGCTTTGAATGCAATTGATTTCTTCTTTTTAGGTTCTCTCTCTTCATGCACCTTCATTTTCGTTTTGTGGGTTTTGAGATTCTCAATAAAACCAGAGAAGTCCATCTCCTCTCGATCATTGAATTCCTTAGGAGTAGTCGCGTTGACCTCCTCCAAGCCTTAGGAAGAGCTCTTATCACCTTCCTTAATTTTTGATCATTATCAATCTCATCATCTAAGGAAGACAACTCATTAGTAATTTTCGTGAAATGAGTAAGCATTTCATCAATCAATTCATTATCAAGCATATAAAAGTTCTCGTATTGAGAATGAAGCAGATCAATCTTAGATCTTTTAACTTGTGAAGTACCCTCATGGGTAATAATTAAATCATTCCATACTTCAAAAACTGATTTGTAATTATTTACATGTAACAAATCATCATTGTTTAATGCTTGCGTGAGTGCTATTGTGCCTTAGTATTGGCCTCATAGTCTTTAGCAATGGCTTCAGTCCATATTTTATTATTTCCCTGAGGCTCAACAAATTCTTTAGAGATGACCTTTGTAACTCTAAAACTAAGAGACTTTAGGAATAAGGTCATTTTCACCTTCCATATGGGGAAGTTCAACCCATCAAATTTGGGTGGGATTTGATGCTAGAGAAATCATGAGATGCCATAAAAACAAATATGTGAATGAAAAAATGCAACATAAATATAGCCAATAAAGGGATCACTCTAAGGTAGTTAAACCAAATACTAGAGAAGTATGCTCTGATACCAATTGAAATCGCCTAAAGGGAGTGAATAGGTGATGGCTATAGAAATATGACAAATAATGTGAAATAAAACCTATCTATCAAAACAAGTAATATAAAGCAATAAAACACTTCAAAGTAATCGTACAACGTGAATTAGAGGAGTGAGTAGAGACAGAGAAAGTGAGAGAAAGTAATCACAAATACGGGCGTTTGTTTCAAGGTTCGAGCCACTGCTCTACGTCCTTGTCTTCATCGCAATGAAGGATTTCACTATATTTGATCCCGCAAGATCATTTCTCCACAAGTTCTCACTAGAGCAACCGGACCCATAAGTCCTTCTCTCTTGGTGACGTAACACCTTACAATCATGACCTACAAGCTCGTTTGAGGCCGCAACCTTTATAACATGAGTATAACGAAGGAGTGATCTTCATCTCGATCACCAAATAGCTCACAACAAATTCCTAAAACCAATGTGGAGATGTAGAAGCTCTGAGTTGTAAATAGTGAAGCTATGAGGATTTTGAGAACAAGAGCAAAGCTTTGAAAGAGTGAGATGTACAGATGTATCTCAATTTGGAATTTCTTGAAATTTTCTTCAAAAATTTATCTCAAATGTTTTTCAAAATGTTGTCAAAAGCATCTTTTCTGGTTTAAAACATTGTACTATTTATAGAGGTCAAAGAGAGAGATTAAATCCCAAAAAATTGTTAGGGATTAGCTCAGAAAAGGACAAGGCTAAATATAGCCGTTTGGGGGCATAATCCAAGCTTAAACAGCCTGTCGGTCGATCGGGCGGTCGACCACTAATGGTTGAATTTCTGATCGTTGGGGTAGCGATCGACCGGTCAGTCGACCATTCCTAGGCTAAAACATTGACCACTGCACACGGTCGACCATGCTCTCGACCGATGTGCATAAGTTCAAACTTGTGCATATCATGCATAAACAATTGACCGTCTGGTCGACCAGTAGAATAATTCAGCTTTACTAGCGGTCGACCGACTCATGTTCTGAAATAGGTTTTGATTTTTTCACAAAATACTTTGAATTCCTTTTACAAAATAAAGTTCATGAATCTATTTGACCCTTAAAACATGTGTGATTCTAGATCAACACAAAATCAAAAGGTAGACTTGTTTTAATAAAATTGGAAATTTCATTTTGTAAAATCTATTTCTTAAAAAAAGTTTTGAAATACAACTCAAAGCCAAAAATTATTTTCAAGAGATTTTTAGAATCAAAACACATCAAGGTATGTATGTGTTTGTGCAACTCATGAGCTTCTAGATCGTCTAAATTGATTTTAACAAACTAAATCTTACATTGATAAAAGCAAAAATAAATTCTTCTTTTCTTCTTTCTTGGCCTTTTTTAATCTTCGAACCAGCCTCCAACCTTAAATCATATGAGTGCTCTCGATGCTTTAGGCTCTTTGGATCTCTTAGATGATAGCTTCCAAACTTATGAGTCTTGAGTGAAGCTAGTCATTCCTTTGATTTTTCCAAAATGCTAGCAAAAGTTTATTAGGACAAAATAACCTCAGGAGTTCTATCATCATTAAAACTAGGGTTAAAGGCCTTTGGGCCAACATGTAGAGGTTATTACACGAATGCAGCGCTTGAAACTGTGCGTGATTTGGACTTCAGATGAAAGAGATACAGTTTGAAAACAAATCTTGAGTGCTTTTAATGAATTTGTTTTTATTGTAGCAGCAGTGGTACTGTAGCAGATTACTGTAGTGGGTATTGTAGCGGAAACTGTAACGAGTTATTGTAGCAATACTATTTTTCTGAATTTTTTCTATTGAGATGGAGAAAGAAATATGAGCCTAATTTATCTAGGGTTTGAAGAGAGGTTGCAGAAAATAAAATTAGGGTTTGAAAGAGGGAGAAAGAGAAGAGAAAGAGGATAAGTTAGTTAGAGTTTCATACCACTAATCTAGAGTTTCCATAAGGCTTAACACACAAAGAGAGATATTTGGGAGAGAACTCATCACTCACAAATTTTGTGAAAAGTTTCATAAACTTCTTCATTGACTGATACATGAGGTCATTATAGGATTTTACAAAATTAAATACAACTCAAGTTGAAACTCCTAATGAAAATAAAATTACAATTTCAAAATAAAAAAAACTAAACTCCTAATAAAAATACAACTCCAACTAAAGAAACTCAAAAATTAAAAAATTAAAATTATATAGAGTTCTATTACTATTAGGAAATTAAAACAAGGCGTCTTCTTCATCGGTGAAATATATATCATACACATGGCTTGATGTCCGCACCATTCTCCCCGTGTTGGAAAGAACTCAACTCCATCAAGTTAGAATGTACTTTCATACCGGTTTAATATTTCATGGTCAATCTTTGACAGTTCATTTCGGTGTAGCCATGTACCATCAAAATTGATACTTTTTCTGTCCAACAAATTGGATATTTTCGAATTCAACCAACTTGGTAGTGATAATGTTATCATCTAAGAATTTATCAACTTGACATGTTGTATAGGATAAAATGTTTGATAGTGGTGAAAGAAAGAGGTTCTTAGGAAGACTCATCAACAAGTGAGATAATATTTATAAGACCTTTATAATTCACTAAGTAGTAAATATTGAATGCAGACTGATGTCAAAATCTATAGAAAGATCTATTACATAAATATCATCGTTCAATTTCATCAAGATTTGAAATGGATAAGAACTGCAAGCATGCAACTTTTGAACAACATCACCAACATTAAAAGTATTTAATCTATTCCTATTATCAGCTCTTATCCCATGATTGGCATTATTTTGTGCAATTTCATCATTGAGCTCTGTGGGTTATTCGTGTATGTGTGATGCAAAAGATGATGCAGATGATGATGCAGACTCAATGACTTGATATTGTTCGGCTATGGAGAAAAAGACCATGGAGAATTTTGATTTAGTACTTAACATAGACCATAAGAAAAAATGGTATAGAGTCGACAATAGGGGAGGAAGGGGTTTGATCATACACATATTTTAGCATTTTTATCATTACATTCTTACACTTATTTCGTAATAAAACCTATTTAACTTGTTTTAATTCTCTTAAATGTGCAGGTGTGATTAATGGAGAGAGAGGAGATCATCTGAAATCAAGCCAACTAATTAAACATTTTGAAGATTTAATCTCAAAAGATGATTGAAATAAATACATAGAAGATCACAATGCCAAAACTAAAAAACCAACTGAAGATTGAAGTGTATCGGAGAGCGACGGTCCACGCTGCCCCCAGGTCTGGCCCAATGGCCAGATCCAGCCTCGGTTATGGCAGTTGGGGGAGCATTTGCTCCCCCTATCTTCAGACGCTCTCCCCCATCTCATTTTCAGCTATAAATACTATTTTTTTGGGAGCAAAAAGGATGAAGATTAGAATTAAATCTTACTTTATTCTAGGTTAGGATTTTTGTTAGCTAGTTGCAAAGTGTTTTTAATTTTCATTCATAGTTTCCATTCTACTTTAGTCCAGTAATAAGTAAGAGAGAAAGAGTACTGTAATCAACGATTGAAGTGACATCAATAAAGATTTGACGGGCTTTTCTCCATCTCGTTTGTGCCAGTTTGTCTTGCTTTATTTTTCTCTTCTGGCTTTATATCGATTATGAGTAGCTAACTTGGTTTTCTGAGTCCGTTGTCCTCCCTCTTCTATAAGTCTTCTTCTTGACTGATTTCTGTGTAAAGGAATCCACTTGATTCATTTGAATGTCTAATATTCAAGCCTTGCATTCACGAGTTTTCTTAAAGGCACATGAGGATGGGAATTGATTTTTAATACTTTAGTTTCAAAACTTTTTCAAAGCTTACTTTTATTCCATTCTTGCTCAGTTGCTTGATGGTTTAACATTCATCTTTAAAAAAACTGATTTTTAAAACAAAGTTAAACTTTCCAAAATCGATTTTATTTGCTTTGCTTGGATGCTTAATAATTTCAAAGTTGAACTTATACCAATGATCAATTAAGGAAAATAAAACTTTTAAGAGAAGAATTTATAGTTGATTATAGAATTAGTGAGCTCAGATCTTTCTCTTCATAAAATACAAACTCTCTTCTTAAAACAAACCAACTCTCAATCACACCATCTTCCTTTTGTTTTCTTCTAAAAAAATAGAACATAAACTTGTTTTTGAAATAAAAATATCGAAACGCTTTCATCATATCTCTTCTCGTGGACACGACCTGTTAACCCTAGGCTACATGGTACTGTAACCCTCAGCTATCGTTATACGTGTCACCGACATATACGATATAGAGTACGTAGGAAATAGACCAACCTGAGAACCAGATGGTACTAGTTGCAGTGTCACAAATTATTTTCTCATAGGTTAAATTTTCTGAAATTTTTTAAACCTTTTTCCAAATTAGTTTGGAAACTGTCCAAGATCGGTGTCAACCGATGTAGATGATTAACTCAAGGATTTTTAATTCGCAAATGGGGTAAAATTTCTAGAATCTACTTCTATAACAAGCCTTAAAATATTATTTTCTACTTTCAAGTATTTTTGACAATTTTTCTGAATTAGTCCAAAATCGGGCCGAACGGGTATCGCCCGGTCTCACTAATTCTTTCGAGAGTTTTAATTGACAAACCGGTTGAAGTATTTACAATCCGATTTCACCATATATCTTAGACTAATAGTATTTATTTGTCGTAAAATTTGGGGACTGTTCGGAACTAGTTAAATTTTGACCTAATTATTTAAATATAAGAAATTCTATAAAAATACCTAGGTTTCTTAATTCTTTTCTCTAATTTTCCACACTCTTCCATAACCGACCTTAATCCCTTCTCTAATTTTCTACAACTTTCTACACGTTTCATACTTAACCGACATTAGGATATTTTTTAACCTCTCTACACTTTTCCTCAGTTGATATCTCAATATTATATAAACCCATTATATAAACCCATCCCTTTTCACCTTAAACGAGCAAGCTTCTCTCTCTCTCTCTCTCTCTCTCTCTCTAACCCATCACCGACCTCACCCCAACGCCAGTCACCACCGCTGCCACGCCAGCAACCGCCGCCGCCCACTCCAGCACCTCCACGCCGGCCGCCCAACACCACTAGTACCCCACGCGAGATCAAAACCCCTCCAACCACTTCCCCACCTCACTTCCTCTCGTTCACTGTTCCACACAACCACCACCAGCGAGTTCTTATAGCTCCGGCCATCGCGCCATCACCGGAGCCACCCCGTACATCTCCGGCACCACCAAAACCTCTCCGCCCTTCACCATCTTCCGTCGTCAAACACCACCCCACGCCGGTGCACATCGCCGGAAGCGTCACCGGAGCTCCGGCCTTCGCCAGAGCCGCGTGCGCAGCCGAAAGCCACCGCGGCCACCTCCCGCCACGACCAGCGGCCCCTGCGCCGCTGTCGCTGCCGCTGTTCACAGGGCGCGCGCGCACAGTGAAAAGAAAGAGAGAAAAACCCATAAAGGGTTTCTCTTTAGACCCGATTCGCAACCCGAAACCCGCAACCCTTTTCATATAAAAGGTAAATTCCAGAAGAGCCCCTTTGGAATAATGATTATTTCATTTATAACCCTGGAAAATTAAGTTTAACCCCTTAAATAATTTCAGGTATTATAAAAGCAACCTGAACGTGTTTTGGACTAAAACGTGATCGTTTAACGTCCGAATCACGCATTCTTGGTGTCGTTGGGATCAGGACAGCGAGCACATCCTTTATCAGGTAAGTGTTTCCCTGTATTTTCTTATTTTCTTCAAATAAATCATGTATATACTTCATATCATCTAGTTGGTATATTCGATTGCCGATATGGTGGACATTCCTGATAAATTATCTATCCCTAAAGAGTTTGGTAAAGTTGAGCTTGGACTTACCCATATTGGATATTCATGATGATTATGGTTTATTATGCATGTGTATTCTTGTAATTTATCCCCGTTACATGTTACTTGGTTATCCCTTTACATGACATTCCTGTTACACATACTTCTGTTATTGATTCCTGTTATCTGCACGATCTCACACACACCACTAGGGAAAAGTCATAGGAACTTATCAGACTATGTTTACCTTATTGTAAAACAAACACTTGGGCTTGGGGAGACTTGACGTTTGACTAGATCTTGTCAAGTGGACGTCTGGATCCATTGTTTGTCCCACTGCAGGGGACGAGGTAGTGCTGGCTACCATCTGTTATTGCTCATGAGCTCCCGTTTCCCGTTATTGTTTTAGCTCATTGAGTTCCCGTTACATGTTACAGCCTTAGCGGGCTGGCCCTGGTCTCAGCAGCCAGGGATCTATTTAAGGCCGTGATCCCGGGTATGCACGGGATACACCCACCTGACCGGATCTCCTCGATTGTTAAGTCTCATGGCACATGTTTATGCATTCATTAATCATGCTTGATTCTAGTATGATTCTTGTCGTCCCCTATTTAGAGCTCTTGTTTATTTCTTGTGCATGTTTATTCCTCGTTATTACTTTGTTTCATTCTATTTCCTTTGTACACTTGCTCGGTCGCATCTGAGACCCTGGGTTTACTTGCCCAGATATAGAGTCCGTGTTTACACCCTCAGAGGAGGACGTGGAGTACCTAGACAGTTTGGCTGAGCGATTGTAGGACGGTTCGTGACCTGGTCGTCTCTTTTTAGCTTTCAGTATGTTTCATAGTTGTACAGCTATTTTCTATTCAAGTTATTGTATAATTATGCTGATGGACTCATATGTACTATGTTTTTGGACAGTGTTATGTACTCTTGTTACATGTAATATATCATATCAGCAGTGTACTTACCTTATAAAGAATATTGTACAAGTCTACAGCAGGCTTAACGTGTATACGTAGGGACTCGTACCCAACGCGTACACGTCGCCGATCATGTCATGTCTTGTATTTTGGACAGTGGGGCGTGACATGATTTTATTGGTATCAGAGCCTAGATTCGACTTTAGCATTGGACGGTTTGCGAAACGCGACCCCAGCCGTTCGAATCTAGTGCTTACCGGTAGACTTGTACAAGATATTATACTGCTGATAAGTGACAAGACACATGACATGAACCCACGAGTCCATCATTAGGAACTAAGTATGTTATCCTAGTCCTGATCCTCGTTTTGACTATCATATGGTCTTTATTACCCAGATGGCTCAGCGATTTACTGAGGACGGGCCTTCAGAGTCAGGGGAATTCATGAAGTTATTATTGGAATCCCAGCAGCAGCAGAGTGAGCGGCTTATTGTTGCTCTGGAGAAGATGGTTGCTTCAGGAAGTCAGGCCAGGTAGGGGAATGTGTCTGACTTCAGGCGACTAAATCCAGCAGTTTTCACAGGAGAAGAAAGTTATCTGGATCTGAGCAATGGCTTACTGACATGGAGAACTTATTGGTAGCAGCCTGAGTCCCGGAAGCTGATCGAGTGGATGTGGTAAAAATTCAGTTGACGGGTGTAGCACGTATCTGGTGGCTTGCAGAAGAAAGTCGTTTGTCGGGACATGTTTCTTGGAAGACGTTTTCAGAGGTGTTCTTAGCCAAATTCTTTCCTGACACGGCCAAATCAGAAATGGAGCAGAAATTCATAAATCTCAGACAAGCAGGGAGGTCAGTTGATGAGTATGCAGCTGAGTTTTTCAAACTCAGCTGATTTGCCTCATATATGGTCTCTATTGAGGAGAATCGGGCCAGACGATTTCAACAGGGGTTGAATTTGGAACTTCAACGTCATGTCATATCGTTTAGATACAAGACCTTTGCCGAAGTATTAACCACTGCAAGGGAACAAGAGCAGCTCAGCAATTTAATGAGGAGGGTACCTGCTAGTGGCATAAAGCGCCCAATCGGACAGATCTCAGGAGGGGTTTCGGTCAGGCAGTTTGGTGCAACACCCCCGAAGCGTCAGATTGCCGTACTGCCTCCTTATCAGCCAGTTGAGTGTAGGTTTTGTCATAAAAAGGGGCATAAAATGGCGGATTGCAGATTGGCCAAACATTTATGTTTCATTTGTGGAGCAGCAGAACACCGAGCCAATCAGTGTCCTCACAGTCGGTAAATTCCAAGAGAACTCACCTTAGCGCCAGTCGGACAACAGGACATGAAGGCGTCAGTACCATCAAGGCCATTAGCACCCTTTCAGTCTAGACCGCCTCTGCCTTCCCAGCAGCACATGTCTCAGCGCGCTCAAAAGAGCAATGGACAGCCAGCAGGACCCGTCAGGGGCAAGGGCAAGGCATTTACTCTTACGGTTGATCAAGCCAATGCCTCAGGAGAAGTTGTCACAGGTATTATTTTGGTGCATTCTGTTCCTACATATGCTTTATTTGATTCCGGTGCTACTCATTGCTTTATTTCATCTAAGTTCATTAGTAAGCATAATATATCTTGTGACACTGTGCACCGGGGTTGGACGATTAGCACTGGAAATGGGACAGTGTCATGTAACAAGGTGTGTTCACAATGTCCCTTTGTTATTTGTGGCAGGAAGTTCATCACGAATTTCCTGTTGATTGATACCTGTGACTTTGACATTATATTAGGTATGGACTGGCTTGGCCAGGTACATGCAGTCATAGATTGTCAGAGAAAAAGTGTAGTATTTCGGTTTCCTAATTTATCAGAGTTCGAATTTTCTGCTAAAAGAAAAAGTTTTGATCAGGATGCAGACCCGAATATAGTGTATACGAAAACCCTGGCAACATTAGATGTGGGTCAGACTGAAATTCCTGTAGTAGTAAGGGACTTCCTGGATGTGTTTCCTGAAGATTTACCCGGATTGCCTCCAGATAGAGAAGTTGAGTTCACAATTGATGTGCTTCCAGGCATTGCCCCAATCTCCAAGGCGCCGTATCGAATGGCGCCACTAGAATTGGTAGAGGTGAAAAAGCAAATTCAAGAGCTTCTGAGTAAAGGTTTTATTAGACCAAGTACGTCACCATGGGGAGCTCCAGTATTACTGGCAAAGAAGAAGGATGGAACACAGAGATTATGTATTGACTACAGAGAACTAAACAAGGTGACTATCAAAAACAAGTATCCTTTGCCCAGAATCGATGATTTATTTGATCAACTTTGTGGTGCAACAATATTTTCCCGGCTGGATCTCCGCTCTGGCTATCATCAATTGAAGGTGAAAGCATCAGATATTCCTAAGACTGCTTTTCGCACGAGATATGGACATTATGAGTTTCTGGTAATGCCATTTGGACTCACCAATGCCCCAGCAGTCTTTATGGATCTGATAAATAGGGTGTTCTCTCCTTATTTGGATAAATTTGTCATAGTTTTCATTGATGATATCCTTATTTATTCCAAAACTCGGGAAGATCATGCGGAACATTTGAGGACCGTGCTGCAGGTGCTGAGAGAGAGACGATTATATGGGAAGCTGAGTAAATGTGCATTTTGGCTAGAAAGTGTGGACTTTCTTGGACATATTATTTCAGGTCAAGGTATTGGAGTGGACCCAAAGAAAGTGGAAGCAGTAGAAAAGTGGCCAACTCCTAAATCAGTAACAGAGGTGAGACAATTCTTGGGCTTAGCTGGATATTATAGAAAGTTTGTGAAAGAGTTTTCAAAGATTGTGAAACCCTTGACACATTTGACCAAGAAAGGGGAGAAGTTTAATTGGACAGAAGAATGTGAGGCAGCTTTTTCGGAACTAAAGCACAGGTTGACAACCGCACCAATTCTTGCTATTCCGGATCAGTTGGGTGGTTTTGTTATACATAGTGATGCGTCAGGACAGGGGATTGGTTGTGTGCTGATGCAACATGGTCGAGTGGTGGCCTATGCCTCAAGACAACTCAAGCCACATGAGCAGAACTACCCAACTCATGACTTAGAATTGGCGGCTGTTATTTTCGCCCTGAAGATTTGGCGACATTATTTACTGGGGACTCGAGTGGAAATCTTCACAGACCATAAGAGTCTGAAATATATTTTCACCCAAAAAGAATTAAATATGAGACAGAGAAGATGGTTGGAACTCATGGCAGAGTATGATCTTAATCTCCAGTACTATCCAGGACGTGTAAATGTGGTGCCTGATGCGTTAAGTAGGAGACCGGCTGCTATGATCCTCACACAATAGAAGAAGTTGATTGAGGAAATGAGAAGATTAACCCTGGAAGTGGTTATCCCAGGAGCAGTAGCTCATTGTATGGCACTACAACTCCAGTCATCTTTAATAGACAAGATAAAGGAAGCTCAGGCAGGTGACAAGCAACTCCAAAAGTTCAGGGGTCAGGTGGAAGCTGGATTGAGAATGGATTTACTTCTTCATGAAGATGGCTCCTTGAGATATGGTGCGCGGTTATGCGTGCCTAAGGGAGAGGTTAGGCAAGAGTTATTGCTAGAAGCTCATAACTCTCCGTATAATATTCATCCTGGTGGAACAAAGATGTATCGGGATCTGAAGCAACATTTTTGGTGGCATGGGATGAAAAGCGAAATAGCTAGATTTATATCTAAATGCCTTGTCTGTCAACAAGTAAAAGCAGAGCACCAGAGGACCGCTGGTTCATTGCAACCGCTTCCTATTCCTGAATGGAAGTGGGAACATATTACGATGGATTTTGTGACTGCACTGCCAAGAAGTTCAAAAGGTCACAATGCTATCTGGGTAGCAAGTTGAAGTTCAGCACTGCTTACCATCCCCAGACTGATGGACAATCTGAAAGGGTGATACAGATTCTAGAAGACATGCTACGAGCCTGTGTTATGGATTTCAAGAGGTCCTGGGAAGATCACCTACATTTAGTTGAATTCTCATATAATAACAGTTACCAGACTAGTATTCAGATGTCACCATTTGAGGCTCTATATGGACGGAAATGTAGATCACCCGTGTGTTGGGATGACATTGGCGAACGGAAACTACTTGGGCCAGACCTGATAACTCAAACTGTGGATATAGTAATTCAAATCAGAAAGCATCTCCAAGCTGCACAGGACCGTCAGCGGAGATGGGCAGACTCTAAAAGGAGACCCTTAGAGTTTGTGATCAGGGATCATGTATTCCTTAAAATATCACCTACCCGGGGAGTTATCAGATTTGGAAGTAAAGGGAAGCTGAGTCCAAGATATATTGGACCATTTGAAGTCATAGAGCGAATTGGTGCAGTTGCTTATAAGCTGGCCTTGCCTCCATCTTTGGAAGGAGTACATAATGTGTTTCATGTGTCTCAACTGCAGAAATATGTGCCTGATGAGAAGCACATCCTTGATTATTCAGAATTGATGCTGAGACCGGATTTGACTTATGATGTTCAACCAGCAACAATACTTGATCGTAGAGAGAAGGTCCTTAAGAACAAGGTGATTTCTTTAGTTCGAGTAGCCTAGGATCCTAATGCCCCAGGAGATTCCACCTGGGAGCTGGAGGAAGAAGTTCGAGAGAAGTACCCTTACCTATTCTCTGACTCTCAGGTATCTTTATATAACTTGTTGCATTTTAAGTATCGAGTAAAATTTCGAGGACGAAATTTTTGTTATTAGGTGGGTAGAAGTGTAACCCTCAGCTATCGTTATACGTGTCACCGACATATACGATATAGAGTACGTAGGAAATAGACCAACCTGAGAACCAGACGGTACTAGTTGCAGTGTCACAAATTATTTTCTCATAGGTTAAATTTTCTGAAATTTTTTAAACCTTTTTCCAAATTAGTTTGGAAACTGTCCAAGATCGGTGTCAACCGATGTAGATGATTAACTCAAGGATTTTTAATTCACAAATGGGGTAAAATTTCTAGAATCTACTTCTATAACAAGCCTTAAAATATTATTTTCTACTTTCAAGTATTTTTGACAATTTTTCTGAATTAGTCCAAAATCGGGCCGAACGGGTATCGCCCGGTCTCACTAATTCTTTCGAGAGTTTTAATTGACAAACCGGTTGAAGTATTTACAATCCGATTTCACCATATATCTTAGACTAATAGTCTTTATTTGTCGTAAAATTTGGGGACTGTTCAGAACTAGTTAAATTTTAACCTAATTATTTAAATATAAGAAATTCTATAAAAATACCTAGGTTTCTTAATTCTTTTCTCTAATTTTCCACACTCTTCCATAACCGACCTTAATCCCTTCTCTAATTTTCTACAACTTTCTACACGTTTCATACTTAACCGACATTAGGATATTTTTTTAACCTCTCTACACTTTTCCTCAGTTGATATCTCAATATTATATAAACCCATTATATAAACCCATCCCTTTTCACCTTAAACGAGCAAGCTTCTCTCTCTCTCTCTCTCTAACCCATCACCGACCTCACCCCAACGCCAGTCACCACCGCTGCCACGCCAGCAACCGCCGCCGCCCACTCCAGCACCTCCACGCCGGCCGCCCAACACCACCAGCACCCCACGCGAGATCAAAACCCCACCAACCACTTCCCCACCTCACTTCCTCTCGTTCACTGTTCCACACCACCACCACCACCGAGTTCTTCTAGCTCCGGCCATCGCGCCATCACCGGAGCCACCCCGTACATCTCCGGCATCACCAA
This sequence comes from Agave tequilana, assembly GCA_038442645.1. NCBI lineage: Eukaryota > Viridiplantae > Streptophyta > Magnoliopsida > Asparagales > Asparagaceae > Agave > Agave tequilana. The sequence continues at coordinate 419,178 of JAVJIF010030121.1, forward strand.
AACCTCTCCGCCCTTCACCATCTTCCGTCATCAAACACCACCCCACGCCGGTGCACATCGCCGGAAGCATCACCGGAGCTCCGGCCTTCGCCAGAGCCGTGTGCGCAGCCGGAAGCCACCGCGGCCACCTTCCGCCGCGACCAGCGGCCCCTGCGCCGCTTTCGCTGCCGCTGTTCACAGGGCGCGCGCGCACAGTGAAAAGAAAGAGAGAAAAACCCATAACGGGTTTCTCTTTAGACCCGATTCGCAACCCGAAACCCGCAACCCTTTTTCATATAAAAGGTAAATTCCAGAAGAGCCCCTTTGGAATAATGATTATTTCATTTATAACCCTGGAAAATTAAGTTTAACCCCTTAAATAATTTCAGGTATTATAAAAGCAACCTGAACGTTTTTGGACTAAAACGTGACCGTTTAACGTCCGAATCACGCGTTCTTGGTGTCGTTGGGATCAGGACAGCGAGCACATCCTTTATCAAGCAAGTGTTTCCCTGTATTTTTCTTATTTTCTTCAAATAAATCATGTATATACTTCATATCATCTGGTTGGTATATTCGATTGCCGATATGGTGGACATTCCTGATAAATTATCTATCCCTAAAGAGTTTGGTAAAGTTGAGTCTGGACTTACCCATATTGGATATTCATGATGATTATGGTTTATTATGCATGTGTATTCTTGTAATTTATCCCCGTTACATGTTACTTGGTTATCCCTTTACATGACATTCCTGTTACACATACTTCTGTTATTGATTCCTATTATCTGCACGATCTCACACACACCACTAGGGAAAAGTCATAGGAACTTATCAGACTATGTTCACCTTATCGTAAAACAAACACTTGGGCTTGGGGAGACTTGACGTTTGACTAGATCTTGTCAGGTGGACATCTGGATCCATTGTTTGTCCCACTGCAGGGGACGGGGTAGTGCTGGCTACCATCTGTTATTGCTCATGAGCTCCCGTTTCCCGTTATTGTTTTAGCTCATTGAGTTCCCGTTACATGTTACAGCCTTAGCGGGCTGGCCCTGGTCTCAGCAGCCAGGGATCTGTTTAAGGCCGTGATCCCGGGTATACACGGCATACACCCACCTGACCGGATCTCCTCGATTGTTAAGTCTCATGGAACATGTTTATGCATTCATTAATCATGCTTGATTCTAGTATGATTCTTTTCGCCCCTATTTAGAGCTCTTGTTTATTTCTTATGCATGTTTATTCCTCGTCATTACTTTGTTTCATTCTATTTCCTTTGTACACTTGCTCGGTCGCATCTGAGACCCTGGGTTTGCTTGCCCAGATATAGAGTCCGTGGTTACACCCTCAGAGGAGGACGTGGAGTACCTAGACAGTTTGGCTGAGCGACTGTAGGACGGTTCGTGACCTGGTCGTCTCTTTTTGGCTTTCAGTATGTTTCATAGTTGTACAGCTATTTTCTGATCGAGTTATTGTATAATTATGCTGATGGACTCATATGTACTATGTTTTTGGACAGTGTTATGTACTCTTGTTACATGTAATATATCATATCAGCAGTGTACTTACCTTATAAAGAATATTGTACAAGTCTGCAGCAGGCTTAACGTGTATACGTAGGGACTCGTACCCAACGCGTACATCGCCGATCATGTCATGTCTTGTATTTTGGACAGTGGGGCGTGACAGGTACTTTTTACTCCAATCACCACACGATTTATGCTCTCTTTTTTAAACTTGAATTAGTGTTTGGAATCGCTTGATTTACTCCAAATAAAATTTTAGCGCCGTTGCCAAGGTGGGAATGGTGTTTTTGGAGATTTAACAAGTTTGTTGTATGTTTCAGGGTTAAGGAGAAGAACAGAAAAAGTTGTGCATGGCAGAAGATAGATTGCTGCTCTGTACCTCTACTCTAGAAAGTAGAGCACAAGAGCTCCTTCAATATTTTCAGACTACTCAGAAATCTTTATTGTAAGACATATTCACCTTAGAATTGGCTTGGTAACTTTTTCTTTTCTTTTTTTGACTGATTGGTAAACTTGTTTTTGGTATTGATTGTGCATGTTAGCTTGGTCGAGAGACTCAAACACATCTAGGCTAACCAGAAGCAGTTCACCGCCAAAACTAGATCTATTAATGGCTCTACCAACATCTTTGTAGGATAAGTTCTATCCCATTAGGACATCCCTTCCATCTTGCATTCGGCTCCCAGAAGCCAGTGGCAACACTTTCAAACTCAAGTCATAATTCACCAACACTCTCCCTAAGTTCTGTGATTTAGAGTCCGAGAATGCGTACTTCTTCATAAGAGAATTTGAAAAAGTATGCCTTATGAAAAGAATATCGCAGTTAGGAGATGATGTCATTAGGTTACGTTCGTCGTTTTTTTCCTTTAAGGACCTAGCTAAGAAATGGCTTTACAGTCTAGCGGTTAATTCCATCATATCGTGGGATGATTTCGTTAGGATTTTCTTGAGAAAATTCTATCCTATCCACAAAATTACTCTAATTAAGAAGAATATGCAGTTTAAGTAAGAACCTAGTGAATCATTTTGGAGGTACTTTAAATGTTTCAAAGACCTCCTTGCCCAATGTCCTCATCATGGCATAGAGAAGTGGCGACAATGCCAAATTCTCTATGATAATTCAGACTACCAAATTAAGACCCTCTTAGAAACCATGTGCCAAGAGGGATTCTTGTAAAAAGATGAAAAATAAGGATGTAATTTATTTGAGGATCTAACTAAGAAAGCCATCCAATAGGAACCAACTCTTGAAAAGATTAGGAATAGAAATCCTATCTCTTCAAAAGGAGGTGTCCATTCCATAAAATTATCCATAGTTGCCGAGACTAGAATTGCCAATATAGCGAGAAGGCTGAAACTTCTTGAAACAAAAGAACCGGTTCTAGTAAACCAAGTCAGCCCTAATCCAATCTTAAATTCGGGCTGCACTTACTGTCAAGTTATGAACCATGTGTTTGAAGAGTGTCAAGTATTTCTTACCCAATAAATATTGCCCGAACACATGAATGTGGCCTACTCAAGGCCCCACAAGAATTCCTACGCTCAAACTTACAATCTCGACTAGAGAAATCACCTGAATTTCTAATGGAGCTAAAACAACCACGACCGCTCAAGATCAAATTATTCGAACCGCTTCCAACCTCCCAATTATCAACACTATTTTTCTAACCAACACAATTTTTCCAGCCAAGTTTCACAATTTTTCTTCCAAACACCTCCTGCTGACAAAATTATGACTGACATGGAGAGGATATAGAAAATTTGATCAAGTCCCGAACATCCTTCTGTTTGCCCAAAGGCCCATCACTCTAGTTTTGATGATGACTAACTCATGCAGTTATGTACTAATGATCTTGTGTTTAATAAGTTTCAGATATTTATCAAGATCTTAGTCGGTATTTAGTTTCAACAAAAGATTTGATGTCAAGTTTTGAAGCTAACATATATTGATTCAAAAGCTCGCACTTCAAGATCGCATCAAGTACTCAAAAAAGAGTCTAGCTCATGGATCAAGTTTGACTCAAGTTAAGAGAAAGAGAAGATTTTCGAGAAGATTTGAAGCCTAGTTTGTAAATTTAAGATTTTTATTTTAGATAAAAATATAAAGGATGGATTAGTTGTGGATTGCTCAATCTCATATGCACACACACAAAATTTATATAGTGTTTTCATAAGAAATAATTTTTTTTGATTTTAGTTTTGAGCTTCAAAGAATAAATCTTTATGTTTCATGAATAGATTTCATCAAAACGAGTTTACATGGTTTATATGTGTATTAAATTTCATCCATATTCATTGTTGCTTCATATTGTCTAGAAACTTATTATGATGAATTTAATTCATGTGTTTTAAAGTTTTATTTTTTTATCAAAACTTATTTTGAGCTTATTCTCAAAAACAAGTATATTTCATTCTCTTTGTTTATTGGATCATTTTCATACACACTATGCTTCAAAGGTGTTTAAATATCTTATTTTTATATTTGAACAAGTTTTGGAAAAATTGGTTTTCTATTTAGAAAGTTTAGTTTTGAAAAATACGGTTTTCAGTTTAAGCTTAAATTTCTATACCTCAAAAATAGTTTAAATTGCTTGAAATATTTGTTAATTTTTGATCACACATATTTGTACTTCAAAGTGTTTATATGAACTTATTTTGATGAATTTTATGAGATTTTATTGAAATTTATAGGTGTTTTATAGTCCACATTTCGTAACCTATAAATCCTGGTGCTGGGCTGTTCTTGGCCGGCCGACCGGTTGACTGACACATGGCTTGGTTGATTGACTGCTCGACCGACGTGCATATAAACATGCACAAGCCCTTGCCTTTAGGATCGATCGACTGGATCAAATCCACTGTCGGGTTTGGTCAGTCGAACGGGCGGTCAACCGACAGGGCAAGTGGGGGCGGTCGACCGGACAGTCGATCAGCAACCCCAATGGTCAGAAATATGACCGTTGGCCGGTCGATAGGCCAGTCGACCGACAGGTCATCTGGCCAGAAAACCGTGCCAAACGGCTAGTTTTCTGAAGCCCTATTTAAAGGGGTCTTTTTGAAAGTACATCTAGAAGGGGTGAATAGGTGTACGGCTAATCTATGAACAATAATGCGGAAATTAAAACTTAATTGCAACACACTTAGTGTAACCAACGAGTGTAGCCTAATTTCCGATGAAGGGCTCTGGACTAACTCCTCTTGATTCCTTTGAATAAGAGTTGAGGTGCTATATGAAGCTCTCGTGGTTAAACACAAGTGAGGCACACAAACAAACACAACCAAGCATATAAGTATGAATGAGCAATATGAATGATGCAAGGGCACAATCTAAGAAAGAGAGAGTTAGAGAAAGTGGATCAAACGCAAACACCAAGATATGTTTCGAGATTCGAGCACCCAGCTCTACGTCCCCGCCTTCACACAGAAGGATTTCCACTAACTCGTACACACAAGACTTCCCACACAGGGAACCTCCACTGAGGATTTTAGACAATACAATAACTGGGAGTACACAACTCCTCTCTCAAATACAACACAACCTCTACACTTAGAGGCTAGGCACAAAGCCACCGCTATATCAACCTCACAATAGAGGGATAGGCACTTAGCCAACAACCACAATCTCCTCTACACTTAGAGGGATTCCAAACCAACCTCCACACTCACCTCTACACAAGAGGGATTCAACAACAAGGAAAAGAGGTTTACAACTCAAGGAGATTACAAAGACCACAAACCTAATCTTTTCTCACTAAACAAAGATCCTATAGATAGGATAGAAATGATAAGCTCAAGTGTGAGAAAACAAAGTATTTGGAACAAAGAAAAATGCTTGGGAAAAACTCCAAATAGATATAGAATTTTAGACCAAAAATCAATTCCCAAAAGACTATATTTTCTTTGAATTTTCAACACTTTAAAAACAAATAAAGAATAAGAATTTTGAACCCAAAAACTTTTGCTGAAAAAACTCTTTAAGTATGTAAATTTTTCTCTCTTGAAAACTTCTTAAAAAATAGCTCTTGAATGGGGTATTCAAACCCCCAAGAAAATCTGCCCGTTGGCAGCTGGAAAGGGGCAGAATGCCCTTCCGATCGACTAGCCGGTCGACCGACCAACAGTCAAATTTTTGACCGTTGAGCCCAGTGATCGACCGCCCGGTCGACCGGGCCAAAGCTCACGGTCGACCACCCCCACCCAAGAGTGGGGTGACTTCAGTCGGTCGATCGCACGGTCGACCGGCCAAGCCAACTTGGCCTTTATCCACGTCTCGTGCACATCGGTTGACCGGGTCGGTCGACCGACTACTGGTCCGGTCGACCGTCCCGGTCGACCGCCAGAGCCTGGCAGGTATTTTTCAGGATTTAAAAATTGGTCTTTTTAACTTTGATTAAATCCCATAAAATCACATAAATTCCACAAAAATCAGTTCTTGTATTATCTTTGAAATAAAAATATGTGTGACAAAAATTCAACACATATTTCAAACTATTTGAACCATTTTTGTGACTTGAAAAATTTGCCTTAAATCAAATTCTGTATTTTTCAAAACTTGTATTTCTGAAATGGAAATCCGATTTTTCCAAAATTCATGTAAATACAAAAACATGATATTTAAACAACTTTGAAGCATATAGTATATGGATATAATCCAATATACATGAAAGAGATATATATCGATGTTTTTGACATTAATTCTGAAAATAAGTTTTGTTTAAATACAAAACCCAAATACATGAATAGGTTATCAAAGTAAGTTTTTCTAAGAATATGAAGCATACATGTATATAGATCAAATCTAATATACATTAAACCATGTAAACTTATTTTGATATAATACCTTTCATGAAAATCAAGATCGGTTAAACCAAAAACCGAAAACCAACAAACCTGAAACTTGAAACAAGTGTGTGTGTTGTGAACTTGAGCATATCACACTATCTAATCTTTAACAAAGGATCTAAACTAACTATTCTAAAACAAACCGAGGTCTTCTTGTAGAGCGCCGTCTCCAAGTCGACTCGATCCAAACGTGATCCACCGAGCTTGACTCCAAACGAGTGCTAGATATGAACTTGACGCTTGGGCTCTTGAATCACCAAGTGAAAGCTCCAAGACACCTTTGTTGAAGCTAATCACCTACTAATATCTTGATTAAATATTTGAAACTAAATATCACAAGATTATTAGTAAACTATAACTATATGAGTTAATCATCATCAAAACTAGAGTGGAAGGCCTCTGGGCCAACAATCTCCCCCTTTTTGATGATGACAAAACTCATGAAGTTATATATGCATGGATTAAAGTTAAGCTTCAAGAAAGTTCCCCCTTAACTCATGCATAGCAATAAACAATAAGATATGCAATGAATGTTAAACATGAATATGCATAAACATGCATAAAACAATGAAATGAACATGCTCTTGATACCAAAATTTTAAAATAAATTATTTTATCACCTTTTTAAAATAAACATGTTCTTAAATACCAATTGAAAATATCAGCTTAAAATAAACTTGTTCTTTAAATAATTGCTCTTGATACCAATAAAAATTTCAATTGAAAGATAATTAATAAAAGCTCTTGATACCAATAATGAAACTTTTAATAAAAGCTCTTGATACCAATTGAAAGATAATCAATAAAAGCTCTTGATACCAACAATAAAAATTTTAATAAAAGTTCTTGATACCAACAAAATAAAACAACAAACTATGTTCTTGATACTAATATCCATGCTCTTGATACTAATATCAATAAAACATAAAACAAACTCTCTTGATACCAATATGAAACAAACTTTGATATAAACTTATAAATAAACATGCATATATACTCAAATACTTCTCCCACTTTTTGTCAATCATCAACAAAGGGGTCAAGGAAAACAATAGAACAATGTTCTCCCTTTTTTTTGTCCGAAACAAAAATCATCAAGGGGTGAAATCAAATCAAAACATTATGATACCAATTTAAAAAAATATATCAATTTAGTGCATCATGATACCAATTGAAAATAAATAAATAGGTAAATCAACCAAAATTTTTTTTTGAAGAATACCAATTGAAAGTAAATAAAACATTGAAAACCAAACTTGAAGAAACCAATTGAAAGTATCAATTGAAAGTACATGAAACATTTTTGAAGAAACCAACTAAAATCTTGATATCAATTGAAAGATGTAAACATATAGGTAATCTTGATACCAATTATAAAAAGTAGTACCAATTGAAAATATTTTACACTTTTGATACCAATATTGAAAATGAAACATATACCAATTGAAATTAATTTTCATTAGGAGCATATGATACCAAAAAAAATCAATATCATTTTTCAATCATTTTTCAACAAAAGATTGGGAGTAAAATACCAAAGGTAAACACAACTAATTGAAAGGTGAAATATGAATTTTCTCTCCCTTTATGATATACCAAATAAAATGATGCATAAGCTTGTATAAGATACCAATTGAAAATTAATCAATTGAAATATAATAGTCATTTAAGAAATCAAGCTTAGCATAACTAAAATTTGTGCTCAAAGATATAGAGATATAGTAAGCACAAATAAAATACATATATATGTATGAAAAATTAAATACCAATCGAAATTGATACTATTTGAAGTGTAAGCGTACATATATAAAAAAAATATGAGTATACAAGATAAATGAATGTCAATTGCGATACCAATTGAAAAGATATAATGATATCAATTGAAAACAAAATAAGATCAAGTGTATAACTCATACTTCCTACCACCCATTTCATACACATGTTTTAAATAGATTTTCAATAATGAGCATACAAGGCATGGTCGCCCAGCCAAACGCCCTTTGAAGGGTAGGGGCTTTCAAAAAAGTTTGAAAATAATATAACACGTTTAAAAACTCTACCATATGAAGAAACGAACTAGTTATATGAAAAATTTGTAAACTAGTACGAAATCCTTCAAGTAAGGAATAAAACAAAAATATATTCCATAAAACATGAAAATCACTAAACTAATGTCACTCAAAATTTATATAGCACATATAATACTCATGAAAACAAAGTCATGAGAAAACATCAAATAATATGAGCGTACAAGTTTTGTGAAAGACATAGTCATGGAAATAGGCAATTTGGCTCAATAAGAAATTTCTTAAAAACATGAAAATCATCAAAACTAGAAATCCTTCAAGGTATATGTATGTTTTGTACAAACTAGAGTATACATACATATCCAAATATAAACGGTCCACAAAAGTATTTGCATGAAGGTAAGTGGCTCAGGGATGTATATGTATAACTAATGTTTAGACAAAATGGACATATACATAAAGTTTAAACATAAACATGAAAAACATGTACAAACTAGGAATACAAGTTAAAATGTATGAATCATCAAAACTAGACTATACTAGTACATCTAATGGGTATAAATGAGCATTCAAGTACAAACATATAATAATCTATTTGTGGCTCACTAGTTGTACAAGTATATATCCAAGTTTTAATGAAAACTAACATCTAAACATGTAATCAAAACATGAAGCATAGAAATCAAAACAAAACTCATATGATCATTATGATAAATGAACATGCAATAGATCTATGATATACACAATAACTAAAACAAATGTGAGAACACAAAAGTATAAATCCATATTAAACATGGGTGATCTCAAATACTAATCATGCATATCACAAGTCTAATAATCATGACATTTAACATACTAATCATGAAACATCAAAATATACTAAAAAAGAATAATATGAAAAGCATGTAAATATAATGAGGAGTAAGAGATCGTTACCAAAACCGATAGGGCACATCTCCATATCTCCAAACCAAGGTGGTCCTCCCACCAATCTCCCCTTGAAAGTGATGCATCCAAATAGTCCTTTTTAAGCTCGGAACGCATCCACCTCAAGGCACCATCACTCTCACGTCATGTGAGAGCCCACACCTACATCAAATAAAATAGGAGTGGTCTTTGGTACCCATACTCTTTTGGGTCCATGGGGGTTAGCTCCTTTCCTAACCCAAACAAATTTATTTGCTAAATTTGAATCATGTATCTTATCAAAACAAAATTTAACAAGGTGGCCCTTACGTCCACAATGTGTACTGTGTACACATGAGCATACATGGTGTTATGGGTGTGAACGTGAGGAGCACGTGTACGCCGTGGTTTGTGTGCATGCATATTTGGAACTTGTTTCTTTCGAAACATAGATTCCAACTGTGTGTGGTTCAAAGCACATTGGCTTAAAGTGGAGCTCAAACATTCAACACTCTTCTTAAGCATAGATATATCATTTTCAATTGTAGAAGAGGAGGTGCATGCAATAGATACACAAGGTGGTGAAGCTATACTAGCATGATAAACATGTGAATCTGAATTATTTTTTAAAGAAATGTTCTTCTCAGAAACCAAATCTAATTCCTTTGAAATAGAAAAAATTTTCATTTTTAAAGATTCATTTTCTTTTGCAACAAAATCAACTTTTAAAGATAAAGCCTCATTTTTCTTCAAAACATCATTGCAATCATTTTTATTTTTCAAAATCTTGTTTTCATTTAGAGTAAGATCAAGTTGGGATTTAAGTGAGTCACGTTCACTTGAAATCTCATCCCTTTCTTGCAAAGCAATCTCAAGTCTAGAAGATAAATTTTTATTTTCTTCTTTTAATCCAAAGCTATTCTTTTTCAAAAGTTTATATTTTGAAATCAAATTTTCACAATTTTTAGCTAGTTCATTATTTAAGGCATGTGCATCCATACACTCATTACAATAAGAACTAGTACTAACATCTAGTTGAGTATCTGAACGTACCTCAAGGGAGTCATTTCCTTGGACCATGAAGCAACGTTCGTCGGACTTGTCTCGACTAGATTTCCTCTTCTTATTGATAATCGTTTGTAACTCGGGAGATGTCAAAATGTTTCACACTGCAAAAGCGGAATCATAATGAGAAAACATATGTAAATATTCTTTATCAAGAGATGCTCTAAGTGCCTTTAGGGCTAGTGCATTGGCCTCTATATGCTTGCTATCACGAAAGTAGGATTCCTTGATAATGGCAAGGTAAACTTTGTAACCTAGGGCTTTTAAATGGCAACTCATCATAACCTTCCATATATCAATTTTAGAGACATCAAATATGGGAAGGCTATCCATGAGTGCAAACTATATGTGTGCAAATGCAAATGTAGATTAGCAAACCAAGATCACACTCCTAGGTGGTTAAACTTAATATCAGGAGCGTAGGCTCTGATACCAATTGAAAGTACACCTAGAAGGGGGTGAATAGGTGTACGGCTAATCTATGAACAATAATGCGAAAATTAAAACTTAATTGCAACACACTTAGTGTAACCAATAAGTATAGCCGAATTCCCGGTGAAGGGCTCTGGACTAACTCCTCTTGATTCCTTTGAATAAGAGTTGAGGTGCTATATGAAGCTCTCGTGATTAAACACAAGTGAGGCACACAAACAAACACAACCAAGCATATAAGTATGAATGAGCAATATGAATGATGCAAGGGCACAATGTAAGAGAGAGAGAGAGAGAGTTAGAGAAAGTGGATCAAACGCAAACACCAAGATATATTTCGAGGTTCGAGCACCCAGCTCTACGTCCCCGCCTTCACACAGAAGGATTTCCATTAACTCATCCACACAGGACTCCTGTTGGCCCAAAGGCCCATCACTCTAATTTTGATGATGATTAACTCATGTAGTTATATTACTAATGATCTTGTGTTTAATTAGTGACAGATTCTTTGATCAAGATCTTAGTTGGTGCATAGCTTCAACAAAAGATTCAAAGTCAAGATTTGGAGCTAGCACGGAGTTTGGACCAAGTCAAGAAGATGAGAAGCCTTCAAGTAAAGACTTCAAGAAGATGAAGACTTGTGTCTAGGTATAAGATTTTATTTTTGTTTTAGTTAAAAATGTAAAGGATAGAACAGTGATGGATTGCTCAAGTACATATACATACACACTCTTGATAGAATTATTTTCATAAAAGATTTTTTAGTTTAGAAAAGATTTTTCTTTGTGACAAAATACTATTTGGTTTTCGGTATTCATGTTTACATCTTTCAACCAAAACCAAGTTTATGCTTATTGTCAAAAACATAGATATTTCATCTTGATTGCGTAGTGGATCATATCCATACACACTATGCTTTAAAAGTATATCTTGTTTTTGTATTTGATGAAGATTTGGAAAAACATGTTTTAGAAAAATATTATTTTGGAAAAACAGTTTTTATCATGAGCCAAATATTTCCAAGTTACAAAAATAGTCCAATCTTTTATAACATGCCTTGATTTTGTGCAAGCATGTTTGTATATCAAAGTATATTGGTTAAACTATTTTTGTAGAAATTCTTTGTATTTTATGGGATTTTATGTGAACCAAAAGACTTAGTTTTAAATCCCAGAAAAACTGTTTTCAGGCTTCAACTAGTCGACTTACTACCTTGCTAGTCGACTAACTCTGAAGTCAGTCGACCAGATCGGCCGACCGATGTGCACGACGTGCACGCCTTGACCTGACAGATGGCCGGTCTGCCGACCCAGTCGACCGGAACTGAGAGCAGTGCTCTCTGTTCTTTTGGGTCGACCGGGCAGTCGACCGGAGGCTCCAACGGTCGGATTCTTGACCGTTGGCGGTCGACCGGGCGGTCGACCGTCAGGTCTGACAGACCCTAACGGCTAGTTTTTGACAGCCTATAAATTTGGGGGTTTGGTCATTGTTTTCACTAAGATTTTAGGTGAGTTTTTAAGCCAGTTTTTCCCATGCTTTTCAGAGGTTTTTCTCCACAAAATTGAGAGCTAATATTTCCTATCAAAAGGAAGTTTTTATCAAGAGTGTAAAAGTGAATTCTTTGAGTTTTCCTCCACCATCTCTTTCCTTGTTTTCTCACACAAACACTTGAGCTATCCATTGCTATATCTACCCTATAGGGAGTGTTATTGTGAGAGGATTTTAGGTGATCAAGAGTTGTGATCACCAAAGTTCTACTTTGTTCCTTTGAGGAGGCGGACGTGTGTGTCCGCGTTGTTTCGAGTTCGGGTGCGAACTCCGTGTTTGAGGTGCGGCCTCGGCAAGCTTGTGGGGCTTGCGTGTGTACGGGACTAGGGAGTCCGAGGGCTTGTAGGTGCTGCGGCACCGAGGAGAGATCCATTGGGATCTTGCATAGTGGAAATCCTTCGTGTGTCGAAGGCGGGAATGTAGAGCAAGTGTGCTCGAATCTCGAAACAAACCCTTTGTGTTTGCGATTGCTCACTCTCTCTCTTTGTCTCTTTTATATCTTGCATGCTATTACTTGTCTTTATTTTTACATGCTAGATATTCATTGTGCTAAATTGATATACTTGCTTGGGATTGTTTGCTAACACTTGTATTCAACCAAGAGAACCAACGCGGCACCTCAACCGAGTTTGTCCAGAGCCCTTCACGGGGAATTCGGCAACACTCTTGTGTTATACGTGGTGTTTAGTGTAAAAGTTTTATTTGGTTATAATAGTATTTAATTCCGCATTATTTGGCATTAAGTGACCATTAGATTAGCCATCACCTATTCACCCCCCCTCTAGGTGAACTTACAATTGGTATCAGAGCTTGGTACTCTGATTTGGGTCTTACAACCTAGAGTTAAAGATCCTCTTTTTAGGCTAATCACAATATTTGTACACACACCATGGACTTCATGTCACCACCCACCTTTGACATTCTTAACATCCAAATTTGGAAGGTTAAGATGTCTTTGTACCTCAAGGCCCTAGGCATTCATGTTTACCTTGCCATCACTAATGATTATTGTTTAAATGGCAAGAATCTTGAGGCTAATGCAAAAGCCCTTTATGCTTTGAAGAGTACCCTAAATGATGACTATTTATCTAGGGTTTCTAATGTTGATTCGCCTTTTGTAGCTTGAAACATCATCACCTCCCTTGGCGAAAAGGATCTATATTATGCCGGGAGCGATTCAGATGTTGGAAGCGTCACCTCCAACTTGTGCTATATGGTCCAAGGGGATAACCCCCTTGAGGTAACTACCGAATCCGAGGTAGATGAAGATAATGACATGTCATATGATGAGCTCACTTCTTTTTGTCAACAATTGCTTGAGAAATATGACATGATTAAGAAAGAAAATAAAATTTGAAAAAGAATTTTGATTGCATGCTAAAAGAAAATGATTCATTTAGAAATAAGGTTGCATGTATTGAAAAAGGAAAAGATGATTTGAAAAATGAAAATATTTCCTTAATGTCTAAATTGAATGATTTGTGTGAAGGAAATATGATTTTGAGAAATGAAATGATTTTGGTGGAAAAACAAAAGGAAATTGTTTTTCAAGAAAACAACTCTTTGAAAAGAAAAATTTTTGAAAAAGAAAAAGAAAAAGAAAAGTTTCTAAAAAGAAAAGGACTTTTGATCACGCTTTACATGCCACCACTTCTATTGATCAAAATGAAGTTAATTTTTGAAAAAGAAAATTGATTGTTTGAGTTCAACTTTGAACTCTTGTGCATTTAACCATACTAGATTGGAGTCCTTATTTTCAAAGAAACAAACTCCACACATTCATGCACAACATCATCATGCATCTGCTTATGTTGCACGTCACGATCATACACATTCATATAAGCATCCTAAGGTGTACAAGTGTACACATTGTGGCCGCAAAGGCCATTTAGCAAAATTTTGTTATGATAGGTTACATCATTTTAATTTTGCTAAGAATAAAAATTTTGGGTTCCTTACAAGACTAACCCCAAAGGACCCAAGAAAATATGGGTACCAAAACCCCATCCCATGTTTTTGATGTAGGTGAGGGATCTCTCAAGACGTGAGAGACTTGGTGCCTTAATGGTGGATGCAAATGGATATGATGGACACACTTATTGATGCATCGCTATCAAGGAGGTTTTGGTGGGACAACCACCATGATTGGAGCTTTGGAGTTGGTAACAATCTCTAAACTCCCATTTTATTTATGTTCATGCTTGTTCATTCATAATATTTTGAGCATGTTCATATTTTTCATTTGTTTTGTGCTTCATGTGGTAATAACATGCTTAGATGTAGTTTTTATCAAAACTTGTATTATACATGTACTAATAGTGAGTTACATTTGTTTTATATATATATTTGCACTTCATGTTCATTTGTACCCACTATATGCACATGTATAGAGTAGTTTTGATGATTCTCTCATTTATACATGTTTTGCCAAATTTTATGATTTTACTTCATGTATATATATTTCTAATTCAAATCTAATAAATATACATGTATACCCGTGAGTCTCTTACCTTCATGCAAATACATTTGATAGACTCTTTTATATTTGGGATATGTATGTGTATTGTTAGTTTTGGATAAATCATACATATACCATGAAGATTAGTGTTTTAATGAAAAATGATTTTTCATGTTTTTGTTTTGTTAAAAATGTGACTTATGATCTTTTTGAGCTTAAATGTCTATTTTCATGAAAATGCTATTTACATGACTTTTGAACACTCACACTTTATTTATTTTGTCATGACTTAGTTTCATGGACATATTTTTGAGCTTTATAGACTATGAGTGTAAATTTTGTGTATTTAGTTTTGTTTCATGAAAAACATATGATTTATTGTATTTTGAAGGATCTTTAACTAGTTTTTCAAAAATTAATTTAACTAGTTATTTATTCTTCAATGATTATGAGATATACACATGATCCTATTATTTCAATTGGTATCATTGAATCGTTTCAATTGGTATCAATTTGACTCTATTTTTTTATATACTCATATTTTGTTTTCTTATATATGTATGTATCAATTTCAATTGGTATACTCATTTTTCATACATATATGATTTGTTTTGTGCTTGAGCTAAAATTGATTTACATTTTTAAAGCACAAAGTTGGTTTATGCTAAGCTTAATTCAAATCTTATTTTTCAAGCTTATGCATGTTTTTCAATTGGTATCAAAATGCTTCAAATTTGTTATAAATTTACAATTGATATCAATATGTTTTATGTAGTTGAAAAAAATTAAAAATTTGTAATGTTTATTTACAATTTGATTATTTTCAATTTGGTATCTTAAAAATTTGATTGTTTTACAATAGCTCTGATACCTTAAAATTTTTTTTAAAGGAAAACTCAAATTTTTTTTATAAGAAAAATTCAAATTTTTGATTTGTATTGCCTATATGCATGGAGAGCTTAACATCTCTTCTACATATAGATTCATGTTGAGTGTATTGTATATTGAGGAGCTTAACAACTCTTCTCTATGTGGTACACGTGTGTAGGGGGAGCTTCACATCTCCTCTTATGCATTACATAATATGTGTTATGTGAATTGGGGCTTTTCATCCCTTCTTCATGTAATGCATATGTGTAGGGAAGCTAACTTAGCGTCTTCCTCTTCATGAATGTATATCACATATAACCTTTCTTGATTGATTTGGTTTACCCCTTCTTTGGTTCTTTATTTCGGACAAAAAGGGGGAGAAAATTTTGATGATTTTGTTTTACTTTAACCCCTTTGTTGATGATTGACAAAAGGGGGAGAAGAATTTGAGAGTTATATGCATGTTGAGTAATATTTATATTTATGCATATATGTTTTGTTTTGCAAATAGGAGAAAAAGATTTGATTTGTTTTATCTCCATACATTTGCATACATGTTTATGAGCTTCATTGTCATATATTATTGTTTATTTGGTATGCATGAGTTAAGGGGGAGCTTCTTTGAAGCTTTACTTTAATCCATGCATATAAAACTTCATGAGTTTTGTCATCATCAAAAAGGGGGAGATTGTTGGCCCAAAGGCCCATCACTCTAGTTTTGATGATGATTAACTCATGTAGTTATATTACTAATGATCTTGTGTTTAATTAGTGACAGATTCTTTGATCAAGATCTTAGTTAGTGCATAGCTTCAATAAAAGATTCAAAGTCAAGATTTGGAGCTAGCACGGAGTTTGGACCAAGTCAAGAAGATGAGAAGCCTTCAAGTGAAGACTTCAAGAAGATGAAGACTTGTGTCTAGGTATAAGATTTTGTTTTTGTTTTAGTTAAAAATGTAAAGGATAGAATAGTGGTGGATTGCTCAAGTACATATACACACACTCTCTTGATAGAATTGTTTTCATAAAAGATTTTTTAGTTTAGAAAAGATTTTTTTTTGTGACAAAATACTATTTGGTTTTTGGTATTCATGTTTACATCTTTCAACCAAAACCAAGTTTATGCTTATTGTCAAAAACATAGATATTTCATCTTGATTGTGTAGTGGATCATATCCATACACACTATGCTTTAAAAGTATATCTTATTTTTGTATTTGATGAAGATTTGAAAAAACATGTTTTGAAAAAATATTGTTTTGGAAAAACAATTTTTATCATGAGCCAAATATTTTCAAGTTACAAAATAGTCCAATCTTTTATAACATACCTTGATTTTGTGCAAGCATGTTTGTATATCAAAGTATATTGGTTAAACTATTTTTGTAGAAATTCTTTGTATTTTATGGGATTTTATGTGAACCAAAAGACTTAGTTTTAAATCCCAGAAAAACTGTTTTCAGGCTTCAGCTAGTCGACTTACTACCTTGCTAGTCGACTAACTCTGAAGTCAGTCGACCGGATTGGCCGACCGACGTGCATGACGTGCACGCCTTGACCTGGCAGATGGCCGGTCTGCCGACCCAGTCGACCGGAACTGAGAGCAGTGCTCTCTGTTCTTTTGGGTCGACCGGGCGGTCGACCGGAGGCTCCAACGGTCGGATTCTTGACCGTTGGCGGTCGACCGTCAGGTCTGACAGACCCCAACGGCTAGTTTTTGACAGCCTATAAATTTGGGGGTTTGGTCATTGTTTTCACTAAGATTTTAGGAGAGTTTTTAAGCCAGTTTTTCCCACTCTTTTCAGAGGTTTTTCTCCACAAAATTGAGAGCTAATATTTCCTATCAAAAGGAAGTTTTTATCAAGAGTGTAAAAGTGAATTCTTTGAGTTTTCCTCCACCATCTCTTTCCTTGTTTTCTCACACAAACACTTGAGCTATCCATTTCTATATCTACCCTATAGGGAGTGTTATTGTGAGAGGATTTTAGGTGATCAAGAGTTGTGATCACCAAAGTTCTACTTTGTTCCTTTGAGGAGGCGGACGGGTGTGTCCGCGTTGTTTCGAGTTTGGGTGCGAACTCTGTGTTTGAGGTGCGGCCTCGGCAAGCTTGTGGGGCTTGCGTGTGTACGGGACTAGGGAGTCCGAGGGCTTGTAGGTGTTGCGGCACCGAGGAGAGATCCATTGGGATCTTGCATAGTGGAAATCCTTCGTGTGTCGAAGGCGGGGATATAGAGCAAGTATGCTCGAACCTCGAAACAAACCCTTTGTGTTTGTGATTGCTCACTCTCTCTTTGTCTCTTTTATATCTTGCATGCTATTACTTGTCTTTATTTTTACATGCTAGATATTCATTGTGCTAAATTGATATACTTGCTTAGGATTGTTTGCTAACACTTGTATTCAACCAAGAGAGCCAACGCAGCACCTCAACCCTTATCTAGGGGAATCTAGAGGAGTTTGTCCAGAGCCCTTCACGGGGAATTCGGCAACACTCTTGTGTTATACGTGGTGTTTAGTGTAAAAGTTTTATTTGGTCATAATTGTAACACCCCGTTCCCGGAATACGTACTTATCTGCGTATTCAAATTTTCGATCGTATTTTTTTGATTTCGTTGATTTAGTCTTTCTGGTAGTCTAAATTTACTGATTTTAATTTCAAACACTGTTTCCCAATATTTTAGATTTTTCATGATTTTTTAGATTTTTTCTGAATTATTTTTATAAACACCCTAAAATCGGGATTAATTGGTGCCGCTGGTTTATTCCTGGATTTTTAATTTACAAATGGGGTCAAATTGTGAGAAACCGCTTTCACAAAGTTTCTTAGAATAATATTTACTATTTTACTTCATTTTTTGGGAATTTTCAGAATTTATCAGATTTCTGCCAGATTTGGTGTCTACCGATATTGGCGGCCGATTCCAAGATTTTTAATTTAAAAACTATAAAGAATTTCTTGAAACGAATTTCACCATGAATCTTAAAATAATATTCTTGATTTTTGAGAATTTTTGCGGGTCGTTCCGAGATACATGATTTTCGGACGATTTCAGTATTTTTCCGAAAGTTTTCCGCATCCGCAACCGAATCCCGGGAATCCGCCACTCTAATCATTTTCACTTTTTATTTCAAGAAAATATTCTTTTTTTTCATTTTCTTTTCCTTTTTCCTTTTTCTTTCCTTCCTTTTCCTTCCACCAAATTCTACAACATTCTCCATTCTTCCATTTTTTTTCTACACATTTCTACCAAAATATCTCCTCCAAAATATCCCAAACCACTCAAACCCCTCTCCCATCACCATGGCCGGCCAAGAGCCACCTCCCCCCTCCATTTTACAAAAAACCCCCTCCCTAAAACACTTTTACATCACCTTCACAAATCTAATTCCTATATAAACTTTTCCTTCTCCTTTCCACTTCATTTTCTCTTCACCAAAACCTTAACCACCACCAACTCCTCCTTCACCTCCACCACAACAACAACCACTACAACTTCTCCAACTCCCTACCTTCATCTTCTTCCTCCTCCATCTCCATTTAAACCACCACAAACTCCAAAAACTCCACCAAAATCCAAACACCCCATTTACCTTCTCCAAACATACCACCACCACTAAAATCCTTCACCAAACCACCACTCCACCACCTATACCTAGGCCAGCCACCCTCCCTAGCAAGGGGCCGAGCCCCTCTTCTCCGACAACACCTCCGGTGACCACTCTGACGATCTTTCCGGCGACTTTTCCGGCGACAACTTCACCACCTCTAAATATTCATCACCACCACTCAAAATCTTCCATCTTCACCACCATCTCCTTTTCATTTCTTCTCCATCACCACCATATCCACTCTTACCACCACAACACCACCTCCATCTCAACTACTTCAACCTCCAACATCACCTTCATCATCGCCTCTTTCATTTCCCTTTTCATTACTCTACCAAAATCCATCTTCTTCACCAAATAACACCACCACCAAAGAAATCACCTTCCCTTCCTCTCTCCCTCCCTCTCCTTGGGGCCGGCCACTTCCTAGGCCACCACCAAGGTGTGGCGCACCACCCTAGGGCCGGCGGCCACCCAAGGGCCAAGCCCCCCTTTCCTTTGCTCGCTTGGTGTTTTTCCTCTCCCGAGGATTCGAACGCGCAAAGCTTCAAAAGTGGCGTTTTAGGCGAGTGACTTTCCTCGCCAAGAAAATGGACTTGTATTTTATTATGTTGTATTTAGTATCAGTGCGGTGTGGTTATATGGGTGTGTGGTGTGTTGTATTCTGTGGACATGTCTTGACTCGAACTGGACTGATATACTGTAATGCTTGTAATAGGATAGAACAACTCGTGCGGGCACCCGGTACCTCTACTCAGCCTTCAGGCTTCACTACTCTACGGTAGATTAGCTACCCTCGCACATTGTCATGCCTAAGCGGTATTAACATTGCATGTACTCTTGTACCGACTCCGGGTTTCTGCCCACTCCTGGGATGGCTAGTAGCCACCGAGAGTACGCTTAAACCCCGAGCGTTCTTGACCTCCGGTCTCTCACCATCTCGAAAGGGAAGTGATTGGGACCGACAGGTCTCCCCGTCCTTCAGCCTCCTGTCTCTCACTATCTCGAAAGGGAAGTGATTGGGACCGACAGGTCTCTCCGTCCTTCAGCCTCCAGTCTCTCACTATCTCGAAAGGGAAGTGATTGGGACCGTCAGGTCTCTCCGTCCTTCAGCCTCCAGTCTCTCACTATCTCGAAAGGGAAGTGATTGGGACCGACATGTCTCTCCGTCCTTCAGCCTCCGGTCTCTCACTATCTTGAAAGAGAGGTGATTGGGACCGTCAGGTTTCTCAGCTCCGCCTGGTTATCATGATCAGCGTTCAGCACTTTACCACTAGATTCGTCTAGGCGAGATGCTGCCGGATTTTCTACTCGCACTTTAAGCCGAGTCGTCCCGGTAACCTCGCCAGACGCTCCAGTGTTAAACACTGTTTGCTATTCATACCTCCAGCTTGCTTAAGCTCCGCTTGATTGTATCACCTGACAAATGATGTGTTAACATCTGATAGCCGTCATGCTACTACTTGACACTGACTCATGTTATACCACCAGTTCCCGGCGGATCCTGAATGGAACTAAGTGCCACACGGAGCAAAGTGTCACACCACACAAGTGGTGGGGGCCACCTCTTGAATTGTGGGGGCCACCTCTAGAATCCATTCCCCTCAGAGCAAAGTGCCACATGGAACAAAGTGCCACACCTCACACGTGGTGGGGGCCACCTCTTGAATCTGTGGGGGCCACCTCTTGAATCTGTGGGGGCCACCTCTTGAATCTGTAGGGCCATCTCCTGCCTGTACCTGATCTCTTGTTATGACCAGTTATGTTCCTACTCTTTACAAAGGATAACGTGCACGGGGAATGGGAGGAAGTGATGAATGCCGGTATGGTGCCTTGCTTATAGTAGTGGAATACCAAAACTGACGATTCGTGTTAGGGGGATTTCAGGCCCCCAGAAGATGCGTGTTAGGGGGATTTCAGGCCCCCAAATGGCTGTGTCCCGGGCGGACGGGAACTACTATAAGTATGAGCTATCAGTTCTTCATCAGCTTCCAGTAACGAACCTCGGCTTGCTTATATATGGATGTATGTGTGTTGGGATGTACACCAGGACACATACCTAGATATATGGGTCAGACGAGTAATAATAATAAAAAATGCCAACTATGTATCCTGTTATGCCTGTTATGAACTCCCGTTATGCTTGTTATGATTCATGTTATGCCTGTTATGTACTCCTGTTATGACTATTGTGTGATTTGCCACGAATGCTTTCATCGGATTTTACATCAGATTTTCGGTTTTATGATTATTATCATATTAGCTACTCATACCCTGTTTTATTACCCATGTTCCATTCCATCAGTCTACTGCTCCTATCTTATCATTCCATGAGTACTTCCGGCTTGATATCACTTGTTATATATCTACCTGCCTATACATGCTTATGCTCATGACACGGTTTTTAATGTATGATTATGATTCAGTTTTATCAATACACTTGTACTTATCTTGACACGCCATCTGGCATTTGCATCACCACTCGCCTGGGGAGTTCTGACTCCTCTGGATCCTCATGTCCAGGTCCTGGAGCTTGGACCGAAGGGGATCTTCTTGCTGAGGATCAAGCTTACTTCTGTGGAGCAGACAGATCAGCTGTAGCTCCAGTCCCATCCTTGCTCCCCCTTGTTGGCTCGCGGCTTCTCCAGTTATCTCGTGAGCGCCCTTTTGTACTGTTCATACATGTACATCTCTTTGTATTCTCGCATTTGCGCCTATCAGTGATGTAATATTCTTGTAATATTTATCTCTTCTGGTGATAACTTTGTAATTGTACTCATATGTTGGAATGTATAATGCACCACTTGCTTCCGTACTCTGATTCTTGCCTGTACTGATGCTTAGCGTATATACGTGAGGGTATTTCTGACCTGCTATATACGTTGCAGTGACGTCCCCGTACCCGCAGGACCGGGGCGTTACAGGATGGTATCAGAGCCTAGGCTCTCACATCCTCAGTACGTCCTGATGGCAGATTAATGGTAAAGAGATTTGCAACTGGAATACAAGAGTCCCAGTTATACAATCCAACTACAAGTGCAGAGTTATCTCTCTCTCTTTCTTTTGATCCATTCCTTGTATCCTGAGACCCTTCAATCTTTTACCTTCCAGCTCCTTCTTGCTACCCCTTCGACCAACTCAGATATGGAAAGACGGGGAACACGCAATGGACCTAGTACCTCTCAAGATGGATCAAGCAGAGACAATGATGGTATGATGAGGATACTTCAAGGGATGATGCAGAGTCAACAGCAGCAGACAGAGCTTCTATGTCAAGGACTGTTGGTTGCACCCCGAGAGCAGAGGCCAGACAACGTGTCAGACTTCAGGAGATTACAACCGGCGATCTTTTCAGGCATAGAGAAGCCCTTGGATGCAGAATAATGGCTGGTAGACACGACGGATCTCTTGAAAGCAGCCCGAATCCCTAAGGAGAACCAAGTGGAAGTGGCCAAGATACAGCTGAGAGATGTGGCCAGAACTTGGTGGTTGGCAGAAGAAGCAACACTGGAGAAACCCATTACATGGGATCAGTTCTCAAAGGATTTCTACGAAAGATTCTTCCCTGCAACAGCTCAAAAGGAAATGAAAGAACAATTTATCCGGCTACAACAACGAAATCGGTCAGTGGATGAATATGCTGCTGAATTCTTGAGACTCAGCAGGTTTGCACCTTACATGGTGACAGACGAAGAGAAACGGGCTAGCAGATTTCAGCAAGGGTTAAAGATGGATGTTCAGATGTTTCTTATTCCTCAACAGCTAAAGACGTACTCCCAGGTTCTCTCCATTGCCCGTGAAGTAGAACGAGGACTGGAGAAGAAAAATGAGAACCAGACACAGAATAAGCCAATGAAGAGACCCTTTCAGTTGATGAACGAAGAACCCACAACCAGGCCCATCAATGGCCCGATAGTCAAACGACCATTCCAACCTTCTCTTCCTCAGATCATATGCAACTTCTGCCACAAGCCTGGACATTATAGGAAAGACTGTCGAATGGCTAACGGACTATGCTTAGCCTGTGGGACTGGAAGTCATGCAATAAGAGATTGCCCGTTCAGAAGGGTAGGAAATATGGCACCAATTAGACCAGCACTTCCAGCCCCACCACATAGAGGGAACCCAGAACCAATTGGCCGAAGAGCTCCGTTCCCACCCCAGCAGCATGATCAAACACAGAGAGGAGCAAGAGCAGATCATGGCAGAGGCCAAGTTTACAACATGTCAGTAGAAGCATCAGGCAAAGTAGCAGCAGAATACGAAGCCCAGTATCCAGAACAGGGACCTTGAGGATATCATTGTAACAGTTACCCCTGATCTTTTGTATTTTGAGTTGGTTATCTTTCTAAATATTCCACTTTATCCTATTCTCATTGTCGACCCTAGTCTCTCCTGTGTTCATCTTCCCCTTATCAAAATTTCAAGGACGAAATTTTTGTAAGGTGGGTGGAATGTAACACCCCGTTCCCGGAATACGTACTTATCTGCGTATTCAAATTTTCGATCGTATTTTTTTGATTTCGTTGATTTAGTCTTTCTGGTAGTCTAAATTTACTGATTTTAATTTCAAACACTGTTTCCCAATATTTTAGATTTTTCATGATTTTTCAGATTTTTCTGAATTATTTTTTATAAACACCCTAAAATCGGGATTAATCGGTACCGCTGGTTTATTCCTAGATTTTAATTTACAAATGGGGTCAAATTTTGAGAAACCGCTTTCACAAAGTTTCTTAGAATAATATTTACTATCTTACTTCATTTTTTGGGAATTTTCGGAATTTATCAGATTTCTGCCAGATTTCGTGTTGACCGATATTGGCGGCCGATTTCAAGATTTTTAATTTAAAAACTATAAAGAATTTCTTGAAACGAATTTCACAATGAATCTTAAAATAATATTCTTGATTTTTGAGAATTTTTGCGGGTCGTTCCGAGATACTTGATTTTCGGACGATTTCGGTATTTTTCCGAAAGTTTTCCGCATCCGCAACCGAATCCCGGAAATCCGCCACTCTAATCATTTTCACTTTTTATTCTAAGAAAATATCTTCCTTTTTTCATTTTCTTTTCCTTTTCCTTTTTCTTTCCTTCCTTTTCCTTCCACCAGATTCTACAACATTCTCCATTCTTCCATTTTTTTCTACACATTTCTACCAAAATGTCTCCTCCAAAATATCCCAACCACTCAAACCCCTCTCCCATCACCATGGCCGGCCAAGAGCCACCTCCCCCCTCCATTTTACAAAAAACCCCCTCCCTAAAACACTTTTACATCACCTTCACAAATCCAATTCCTATATAAACTTTTCCTTCTCCTTTCACTTCATTTTCTCTTCACCAAAACCTTAACCACCACCAACTCCTCCTTCACCTCCACCACAACAACAACCACTACAACTTCTCCAACTCCCTACCTTCATCTTCTTCCTCCTCCATCTCCATTTAAACCACCACAAACTCCAAAAACTCTACCAAAATCCAAACACCCCATTTACCTTCTCCAAACATACCACCACCACTAAAATCCTTCACCAAACCACCACTCCACCACCTATACCTAGGCCGGCCACCCTCCCTAGCAAGGGGCCGAGCCCCTCTTCTCCGATAACACCTCCGGTGACCACTCCGACGATCTTTCCGGCGACTTTTCCGGCGACAACTTCACCACCTCTAAATATTCATCACCACCACTCAAAATCTTCCATCTTCACCACCATCTCTTTTCATTTCTTCTCCATCACCACCATCTCCCACTCTTACCACCACAACACCACCTCCATCTCATCTACTTCAACCTCCAACATCACCTTCATCATCACCTCTTTCATTTCCCTTTTCATTACTCCACCAAAATCCATCTTCTTCACCAAATAACACCACCACCAAAGAAATCACCTTCCCTTCCTCTCTCCCTCCCTCTCCTTGGGGCCGGCCACTTCCTAGGCCACCAGCAAGGGGTGGCGCACCACCCTAGGGCCGGCGGCCACCCAAGGGCCAAGCCCCCCTTCCTTTGCTCGCTTGGTGTTTTTCCTCTCCCGGGGATTCGAACGCGCAAAGCTTCAAAAGTGGCGTTTTAGGCGAGTGACTTTCCTCGCCAAGAAAATGGACTTGTATTTTATTATGTTGTATTTAGTATCAGTGCGGTGTGGTTATATGGGTGTGTGTGTGTTGTATTCTGTGGACATGTCTTGACTCAAACTGGACTGATATACTGTAATGCTTGTAATAGGATAGAACAACTCGTGCGGGCACCCGGTACCTCTACTCAGCCTTCAGGCTTTACTACTCTACGGTAGATTAGCTACCCTCGCACATTGTCATGCCTAAGCGGTATTAACATTGCATGTACTCTTGTACCGACTCCAGGTTTCTGCCCACTCCTGGGATGGCTAGTAGCCACCGAGAGTACGCTTAAACCCCGAGCGTTCTTGACCTCCGGTCTCTCACCATCTCGAAAGGGAAGTGATTGGGACCGACAGGTCTCCCCGTCCTTCAGCCTCCGGTCTCTCACTATCTCGAAAGGGAAGTGATTGGGACCGACAGGTCTCTCCGTCCTTTAGCCTCCAGTCTCTCACTATCTCGAAAGGGAAGTGATTGGGACCGTCAGGTCTCTCCGTCCTTCAGCCTCCAGTCTCTCACTATCTCGAAAGGGAAGTGATTGGGACCGACAGGCCTCTCCATCCTTCAGCCTCCGGTCTCTCACTATCTTGAAAGAGAGGTGATTGGGACCGTCAGGTTTCTCAGCCCCGCCTGGTTATCATGATCAGCGTTCAGTACTTTACTACTAGATTCGTCTAGGCGAGATGCTGCCGGATTTTCTACTCGCACTTTAAGCCGAGTCGTCCCGGTAACCTCGCCAGACGCTCCAGTGTTAAACACTGTTTGCTATTCATACCTCCAGCTTGCTTAAGCTCCGCTTGATTGTATCACCTGACAAATGATGTGTTAACATCTGATAGCCGTCATGCTACTACTTGACACTGACTCATGTTATACCACCAGTTCCCGGCGGATCCTGAATGGAACTAAGTGCCACACGGAGCAAAGTGTCACACCACACAAGTGGTGGGGGCCACCTCTTGAATTGTGGGGGCCACCTCTAGAATCCATTCCCCTCAGAGCAAAGTGCCACATGGAACAAAGTGCCACACCACACCGTGGTGGGGGCCACCTCTTGAATCTGTAGGGCCATCTCCTGCCTGTACCTGATCTCTTGTTATGACCAGTTATGTTCCTACTCTTTACAAAGGATAACTTGCACGGGGAATGGGAGGAAGTGATGAATGCCGGTATGGTGCCTTCCTTATAGTAGTGGAATACCAAACCTGACGATTCGTGTTAGGGAGATTTCAGGCCCCCAGAAGATGCGTGTTAGGGGGATTTCAGGCCCCAAATGGCTGTGTCCCGGGCGGACGGGAACTACTATAAGTATGAGCTATCAGTTCTTCATCAGCTTCCAGTAACGAACCTCGGCTTGCTTATATATGGATGTATGTGTGTTGGGATGTACACCAGGACACATACCTAGATATATGGGTCAGACGAGTAATAATAATAAAAGATGCCAACTATGTATCCTGTTATGCCTGTTATGAACTCCCGTTATGCTTGTTATGATTCATGTTATGCCTGTTATGTACTCCTGTTATGACTGTTGTGTGATTTTCCACGAATGCTTTCATCGGATTTTACATCGGATTTTCGGTTTTATGATTATTATCATATTAGCTACTCATACCCTGTTTTATTACCCATGTTCCATTCCATCAGTCTACTGCTCCTATCTTATCATTCCATGAGTACTTCCGGCTTGATATCACTTGTTATATATCTACCTGCCTATACATGCTTATGCTCACGACACGGTTTTCAATGCATGATTATGATTCAGTTTTATCAATACACTTGTACTTATCTTGGCACGCCATCTGGCATTTGCATCACCACTCGCCTGGGGAGTTCTGACTCCTCTGGATCCTCATGTCCAGGTCCTGGAGCTTGGACCGAAGGGGATCTTCTTGCTGAGGATCAAGCTTACTTCTGTGGAGCAGACAGATCACCTGTAGCTCCAGTCCCATCCTTGCTCCCCCTTATTGGCTCGCGGCTTCTCCAGTTATCTCGTGAGCGCCATTTTGTACTGTTCATACATGTACATCTCTTTGTATTCTCGCATTTGCGCCTATCAGTGATGTAATATTTTTGTAATATTTATCACCTCTGGTGATAACTTTGTAATTGTACTCATATGTTGGAATGTATAATGCACCACTTGCTTCCGTACTCTGATTCTTGCCTGTACTGATGCTTAGCGTATATACGTGAGGGTATTTCTGACCTGCGTATATACGTTGCAGTGACGTCCCCGTACCCGCAGGACCGGGGCGTTACAATAATAGTTTTTAATTCCGCATTATTTGGCATTAAGTGACCATTAGATTAGCCATCACCTATCCACCCCCCAGGTGAACTTACACTTCCCACACAGGGAACCTCCACTGAGGATTTTGGGTAATACAATAACCGGGAGTACACAACTTCTCTCTCAAATACAACACAACCTCTACACTTAAAGGCTAGGCACAAAGCCACCACTATATCAACCTCGCAATAGAGGGATAGGCACTTAGCCAACAACCACAATCTCCTCTACACTTAAAGGGATTCCAAACCAACCTCCACACTCACCTCTACACAAGAGGGATTCAACAATAAGGAAAAGAGGTTTACAACTCAAGGTGATCACAAAGACCACAAACCCAATCTTTTCTCACTAAACAAAGATCCTATAGATAGGATAGAAATGATAAGCTCAAGTGTGAGAAAACAAAGTGTTTGGAATAAAGAAAAATGCTTGGAAAAAACTCCAAATAGATATAGAATTTTTAGACCAAAAACCAATTCCCAAAAGACTATATTTTCTTTGAATTTCCAACACTTTAAAAACAAATAAAAAATAAGAATTTTGAACCCAAAAAATTTTGCTGAAAAAACTCTTTAAGATATAAATTTTTCTCTCTTGAAAACTTCTTAAAAAAACAGCTCTTGAATGGGATATTTATAACCCCAAGAAAATCTGCCCGTTGGCAGGTGGAAAAGGCCAGAATGCCCTTCCGATCGACCGGCCGGTCGACCGGCCAACGGTCAAATATTTGACCGTTGAGCCCAGCGGTCGACTGCCCAGTCGACCGCCCCCACCCGAGAGTGGGGTGACTTCAGTCGGTCGACCACACGGTCGACCGGCCAAGCCAACTTGGCCTTTGTGCACGTCTCATGCACATCGGTCGACCGGGTCAGTCGACCGACTACTGGTCCAGTCGACCGTCTCGGTCGACCACCAGAGCCTGACAGGTATTTTTTAGGATTTAAAAACTGGTCTTTTAACTTTGATTAAATCCCATAAAATCACATAAATTTCATAAAAATCAGTTCTTGTATTATCTTTGAAATACAAATATGTGTGACAAAAATTCAACACATATTTCAAACTATTTGAATCATTTTTGTGACTTGAAAATTTTGCCTTAAACCAAATACTGTATTTTCCAAAACTTGTATATTTGAAATGGAAATCCGATTTTTCCAAAACTCATGTAAATACAAAAACATGATATTTATACAACTTTGAAGCATATAGTATATGGATAGAATCTAATATACATGAAAGAGATATATATCAATGATTTGGATATTAATTCCGAAAATAAGTTTTGTTTAAATACAAACCCAAATACATGAATAGGTTATCAAAGTAAGTTTTTCTAAGAATATGAAGCATACGTGTATATAGATCAAATCTAATATACATTAAACCATGTAAACTTATTTTGATATAATACCTTTCATGAAAACCAAGATCGGTTAAACCAAAAACCGAAAACCAACAAATATGAAACTTGAAACAAGTGTGTGTGTGTGTGTGTTGTGTGTTGTGAATTTGAGCATATCACACTATCTAATCTTTAACAAAGGATCTAAACTAATTTCTAAAACAAACCGAGGTCTTCTTGTAGAGCGCCGTCTCCAAGTCGACTCGATCCAAACGTGATCCACCGAGCTTGACTCCAAACGAGTGCCAGATATGAACTTGACGCTCGGGCTCTTGAATCACCATGTGAAAGCTCCAAAACACCTTTGTTGAAGCTAATCACCTACTAATATCTTGCTTAAATATCTGAAACTAAATATCACAAGATTATTAGTAACTATAACTACATGAGTTAATCATCTTCAAAACTAGAGTGGAAGGTCTCTGGGCCAACACTTTTGGCCAGATTTGGGTAAGATTTTTTCTAAGTCTTTTCAAGAGCTCTTTTACAGAGTTTCTCTACAAGTTTTAGAGTTTCATTTCAATATCCAAAAGAGAGTTTTTCAAGAGTGTTTATCTTGAGTTTTCAAAAGCATTCTCTTGAGTTTTTCCACCATAATTCTTTCTTGTTTTCTCACACAAGTTTGAGCTCTCCATTGCTATATATATCCTCTAGGGATCCTTGTATGTGAGAGAGTTTGTTTTTATGGTTAAGGAAAGTGATCACAAGTGTTCCACCCCTTTGTATTTGAGATATTGAAGAGGTTACGACCTCGGCGAGCTTACGAGTTCGCGTGTATATTGTTCTTGCGGGAACAAGTGAGGGACTTGCGGGTCTAAGAGTTTTTGAGAGAGCTCGTTGTAGGTGTTGCGGCACTGAGTGATCTTGTGAGATCGATTTTTAATAGCAATCCTTCATTGGGTGAAAGCGGAGACGTAGAGCAAGTGGTTCGAACCTCGAAATAATTCTCTCGTGTCTGTGATTGCTCATCTCTCTCTTACTCATTTATGTTTTATATCTTGCATGCTTATATTGTTCATATCTTTATATGCTTGATATATACTTGTGCTTTATTGACATACTTGCTTGGAATTGTTTAGTATTTTGCATGCTCTTATTCCTTATACATTCATTGCATGCTTACGTTGTGCTCACACTAGTATTTAACCAAGAGAGTTATAGTAGAACCCCAACTTTTAATCTAGTGAAATCTTAAGGGGAGGTACAGAGCCCTTCACCGGGAATTCGGCTTCACTCTTTAGTTATACTTTGTGTTAGCAAAATAGTTTTAGTTTGCATAATTAGTTTTACTTCCACATTTGTTTGACATTTGATTAGCACGTCATCTATTTACCCCCCCTCTAGGTGACCTACAAGTGGTATCAGAGCTTGGTGCTCTTGATTTAGGTCTAACAACCTAAAGTTAAATATTCTTGTTTTTGCTAATCACAATATTTTCATGCACACATATGGATTTCATGACACGTCGCATGTTTGATACTCTTAACTTTCAAAATTAGAAAGTTAAGATGTCTATGTACTTTAAAGCCCTAGGAATTCATGTTTATCTTGCCACTATTAAAGAATCCTACTTTATAAATGGCAAGCATCTTGAGGCTAATGCAAAAGATATTCATGCTTTGAATCTAACCCTAAATGATGAATATTTATGTAGGGCTTCTAACTTTGACTTGGCTTTTATAGTTTGGAACACTTTATCTCCCTTGATTAACAAAAGCAATATCACAAGGGTAGTGACTCGGATGATGGAAGTGCTACTTCCAACATGTGCTACATGATCCAAGAGGATGACCCCCTTGAGGTAAATTCTGAATCCGAGGTGATGAAGATGATGACATGTCTTATGATGATCTTACTATATTTTGTCAAAATCTTCTTGAAAAATATAATTTGTTAATGGTTGAAAATAAACGATTGAAGAAAGAAAATGATTTCATTTTAAAAGAAAAAGATTCCTCTTAAAATAAATTTGAAATTATTTTTAAAAGAAAATGAATCTTTGAAAAATAAAGTCGTTTTGATGTCTAAAGAAAAGGAAACTATTTTAAATGAAAATAAACTTTTGAAAAAGAAAATTGTTTTAAAAGAAAAAAATATTTCTATTTCTAAAAGAAAAAGATTATATTTCTCATGTTTTTTCTTCCAAAATTAATAATATATTTGTATTTTGAAGAAGAATATTGATTGTTTGGGCTTCACTTTGAGCTAATGTGCATTTAACCATAATAGATTAGAATTCATGTTTCGTAAGAAGCATGCTCTACATATTCATGCACACCATCCACGGCATACATCACATGCATACCATGCTCACACTCACACTACACATATGTATGCTAGAGTGTACACATGTACACATTGTGACCGTAAAGGCCATCTTGTAAAATTTTATTTTGATAGATTAAATTCTTTAAATTTTATAAATAAAAATGTTTGGGTTCCTATTTCTACTAACCCTCATGGACCCAAAAGATATTGGTACTAAAATTCACACCACTTATTTTTGATGTAGGTGAGGGCTCTCACAAAACATGAGAGGATTGGTGCCTTGATGGTGGATGTATTTGAGCTCAAATGAACCCAACAAGGGATGCATCGCTATCAAGAGAGTTTGGTGGGAGGATCACCTTATTTTGAGAAACGGATTGGCTACATCATGTTGGTAACCATTTCATATTCTACTTTTAAAATTTTATTAATGATTATATGCTAGTCTAAGTAACTTAGACTCTATCATATGATGTTTTTTGCTTATAGGTGAGTTGATTGGTTGCCTAACTATGCATATATTTTTGAAAAATTTTATTCATGTTTTCAAATGGATTTACATGCTTATTTTTTTATTCAAGATTTTATTTGCATTATTTTAAAGCATATGTTGATTTATATGTCTAAATCATGTTGATATGCAAATCTTGTTAAAACTTGTGCTATACATGTACAATTCTTCAGATACACGTGTTCTTAATGCTATATATGTTTTATTTAATTGTGTACTCAATTTATATTTGATTGTACATTGTATGTCCTACTTTTGATGATTTTTTGCATGATTATATGATATATCATATTTTTTGAGAAAAAATTCATATGAGTTTTGTTTTTGAGCCTTATTAATTAATCTCCATGACTATATCTATTATATGATTTTTTAGCACTCTATATATATTTTGTGTTTACACATGATTTTATTTTCATGAGTCATCTTTTTGCTTTATAAATCTTGAATATTAATTTTTGTGTAATATACATAATTTCATGAGATACATATTTTGATTCATCTTGAACTAGTTTTTCAAAAACTATTTAAAACTAGTTCTTCATTTGGTAGTGTTTCCAATTTATAATTATCTTCAAAACCTTATTTTTGAAAACTTCTACTCTATAAGGGTTGTTGGTTGGGCGACCATGCCTTGTGTGCCTTATTGAATATTCCTTTAAACATGTACATGATAGGGTGGTATTATGAGTTATATACATACATATCATGAAATTGATTTTATATATTCATACTTGTTTCTATATATGTATGCATCATATTTCAATTGGTATTAAATTGATTATATATATATATATATGATTTCTTGTGCTAGATTGAATATGTTAATACATATTCTTTATAGCACAAATTACTTTATGCTAAGCTTAACTTAATTCTAGATATTAATTGATATCTTTTACAAGCTTATGCATCATTTCAAAAAGGAGAAAAAAATGCTTTGACCTAAAAATGATTTCATTGATTTATCAAAATCTACAATTGGTATCTTAATATATATGTTTATTGGTTTAACAAAATATGTTTTTGTTTATTTCAAGTGGTATCAAAATTTGTTATTTTATTTTAATTATTTTAATTGGTATCAAAATTTATTTTAAGTAGTTTTTAAAATTTGCTTTGATATGGATTGCTTATATGCAAGGGGAGTTTAATATCTCCTCTATGTATATATTCATGTTGAGTGTATTTTATATAAAAAAGAGCTTGATCTCTTTTCTTTATATGGTACACGTGTGTAGGAGGAGCTTAACATCTCCATCTATACATTGTATATTATGCTTATGTCGGATAGGATCTAGTCATCCTTTCTTCATGTAATGCATGTATGCAGGGGAAGTTAACTTAACGTCTCCACTTCATGAATTTATATCACATATACATTCATCTTGTTTATTTTTCTTCACCCCTTTGTTGATAAATTGACAAAAAGGGGGAGAAGAATTGAGAGAGTTTATATATACATGTTTGTCTTTGTTTATGCATATATATGTTTTTATGTTTATGTGCTTTATTGAATATCTTTATGTTTTTGCTATGCATGAGTTAAAGGGGAGCTTCTATGAAGCTTAATCTTTAATACATGCATATATAACTCCATGAGTTTTGTCATTATCAAAAAGAGGAGATCATTGGCCCAAAGGCCATCACTTCAGTTTTGATGATGATTAACTCATGTAGTTATAGAACTAATGATCTTGTGTTTGATAAGTTTTAGATATTTATCAAGATCTTAGTCAGTGTTTAGCTTCAATAAAAGATTCGAAGTCAAGTTTTGAAGCTAACACATGTTGATTTAAGAGCTCGCGCTTCAAGATCTCATTAAGTACTCAAAGAGGAGTCTAGCTCATGGATCAAGTTTGGTTCAAGTCAAGAGGAAGAGAAGATTTTCGAAAAGACTTGAAGCCTAGTTTATAAGTTTAATATTTTTTCTTTAGATAAAATATAAAGGATAGATTAGTTGTGGATTGCTCAAGCTCATACGCACACACACAAAAATTATATTGTGTTTTTATGAGAAATAGTTTTCGTTTTGGTTTTGAACTACAAAAAATACATATTTATGTTTCATGAATAGATTTCATCAAAATGAGTTTACATGGTTTATATGTGTAATGGATTTCATCCATATACATTGTTGCTTCATATTGTCCAGAAACTTATTTTGATGAATTTAATTCATATGTTTTAAAGTTTTATTTTTATCAAAACTTATTTTGAGCTTATTGTCTAAAACTAGTATATTTTATTCTTTGTGTATTGGATCATTTCCATACACATTATGCTTCAAAGGTGTTTAAATATCTTATTTTTGTATTAGAACAAGATTTGAAAAAATTGGTTTAAGTTTGGTTTTGAAAAATATAGTTTTCGGCTTAAGCCTAAATTTCTATACCACAAAAATAGTTCAAATCATTTGTAATATGTGTTGATTTTAATCACACATATTTGTACTTCAAAGTATTTACATGAACTTATTTTTGGTAATTTTATGGGATTTTATTGGAATTTATAGGAGTTTTATAGTCCATATTTCATAACCTATAAATCCTGGTTTTTGGCTGCTATCGGCCGACCGACCGGCCGACTGACGTGCACAGAAACATGCACAAGCCCTTGACTTTATGACCGATCGACCGAGCAGTCGACCGACTGATCAAACCCACTCCTGGGCTTGGTGGGCCGACCGGGCGATTGACCGACAGGGCAAGTGGCCTGCGGGCGGTCGACCGCCAACCCTAACGATCAGAAATATGACCGTTGGCCGGTCGACTGGCCGGTCGACAGACAAGTCATCTGGCCAGAAAACTGAGCCCAACAGCAATAAGAGCTTAATTAAAACCATTGTGGGTAATTAATTCAGATTTCTTGGAGACCAATCAAGAGAGTTTCTAGATGATTACATTGGAATCTCGTATTTGAAGCTGTATCTGGAGAAATACAAGTCCAGACAACACAAACGAGATACATACAAAAGGTCCCAGAAGCCAAACGAATTAGGTGGCAAAAGATCAGGGCCTCTGGCCCTGATCAAGCCGTGAAAATGCAGCTTTTGCTGCATTCCTGTGGCAAGATCAGGGGGAGAGCCTCTGATCTTCGATGCGTGGCTTCTTCCAAAGATTTCTCAGCTGCCCAATGCCTATAAATACTGCTTTAATGATCAGATTTTTTGAAGGAGAGAGCAGTAGGCTAGGGTTTCTTCTCTTTAGTATAGATAATGTAGATTTTCTTCTCATTTTCTTTTGTATTTTCCTTTTCTTTTAGATTATGTATTAGGACAGAGATTGATTCAGAAAAGAGAGAGAGAAATTGATGTAATAGAGAGTGACAATCTATGAAAGCTTCCTTCTTTTTTCATGGTTTCTTCTCTAACCTCTAACATAATTAGCTAACTTTTCTCTCATGGCAATCAACTACTAACCACTAATCATCTAACCGCTTACTTGATAATCCACATGAATCTAATAGCCTCTACAAGGCTTTGTTCATGCAAAATCTATTGATGGCTCAAGATGATGGGTTCTAACATCTAACTTGCTAACTCTCTTATTTCATGTTTGCCTTTAACCGGTTTTGATGGTCTAATGTTTGCATTAGCTTGCTTTTGATGCAAGTTTGATGTGAAGAACAATCTTATGGACCATGCTTTAAAACGTCTCTTGAAGCCAATGATTAGTAATGGCCAAGGATCCATGTGAGGCAACTATCACTAAGAGGTTAGCATAATTAATGGAGTACTTAGTAGTTAGTAGCCATGAATTTTCTTCTCTTTTTACTTTATTTTAAAAATCAATTTCAAAACCATTTTATCATTTTCTTATTGTCGTTTTCATCATCTTCTTCGTTCACCATAAGTTTCATCTCTTTTCTATTTTAAAACCACTTCCAAATCACTTCTCCACGTTTTTATCTTCACTTTCCACTTCGTCTCTTTTGTGTTTTACTTCGTTTCAATTTTCTTGTTTTTGCTTAATCGATACCATTTCTTTCACTTCGCTGATTTTATCGCCTTCTCCTTTTATAACTTCTAGTTTTATTTTTTATTTTCTTTTCTTAAACAAAGAAGAACTTATTAACAACCAACGTGAACACGAACTGTTAATGCTTTTATCATCTCCCGTCCCTGTGGATTCAACCGGTATAGCCTATATGCAATAACAGAAGTATCAAGGAAGTCAGAGCACCATAACACTTTCACTGATTTTATAAAACTCATATTTTCGTGCACGGTTACCCTTCGATCATATGTCAACACTCGGGTTGGGCGATCCTAGTCCAACCCGAGTCACCATTCAATTGGCTGACTGATCAGTAAAAGTTTTCAAGGAAAAATTACTAATGTTCTCATTCGGGTCGGGGAGTTTATCTAGCTGTAGGTTTCATTATTCTTGAGACCAAACCTGTATCCAATCCTAAGTCTCTGATTGCCAAAAACACAGAGTTTAGGAAAGTGTTTATCTGATTTATGCTGACTTTGAATTCTTGCAATTTAACCGTGATAGCAAGGGTTATGCGGGTCGAATCCATAGGGAAGAATGCGATAGAAACTTTTCGGTATCTTTTCACAAACTAAATTGGTTAGGTTGTTCTTCTTTGTGTTAAAAGAAAATTACTATGTTAAATATTAGAGATAGAAATATGATGGTGAAAATAGGGTGGATTAAAAACTAGAGTTTGAAAATATTAACGAGCAAAGCTTACTAATCAGCTACCACCACAAACTTACAATTTATGCTAGATTAAACTTCACTTTGAATCATAAAAACTATACCTTAGAGTTGCATTCAATTCAAGTAAGATACATAAGATGGAGAAACCCTATTTGAAATAATCACTAACCAAGAGCTACCATTAAACTATCAAAGTTTTTCAAGCATAGAATAAAAGAATAACCAACAATAAACTATCAAGGCTATCTAAGCATTAAATAAGAAAAATCATTGAAAAGTATTAGCAAATAATAGATTTAACTATCGTCATATGCCTTCAAGAGTATTAGCTATTTCTAGGGTTTAAGCATGCATAGGACCCAATCGGCTTATTTTAACAAAGAACTAGAAATAATGGTTGGTGAAGATTAATAAGTCATGAAGAAGATTAGCTACTCATGAGAGAATCTAAAGAAAGTATGGTAAAAGAGAAAGCAAGTAAAGAAAACAAGTAAATAAAGATAAATTAGAAAGAAAAATCTTATTATTGATACTGTCACCTTCAATTACAAGAGGCTCCTCCTTCTTTATAAGCTTGAACTAGAACTAAATCCTAAAAATTACAAAAAAAATTCGAAGAGAAACAAAAGAAAAATCCTAAGTTATGATATCTGATGTGGAGATGCTTGATTATAGGAGATTTCAGCTCTTTAAATATACCCTAGAGTCAATCACAATAATACAAATTAGGAGGTTTAATTCAATCTTAATTCCATAAGGGAATTCAATTCTGAATTAATCTGCAACAAGTTGGCGTATTGGTTGCTAAATATGACTCATCCAACTGCTGGATTGGACAAAGTAATCAACAAAAAAATTGTAACTCTT
The DNA here is from genome assembly GCA_038442645.1 of Agave tequilana. Classification (NCBI taxonomy): domain Eukaryota; kingdom Viridiplantae; phylum Streptophyta; class Magnoliopsida; order Asparagales; family Asparagaceae; genus Agave; species Agave tequilana. Next base: position 456,593 of record JAVJIF010030121.1, read on the forward strand.
TAAGTCCTCTTTCTGTAGCATCTTGAATCATCAGATATGAATATCTGTAGCGAAAGTTATAATCCAAATACTAAGATATGTCCAGTCTGAATCCGAGTCTAAATTGATTTGAACTCCATTTAATTTGATTTATCCTTCTTATCTCAAATTAGGATTAGCTTTATCTCATCCATCTTTTAAAAATATATCATCTGATTTTAAATTTGAATTGTGAAGATGATGATTTATCCTTTCCTCCTCTTAATTTTAAATTGATTTAAATTGAAACCCAAATTTAGATAAAATAGAAGTTTCTTATATCCTTATCCTCTCATTTAAATAACTACAAACAACAATCAAAAAGAGGGTTAAATAGCAAAGTTTAATTAAAAAATAATCAAGGAAAATATACAAATATGATGATAATAATGCAAAATTTAGACGTAATTGCACCCCCCCACCTATCTTTTGATCGTCCTCCAGCAAAACTAAAAAAAAGAAAAACTAAACTAACCTAACTCACTTTCGTAGGAATCACGATTGCACTTAGCACGTGCAAAAAGCCGTTAAACCATTAGGTTTCCCTTAGAGGGCGAGTTTTATCTCGTGAGGATTTTCAGTGAATTACACCCACAAAATCCATAAAAGAAAGAAAAATAAAGTGTCAGTATTTTCAAAATTCATTTTGAAAGAGAAAAATCTTCGAAAGATTTTTGCAAGAATCAAGTAAATCTATAAGTCTTAGGATCAATTAATTATTTATTTCTATACTTAGTCTCTATACAAGTATCTATTATCAATCTAAGTTAGGATTAAAACTGAATTTCTCACTTAATCTATTATTTTATCTAAGTCATATGCACCTTTGTGATCGTGAATTTTTACTCGAGATTCTTCAACTTCAATGTCTTATATATAAGATATATATATATATATAATATATATATATATATATATATATATATATATATATATATATAATATATATATATATATACTTTTTCTCTCTTTTTTTGAAAGAAATTCGAAGTATTACCACTCCGTTGCCCTTTAAGCACTTCTTTTTTTTTTAATATGTATAACTCATCTAATTTTCTTTTGTGTAAGTATCAAGACTTCTTGAGGCCTAATATCTAACTAATTGATAATTAGATGTATTAATACATATATTATATTTATATCTTTTTCTTTTTCTTTTTCTTTTTTCTTTTTTCTCTCAAACTTACCTAATTACCTTTCACGTAAATACCAAGGCTTTCTAAGGCCAAAGCACCTGCTAATCAATATTAGATTTGTTTATTTTTCATATATATATATATTAAAGTAAAGAGTCTTTGTTTTGAATCCTAAGCGTGTAAGTGTATGAAGACGCATATCTCATCAAGGTAAAATTAAAGACTAAATTACTTTTTCAAGTTTTTCTTCCTAAACCTAAAAAATTAAACAAATAATCTTATTTTGACCAAAATTAAGAAATATTAACTATAATTTTCCTATTCCTTCAATTAACTTAATTACTTACAAAAGTAAATTAAAATATTGTTTTCTTTTTCAAAAAGTTTTTAAAAGAAAAAAATTTTGTTAGTATCTACCTATGTTAGTATGAAAGTCACCTAGAGGGGGGTGAATAGGTGATAATGCTAATCAATGCACAATTTAAAAATTATGAAGCAACAATCTCACAAAGCAAGTGAATATAGCAATGAATGTAGAGAGCAAGTAATAAGAGCAATGAAAATAGAGCAAGAAATAAGAGCAAGTAAACCAAACGCAAACACCGAGATTTGTTATCGAGGTTCGAGCACCCAGCTCTACTTCCCCGCCTTCCCCAGAAGGATTCCAACCACTTCCACTATCACAAAGATGTCACAAATACACCAGAGTACCCAACTCCACAATCTCAAGTACAAGCAATCTCTGAGTAGTCAAAAGACCACAAACTCTCTCTTGCAAAATTCTCTTCCCTTATAAAGGTCCTTAGAGAAATAATGAGTAGGAATGAAGCTCTTGTGTGTAAGGAGAAAAGAAAATGAAATCAGAGAATTCTTGAAAGCACTTCAGAAAATGAGAGATAATTTCAGCACAAAAACCAAGAAACCAAATCTTTTGAATGCCTTAAACTTTTGGAAATTATGAGAATTTTTTTCTAGTCACCAACCTCTCCTTAAACACCCCTATTTATAGAAGAGGGCTAGGGTTAGGAGATAAAAACATATTTAAGGCTAATCAGAAAGTATTAGAACCAAAACATGTCACTTAAACATAATTAAGTGAGAAAAGGACAAAAATAAACCAGCTCAGAAAACTAGCCGTTACTGTTCAAACGGCTAGCACGGTCGACCGGCCCGGTCGACCGCTAGTTCAAAGAAAAATAGCCGTTGCAGGCTACGGTCGACCGGCCCGGTCGACCGAAACAAACAGAGAGCTCTGCTCTCAGATCGGTCGACCGGGACGGTCGACCGTCCAAAGACTGCCAAACGTGCACAGATTTGTGCACGTCGGTCGACCGACCCGGTCGACCGACTTCTAGCCAAGTCGACTTGTCAGAAGACTAGTCGACTGGATGAAGTCTGGAATGGACAGAAAAATAGTTTTAAAAATATTTTGAAAAATCTTTTAACACTCCTAAAAATCACCAAAAATAGTTTTATCATTTTGCATTGATATATTAACATGTGGTAAGAAGTTTAGCTCAAATATCAATCAATATGAACTATTTTTGACTCTTATCATTTTTACCAAAAACCAAAAACTGTATTTTCTAAAACTTGGATTTTGAATGAAAAATACGTTTTGTCCAAAACTCTTCCAAATACAAAAACATGATATTTAAACATTTTGAAGCATAATCCTATATACATGAAACATATGTATATCAAAGTTTTTGTCATAAATTTCAATACAAAAATAAGTTTTGATAAAACACAAAACTTAAAACACATGATTATGTATATCAAAATAAGTTTGTAGGTTGAAGATTGTATACAAACTATTTATGTTTGGAAACAAGATGTGCGCAAAACGTGTGTGATAGAGCTTCAAACCTATTCACAATTCTTTAACAAAATTCTAAACTAAAAACAAATCTAATAGATTATCTTGAGCAATCTTGAAGTCTAGAGCCATGCGATGCCTTGCTAGAGCCTTCTCTTCTATGTTCCTTCCTTGATGTGCAAAAAGCCTTCTTTGCTTCATAAACCTAGAAATTCTTGCAATAGCTAAGCAATGGCCTCCAAATATGGTACTAACCTGAAACTTATTTAAACAAACTAATTAGTACCAAATAGCACTTATTTGTTTTGTTATCATCAAAACTCTAAACAATTGGAGAGTGTAACCTTTTGGGCCAACAATCTCCCCCTTTTTGATGATGACAAAACAAATAGGCTATAAACAAAAGTATAGGGGAGGAGAAAGCTCCCCCTCAAATTATGCTATATTAAACAAAGAAAAACCATGTGATTTGTAATTTGCAAGTAAACATCATGAAACCAAAAATCAAAAACACTTGCAAAACACTTAAACTCAAATTACAAGAATTCATGAAAACACATCAAAAACTCAAAACATATATAAACTCACATCAAAAACTCAAAACATATATAAACTCATATGGAACCAAAACCATATGAGCTCATATTTTCATACATAAACTCATTCTCCCCCTTTTGTCATACATAAAAAAGGGTTAAGAAAACATTTTTATTCAATAACACAAACATTAAGTTCACCACAAATGAATGAAAATCTAGCAAAATCAAGTGGTTTAGTGAAAATATCGGCAAGTTGCAAATCCGTAAAAACATAATCAATATCTATATCTCCTTTCTCAAAATGATCTCTAAGAAAGTGATATCTAATCTCAATGTGCTTGGTCTTACTATGTTGATTTGCATTCTTTGTCATATGTATAGTACTAGTATTATCACAAAATATTTTTATATGGTTATAATGCAAATCATAATCAAGGAGAGTATGTTTCATCCAAAGGACTTGTGCACAACAAGCCCCCGCGGCAACATACTCCGCCTCGGCGGTTGAGAGAGCTACGGAATTTTGTTTCCTAGAGGACCATGAAACAAGACAATTACCAAGAAATTGACATGTCCCACTAGTACTCTTTCTATCTACTCTACAACCCGCATAGTCGGCATCCGAATAAATCGTCATTGAGAAATCTCCGGTTTTCGGATACCATAGACCCATTCCAATCGTTCCCTTAATATAACGAATAATGCGTTTTACCGCAATAAGATGGGACTCTTTGGGACACGATTGAAATCTAGCACAAAGACACACACTAAACATGATATCCGGCCTACTTGCCGTCAAATACAAAAGACTACCTATCATGCTTCTATACAATTTAATATCAACATTTTTACCTTGGTCATCCTTATCAAGCTTGGTGGTAGTTGCCATGGGAGTGTTGCAAATCTTTGAGTCTTCAAGTCCAAACTTCTTTACGAGTTCCTTTGCGTATTTGGCTTGACATATGAAGTTCCCATCTTGCAATTGCTTGATTTGGAGTCCAAGAAAGAAATTAAGCTCACCCATTGAAGACATTTCAAATTCACATTGCATAACCTTTTCAAATTCCTTGCATAAAAACTCATTAGTAGAACCAAAAATTATGTCATCAACATAAATTTGCACAATTAAAATATCATTATCAACATGCTTAGTGAATAGTGTTGTATCTACTTTGCCTTTAATAAAATCATTTGAAATGAGAAAACTAGAAAGCCTTTCATACCAAGCTCTTGGAGCTTGTTTCAATCCATACAAAGCTTTATCAAGTTTAAAAACAAAATCGGGATGAACATGATCAACAAAACCGGGAGGTTGAGCAACATAAACTTCTTCATTTATAAAACCATTCAAAAATGCACTTTTCACATCCATTTGAAAAAGTTTAAAATTTTTGAAAGATGCAAAAGCTAGTGTCATCCGTATGGCTTCAAGCCGTGCTACGGGTGCAAAGGTCTCCTCAAAGTCAATTCCCTCAACTTGAGTGTAACCTTGGGCCACTAACCTAGCCTTATTCCTAATCACATTTTCGAACTCATCCATCTTGTTTCTAAAGATCCACTTAGTACCAATTATTGGTCTATCGTGGGGCCTAGGAACAAGGTGCCAAACTTGGTTGCGCTCAAATTGATTGAGTTCCTCTTGGATGGCTTGCAACCAATATGAGTCCGCCTCGGCTTCGAGGATGCTTTTGGGTTCAAAAAGAGAAATGAAAGCAAAATTACCACATAGGTCATGGAGTTTGGAGCGAGTTGTTACCCCTTTAGATGCATCACCTAAGATGAGCTCCTTGGGATGATTTGTGGCATATCTCCAAGCTTTAGGAAGCGGTTGAGAGCTTTCCTCCTTATCCTCTTGAACGTCACCAATTGGTTCTTGCTTATCATCTTGAGTGGGTGAGTCCTTCAAGGATAGCTCTCCATGTCTTCACCTAATGGTTCAATCTCTACAACATTCTCAAGAAACACATTAGATTCTTCAAATTTAACATGCATGGATTCTTCAATGGTAAGGGAAGATCTATTGAATACTCTATAAGCTTTACTAGTTGTAGAATATCCAACAAAGATTGCTTCATAAGCCTTAGCATCAAATTTACCCAAGTTATCTTTAGTGTTCAAAACAAAACACTTGCATCCAAAACTTTGAAATATGAAATATTAGGTTTTCTAGAATGATACATTTCAAAAGATGTTTTGGAAGAATTTTTACATAAATAAATACGATTTGATATATAGCATGCGGTGTTTACGGCCTCGGCCCATAGATAATGAGGGAGGTCATACTCACTTATCATTGTCCTAGCCATCTCTTGAAGTGTTCTATTTTTCCTTTCTACAACTCCATTTTGTTGTGGAGTTCTAGGACAAGACATTTCATGTTTAATTCCCTTTTCATCACAATAAGTCATGAAGAGTTGGTTAACAAACTCACCACCTCTATCACTCCTTATTTTCAAAATCGGAAAACCTTTTTCTTTTTCAACCCTTTTTCGAAAAATTTTGAAATGAGAGAAAGTTTGATTTTTATGTTCCAAGAAGAAAACCCAAGTGAAACGGGAAAAATCATCAACTAAAACAAATGCAAATCTACTACCATTTAAGCTCTTAGTTTTAGTAGGTCCAAAAAGATCCATATGAATTAATTCTAAAGGCCTAGTTGACATGATATCCTTGATTGGTTTGAAGGAAGACTTGGTTTGTTTCCCAAGTTGGCACGCACCACAAATGCGGTCTTTCTCAAACTTCAAGTAAGGTATACCCTTCACTAAATCCTTAGAATTAATCCTAGAAAGATGGTCAAAAGATGCATGTCCTAATCTTCTATGCCAAAGCCAAGAATTTTCATCAAAAACATTTAAGCATTTAGTAGAACATTCCACATTAAGCATGTCAATAATATAAACATTATCATCACGAAAACCGGTAAGAATACAATCATTGGATTTAATATCAAAAATCTTGCAAGAAGTATCATCAAAAACAACTTTAAGTCCACGATCACAAAATTGACTAATACTAAGCAAATTATGTTTCAAACCATCAACAAGTGCAACATTTTCTATAATGGGAGATGCACCAATTTGAATGTTACCTATACCGATGATAGTGCCTTTGGAGTCATCCCCGAAGGTGACGGAGCCACCTTCCTCGTACCTTGATAGGGTTGTAAAGTTATTGATATCCCACGTCATATGTCTTGAACAACCACTATCAAGGTACCACCGCTCCCTACGTCTTGGAGCCTTGGTGTGTACCTACATCAAATAATTTAGGACTTGATTTTGGAACCCACATTTTCTTGGGTCCTAGAGGGTTAGTTTCATTAACCCAAACAAGATTATTTGATCTATTAACTTGGTCATAGCAAAATTTAGCTAAATGTCCATTCTTACTACAATATGTGCATCTATATACTCTACCATATTTAAAAGCATAGTGAGTGTGTGATTTGTGAGCATGAGAGTTGTGAGCATGAGAAGTGTTATGTGTAGTGTGAGCATGTGAATTTTTAGCATGAGAGGTGTGCTTTTTGGAAAACTTTTCTTCAAGTTTCTTAGTGTTAAAAGCACAATCTTTCAAGACTTTTTCAAAATCAACCATTTTAGTTTTTAGAGAGAAAATTTCTTTTTCATCAACAATAGGAGATTTTCCTTTACAAGAAACCTTGTAGGCATTAAACTTATTTTGAATAGAAATAAGATTAGAAGAAATATCATCCTTTTCTTTAGAAACCATAGCAAGTTGATTTTTGAGAAAAGCAACTTCTTTTTGCAATTTAAAACATTCAATCTTCTTATTATCATAAGTTTCGGAAAGTTCAACAAAGGCATGAGCAAGAACTTCCTTACTTAATTCATCATCTTCATCATCAAGAGGTTGAGGGGTTACCTTTGGTGTGTTTGCCATGAAACACATATTCGCTACATCCGCCTCTTCCTCGGACTCGCTTTCCGAATCCCAAGTTGCCTTGTACTCTTTCTTTTCTTCCGATTTCTTTGGCTTGAAGGAGGAGGTCATCTTCTTCTTGAACTCCGGGCAATCTGCCATGATGTGTCCGGGCTTTCGGCAATTGTAGCATATGATTTTCCTCTCCTCTTTACCTTCAAATTTCCTTCGGAAGTTGAGCTTGTTCCTCCGGTACATTCTCTTCACATTGCGAACAAGTAGTGATAGCTCCTCATCTTCGTCTTCATCTTCTTCATCGTCTTCAAGAGTGGATGAAGACTTGAAGGCTAAGGATTTCTTCTTTAGTGGAGCGGCCTCTTCTCTTGCTTTCTTTTCCATCTCATGGGTCTTTAAGTTCCCAATGAGACTAATGAGGTCCATCTCGTCCTTGTGTTTAATTCCTTCAACGTGGTGGCCTTTATCTCCCATGATGTAGGAAGAGCCCGAATCACTTTTCGCACCTTTTGATCATTGGAAATATCATCACCTAAAGAAGAAAGACCATTGGTGATTTTAGTAAATCGAGTAATCATACAATCAATAGATTCATCATCAATCATTTTAAAAGACTCATATTGGGACCTCAAGAGATCTATCTTAGCTCTCTTGACTTGTGAAGTCCCTTCGTGTGTGACCAATAAGTGTTGCCAAATCTCATAGGCGGATTGGCAATGAATTATTCGTGTAAGGTCATCCTCATTCAAGGCGGTTAAGAGGGAATTTTGGGCCTTGGAGTTAGCCTCATATTCTCTAAAGTTGAAGTCGATCCATGTGCTCTCATCACTATCGGGTGCAACATAGGGTTTGGTCAATGATTTAGTCACTAAGCTACCTAAGGATTGCAAAAAGATTGTCATCCTAACCTTCCAAATAGGGAAGTTGAGTCCATCAAATTTAGGAGGGTTTTTGATGTTATCGGCCATGTTTACTAGTGATGACAAATGGAATGCAAATGTTGATTAGCAAATTTTAAGGATCTCTCTATGGATGTTAAGCCAAACCTAGAGTCCAAGCTCTGATACCAATTGAAAGTCACCTAGAGGGGGGGTGAATAGGTGATAATGCTAATCAATGCACAATTTAAAAATTATGAAGCAACAATCTTACAAAGCAAGTGAATATAGCAATGATTGTAGAGAGCAAGTAATAAGAGCAATGAAAATAGAGCAAGAAATAAGAGCAAGTAAACCAAACGCAAACACCGAGATTTGTTATCGAGGTTCGAGCACCCAGCTCTACTTCCCCGCCTTCCCCAGAAGGATTCCAACCACTTCCACTATCACAAAGATGTCACAAATACACCGGAGTACCCAACTCCACAATCTCAAGTACAAGCAATCTCTGAGTAGTCAAAAGACCACAAACTCTCTCTTGCAAAATTCTCTTCCCTTACAAAGGTCCTTAGAGAAATAATGAGTAGGAATGAAGCTCTTGTGTGTAAGGAGAAAAGAAAATGAAATCAGAGAATTCTTGAAAGCACTTCAGAAAATGAGAGAGAATTTCAGCACAAAAACCAAGAAACCAAATCTTTTGAATGCCTTAAACTTTTGAAAATTTGAGAATTTTTTTCTAGTCACCAACCTCTCCCTAAACACCCCTATTTATAGAAGAGGGCTAGGGTTAGGAGATAAAACATATTTAAGGCTAATCAGAAAGTATTAGAACCAAAACATGTCACTTAAACATAATTAAGTGAGAAAAGGACAAAAATAAACCAGCTCAGAAAACTAGCCGTTACTGTTCAAACGGCTAGCACGGTCGACCGGCCCGGTCGACCGCTAGTTCAAAGAAAAATAGCTGTTGCAGGCTACGGTCGACCGGCCCGGTCGACCGAAACAAACAGAGAGCTCTGCTCTCAGATCGGTCGACCGGGACGGTCGACTGTCCAAAGACTGCCAAACGTGCACAGATTTATGCACGTCGGTCGACCGACTCGGTCGACCGACTTCTAGCCAAGTCGACTTGTCAGAAGACTAGTCGACTGGATGAAGTCTGGAATGGACAGAAAAATAGTTTTAAAAATATTTTGAAAAATCTTTTAACACTCCTAAAAATCACCAAAAATAGTTTTATCATTTTTCCATTGATATATAAACATGTGGTAAGAAGTTTAGCTTAAATATCAATCAATATGAACTATTTTTGACTCTTATCATTTTTACCAAAAACCAAAAACTGTATTTTCTAAAACTTAGATTTTGAATGAAAAATACGTTTTGTCAAAAACTCTTCCAAATACAAAAACATGATATTTAAACATTTTGAAGCATAATCCTATATACATGAAACATATGTATATCAAAGTTTTTGTCATAAATTCCAATACAAAAATAAGTTTTGATAAAACACAAAACTTAAAACACATGATTATGTATATCAAAATAAGTTTGTAGGTTGAAGATTGTATACAAACTATTTATGTTTGGAAACAAGATGTGCGCAAAAACGTGTGTGATAGAGCTTCAAACCTATTCACAATTCTTTAACAAAATTCTAAACTAAAAACAAATCTAATAGATTATCTTGAGCAATCTTGAAGTCTAGAGCCATACGATGCCTTGCTAGAGCCTTCTCTTCTATGTTCCTTCCTTGATGTGCAAAAAGCCTTCTTTGCTTCATGAACCTAAAAATTCTTGCAATAGCTAAGCAATGGCCTCCAAATATGGTACTAACCTGAAACTTATTTAAACAAACTAATTAGTACCAAATAGCACTTATTTGTTTTGTTATCATCAAAACTCTAAACAATTGGAGAGTGTAACCTTTTGGGCCAACTAGTATGTTAGTGAACCCTCCCCACACCTATCTCATGCATTGTCCTCAATATATGAATGAATACATGTATGCATGAAAAAGAAGAAAGAGAAGGCAAAATGTTAGCTCAAGGTGGTGGTTCCTTCCCTCGAGCTCGTTTTTCATTATTCCAATGTGTCCTCTTTAGTGGTGAAATTGGAGAGGTCAATTTTTTTGTCATTTTATCTCTCATCCTCTCCAATTTGTCTTTTATTTTTCTCAACCTTCTCCTTATCGTCTTCCTATTACCACTCCTCAATTATTGATCATCGTTATATATCTCAATTTGAATATCAATATGATCGAATTCATTAAGCAATATAGGCTCATCATCCATAAAGGGATCTTCACATTTTTTAGCACTTATCTTGGAACAAAACTTTTGAAATTTATCCTCGAATTTTGCTTGGAACTCAATTCCTCATCATCCTCAAATTGTTTCATATGATGTTTATGTGTAACCATATCTTCTTGACTTATGTTTTCGCATAATTGATCATTCGTTTGGTCATCAAAAGTGAAGATACTCAATCAAGTTTTCTTTTCTCAAAGGGGCTCTAGACTTAAATTCTCAGCACGTGTCTTTTCACCAATATGATCGCATTCATTCTTAAATAATTCATTAAGAAATAGAGGTTCATCAACTATGCATACATCCTCACAACATGATTCAATTTTCTCTTTGGGGGTGTATATGTAACCAAATCTTCTCTAAACAAGTTATCCAAACATAGAGAATCAATATCAAATTTGCACACTTCATGCACATGTATAACTTCCTTAATAGGTTCATCATCATTACATCATCCTCACAATATGATTCAACTTGCTCTCTACGTGATCTATGTGTAGCCAAATGATCTCTGATCGCTTTCTCTAGAAACCTAGGATAGTCATCCAATATGCACACTTCCTCAATAGATTTTTCAACATTGGTGAATTTTTTTTGCTTCGTCAAGATGAATGTGATCTAGAATTGACAATTTTCACCTAGGAGCAAGTTGAGTAGAAAAGTAATCTTCTTTTTACCCACTAACTAACTCACTAACTTGTCTATTGAGTTGGTTGTCAAGCATTTATGTACTTGTTTTAAAATTTTTCTTATATGTTGGTTGTTTGTTCTCCACCTCAACTTGTGAAAGTTGACGGTTCTCTTGATCTTGATCAAAAGTTTAGGTTGAAATGGGTTGATTTAGAAGAGTTTCTATCTTCTTGAGAGACTTTTCCAAGGTACCCTGATGGAATTCTAGTTTATCTTCTAGTTTGTCTAATATTCTACACATTTTCTCTTGCTCATAATCGTCCCCAAGAAGGAGGTGTTGGTTCAGTGTAGGACCAACTGGACTAAGTGTTTGTATATGATTGATCTCATGCAGAGTCAGAATAATTCCAACCCCCAGAATTAAAATTTGAAGGATAAGGTTCGCTCGTAGGTCCTTGAAATGTATAGAATTTATTTTAACCTAGTCCTAAAGGATATCCTATCGAAGGACAATGTTCTGAAAGATGGGATGGATTTTGGCAGTAATTCCACCAAATTGTTGGATAAGATATGAAAGATGAGTAGGTGAGTTGAGTGTAATCGCTAAAGTTCGAGAAAGAGGCTGATGGATGGAAATGTGGAGTTGGCCTATAGAATGAATTATAGCTATATGAATTTGGATAGGCCATAACTGGATATTTTATTTTCTATTTTTTAATATGTGTGTGTGGTGAACCATTTCTTTTTAACCTAGATGTAATTGGGTCTCTCAACCACACTTGCATGTAAATTAATAAAAATAATATTACCAAAAAGATGAATAAAAATCAACCAAGTCTATTCTAAGGTAGATTTAGACCTAGATGACTCCTAATTGTAGATTATCTGTGGGATGTATATTGCAGTAATCTGACTACGAATTAATCAGCCAGGTAGATTGCAAGATCAGTAGGAGGTATCCGTGCCGAAACAAACGGCCTAATATGTCAAACCACTATTTTTTGAAGTTTTGCCTCTCAATCCCCTACCTAGTCACTGATTTGACAATAGTAAAATTCTAACAGTTTCCTTCTTAGGTCAATCTCCTACTGAGTTTGAGTTATTTTAGAGCCAACGTCTATTCAAATTTTATATTTAGGCTTAGATTGTGAATGAGGAGATGATTTGTGGGCCAAAGGAGGGTAATGGCTTTCCCACCTTATCTTTTTTGTGGGATTTGCCTTTAATTCGATTTTGTGCAAAAGTGTGCAAGTAAATAGATAAGTAGTACTCTAAGCAATTTTAAATCACCCAAAAGTGTTTTCTAATTTAGATGCAATGCATACTTACCTTGCCTCCAACATTCTTCAACAGTAATTTAAAAAAATAAAATTAGATAGAGGCCTATGATGTAAATCTATTCGTTTTTTAAACACTTTAATTAATGGATTACTATTGAATTAAAAATAATGAAGAAAAATTAACCACTTAGTAGATAAAGAAAATATCGTTCCTTCCCCGGCAATGGCGCCAAAATTTGATTGCCAAAAATATAGAGTTTAGGAAAGTGTTTATCTGATTTATGCTGACTTTGAATTCTTGCAATTTAACCACGGTAGCAAAAACTATGCGGGTCGAATCTGGAGGGAGGAATGCGATAGAAGCATTTCGGTATCTTTTTACAAACTAGATTAGTTAGGTTTTTCTTCTTTGTGTTAAAAGAAAATTACTATGTTAAATGTTAGAGATAAAAATATGATGGTGAAAATAGGATTGGGTTAAAAACTAGGGTTTTGAAAATATTAAGGATTAAGGCTTATTAATCATATACCACCACTAACTTGCTAACCTATACTAGATTAAACTTCACTTTGAATAATAAAAGCTATATATTAGAGTTGCATTCAATTCAAATAAGATACATAAGATGGAGAAACCCTATTTGAATAATCACTAACCAAGATCTAACATTAAACTATCAAAGTTTCCCAAGCATAGAATAAGAAGTATAACTAACATTAAACTATCAAGTCTATCTAAGTATAGAATAAGAAAAATCATTGAAAAGTATTAGTAAATAATAGATTTAACTATCGTCATGTGCCTTCATGAGTATTAACTATTTCTAAGGTCTAAGCATACATAGGATCCAATCAGCTTATTCTAACATAGAAGTAGAAGTAGCGATGGGTAGAGACTAATAAGCAATGAAGAAGATTTGCTACTCTTAAGAGAATCTAAAGTATGATAAAAGAGAAAGCAAGTAAAGAAAACAAGTAAATAAAGATAAATTAGAAAAAAATCTTATTATTGATGTTGTCACCTTCAACTACAAGAGGCTTCTCCTCCTTTACAAGCTTGAATTAGAACTAAATCTTAAAAATTATAATAGAAATTTGAAAAAGTAACTAAAGAAAAATCCTAAGTTATGATCTCTAATGTGGAGATAATTGATTATAAGAGATTTTAGTTTTTTAAATAGGCCTCAAATCTAATCAAAATAAAATACAAATTAGGAGGTTCAACTCAATCCTAATTCAGTAAGGGAATTCAATTCAGAATTGATCTGCAGCAAGTTGGTGTGTTTGTTGTTAAATATGACTAATCAAATAGCTATATTAGATAAAGTGATCAACATAATGATTGTAGACCTTTACATCCTCTTTCTGTAGCAACTTGAATCATCAGATTTGAATATTTGTAGCGAAAATTATGATCCGAATACTAAGAGGTGTCTAGTCTAAATCCAAGTCTGAATTAATTTTGAACTCCATTTAATTTGAATTATCCTCCTTATCTCCAATTAGGATTGCTTTATCTCATCCATCTTCTAGAAATACATCTTCTGATTTTAAATTTGAATTATGAAGATGATGATTTATCCTTTCCTCCTCTTAATTTTAAATTAATTTAAATTGAAACTCAAATTTAGATAGGATTAGAGATAAAATAGAAGCTTCTTGTATCCTTATCTTCTCATTTAAGTAACTATACACCATAATCAAAAAGTGAATTAAATAGCAAAGTTAAATAAAGAATAATTAAGGATAAATGTGCAAATATAATGATAATAATACAAAATTGAGATGCAATCGTCTCAAACTCCTATCATCCTAGGACGTCCATTTCTTACTACTGCCAGTGCAATTATTAATTGTAGGAACGGATCCATGAGGTTAACCTTTGGAGATATGACTAGAGAAGTCAATATCTTCAACCTAGCGAAGCAACCCCGTGATGTTGAGGATCAAACATTTGAAGTTAAACTCATAAAGAACTTGGCAAGCGAGCATAGAGAGGAAACAAAGTTGGAAGCTGAGTGTGAGTTCGAGTTAGAATCTGAGGATTTCAACCTCGATCAGATTGTTGAGTTCGTTGTGAATTGGGCATCATACTTGATTTTACCAAATCTAGATCCAACAAACTTGACTCCTTTTTCCATTGAGTCTTCTCCTTCCTTGGAATTGAAAGCTTTACCTAAGCACCTCAAGTACGTGTATATAGGCGAACAAGATACTTTTCTAGTCATCATCACAACCCATCTGACTGACAGGCAAGAAGAGAACATTATATCAATTCTTAAATAGGGAAGTCATTGGTTAGAACATGACCGAGAGGTTGAGTCCAGTCATAGTTCAACATCGTATTCATCTCAATGAAGAGGTGACACCAAAGAGAGACCTGCAACGTAGGTTAAACTTTATAATGCAAGAGGTTGTTCGTATTGAAATTTTAAAACTCCTAGATAATGGGATCATCTATCCCACTTCTGATAGCCAATGGGTCAATCATATCCATGCGGTTCCTAAGAAATCTGGTTTCACCGTAGTGAAAAATGAGAACAAAGAGTTGATCTAAACGCGGCTTCCCACAAAATTCGAGTTCGCATTGACTATAGAAAGTTAAATACTATCACTCATAAGGACTATTTCTCTCTTTCTTTCATTGATTAAATGCTTAAACGTCTAGCTAGCTACGAGTATTATTGTTTCTTGAATGGTTACTCGAGGTACAATCATATTCCCATAGCTCTGGAGAACAAAGAGAAAACCACATTTACATGTCCACTTGGAACTTTTGCCTATCGCGAATGCCTTACAGTTTATGCAATACTCCTGCAACGTTTCAATATTGCATGTTGAGTCTGTTTTCTGACATGGTAGAACAGTTTCTAGAAATTTTTATGGATGATTTCTTCATCTATAGAGATTCATTCCATCAATGTCTTCACCATTTAAAACTTGTCCTCCAACATTTTGCCGATAAAAATTTGACAATAAATTGGGAGAAATGTCACTTAATAGCAAAACATGAAATTGTCTTGGGACATGAAATCTCAAGAAAAGTGATTTAAGTGGATAGAGCTAAAATCGATGTCATAGCTAAGCTTTCTATGCCCAAATACATGAAGGATATCCGATCTTTTTAGGACACGCCGGTTTCTATCATAGGTTTATGATGGACTTTAGAAAGATTGCTAGACTATTGACTAATCTTTTAGTTAAGGATGTGTCCTTCACTTTTGATAACGAATGTATCAATTCTTGGGAGAAGTTAAAAATAGCTGATTTTCACACCAATCATTTTTGCACCAGATTGGTCAAAGCCGTAGATCATGTGCAATGCTTCAAATTTTGCTATAGGCGCTGGCTTAAGATAGCGCATTAATAACAAGTAGCATCTAATTTACCACTCGAGTAGGACCCTCAATGATGTCAGATTGAACTATACTACAACCGAGAAAGAAATAGTGTTTACTTTTGGAGAAATTTTGTCCCTACCTACTTGAGTAGAAAACTACCATCTCCACCAATCATTCTTCGCTTAGGTACCTCATACTTAAGAAGGATGCCAAAGCCCGACTCATTCGTTGGATCCTTCTTCTTCTTAAGAATTTAATCTCAAATTCGTAACAAAAGGGCGTAGAAAATGATGTCGCCGATCATCTATCTTGTATCCCCAACACCCTCACAATAAATTGCCTATTAATGATGACTTTCCCGATGAACAACTCTTAGTTGTCTTTAAGGAACCTTAGTTTGCTGACATAGTGAACTACTTAGTCACAAACCAAACTCCATCTCATTGGCAAAGCAAGATGCCTATCGATTCTTATCTCAAGTCGGGTATTTCTTTTGGGAGGAACCATATCTTTTCAAGTACTATTCCAAATAAATCATTAGGAGATGTATTCTCGATATGGAAGTCAAGGTGTTCTCTCTTTTTGTCACGAATTTGTATGCGACGGACACTTTGGTCCCCGTAAAATTGCCCAAAAAGTGCTATCAAGTGGATTTTATTGGCCCACCTTCTTCAAAGATGTCTTTGAATTTTGCAAGATGTGTCCTAGATGTCAAATGGTAGGAAGAATCTAGAAACGAAATATGATGCCCCTCAACCCAATTCTAGAAATAGAACTTTTTGATGTTTGGGGCATTGACTTTATGGGTCCTTTACCTTGCCCATTTGGAAACCAATATATATTAGTTGTTGTGGACTATGTGTCAAAATGGGTAGAAGCCATTCCTAGCAAGACTAATGACAACAAGGTTGTTAAAGTTCTTGAAAGAAAACCATTTTCTCGCGCTTCGGAACCCCTCCAGATATCATTAGCGATAATGGTACTCATTTCTGCAATAGATCTTTTAAAGTTTTTATGCGAAAATATGTCATAACACACAAATTATCTACAACTTATCATCATCAAACCAATAGGCAGGTAGAGGTCTCTGATTAGTCTCTAAAACTGCATATTTCGTACCACATCTTCACATTTATTTCATATTAAATTCTGCTAATAACACCTCTCTTGCATGTTTCTAGGTCCATGGTGTGCAATGAAGAAGAAGACCCTAAATCACTATTTAATGAGTGATTAAAGGCGTATAATATAGCTATTGACCTTAGAGAGCTGTTTTGTCAAAATTAGGGGCTGAAAATCAGAAACCGGGCGCTGAAGCCGACATAGGACAGACGGGACAGCGCGCGGCGCGAGGATCCGCGGAAACGCGGCTTTTGCCGCGTTTTCGCGGCTGTACGGGCGTGGTCGCGCCTGTACTTTGGGCCAGGGTTTGTCCCCTGGCCCCCCTTCCCCTAGTGCCTATAAATACCCCCCCAGAGGTTCTGGAGAAAGGATATGCAGAGTTTAGGGTAGTTTTCATCTCCATTTTGTAGTTTAGGTTAGTGTTCTTCTTCCTCCTTCTTTGTATTTTTCATTTCTTGTAGATCTTGTAATAGGGAGAGAGAGTGGTACATGTTGGGAAGCAAGAGTGATTGTAATAGAAGGTGACAATTTATGAAAGGTGCTCTCTTAACTTATCTTTATTTTCTTCTCTCTAATCCCTTTTACATGTGTATCTAATTTTTCTCTCATGGCAACTAACAACTAACTACTAACTAGTCTAACTTTTTATTTGATAATCCACATCAATCTAATAGCCTCTACTTGGTCTTGCTCTTACAAGAGCCATTGATGGCTCATGATGATGGATCTAACACTCTAACTTCCTAACTCTCTAACAAGCTAACATTACTTTACTCCATCTTACTTCTAGTTTTGATGGTTTAAGTGCAGCTTGTACTTGTTTTGTTGAATTGGGATGTGATGAGTTACATATGGGTCATGCTTTGAAACGCTCTTGAACCAAGGACTAGTGATTGCCAAGGATATATGTCAAGCAACTATCACTGAGAGGTTAGCATGTTGGTGGAGCCATTAGTAGTTAGTAGCCATGAGTTTTCTTTATCTTTTTACTTTGTTTTAGAAATATATCAAAAATCACAAATATCTGATCTTCTATATTTTTCACTTCTTCGTATTTCACCGTACTCTTCTCTTACCATTTTTTGTTTTCTTTTGATTCTTTCAAATATTGAAGAACTTTTAACACACACGTGAATCAATCGGTAAAGCATCTATCGCCTCTCGTCCCTGTGGATTCGACTCGTTTTAGCCTCTATGCTATAACAGAAGTATCGAGGAAGCCAAAGCACACACACTTCAAATATCGATTTCCAAACATACACTTTTTGTGCGCGGTTTTCCCCCGATCAAATTTTGGCGATTTCACGCTTTTGTTAACTATTCTTTTTTGTTTTTGGTGTGCAGGTTAAATTTTTAGCATTGCAGCGATCCACACTTGCTCTTGTGTGGTTGGGTAAATTCTTATATATTCTTATAATCTGTTGCTAATTTTTGTTTATATTACATGTACACTGCAAATAATTTTAAAAACTAAAATATGAAAATTGGATGCTTTAAAACGCTTTAGACATTTGCTTCTAGGCACGTGAGAATTTTCATTCCAATATACTGTATTTGGTTCATGCATTGTTGTGATCTTGATGGAGGTTTACATATTTCATAGCATATAGTTAGGACAAACACGTGGGTGATTTACTCTCTTTGTGTGTTCATTCTTATCTATATTGCACATTTGCATGAATTGAATTTAAGGGTAAAACCCAAGACAACATAAGGTGGGGAAGTCATTACCCTCCCTTAGCCCAAAAATCACCTCCCCACTGACACAACCCAAGCCTAAATAAAACTTGCTAGAGTCAATGGGGATTCACCTACCCCGAGTCCAATTTTCAACCATCTTATCCACAATTTTCACAATATTCACTCTCCGATTTTGATTCATATACTCATTTTCCTAAACCACCAATTGAAGAAAAATCATCATTGGAAAGGAGTTTGGAAGAAGTAATAGAGGCCCAAAAACAATTTGAAAAAATGGTAGCCTCATCATGTCCATAAAATTTCCAAAGTTCATGTAGTTCTTTTCCAGAACGACTCAAAGGAAAATCATTATGGGAAAAAACTATGGAATTTGTGCAAGAGATCGAGCGCATAATGCAAAATACGATTAACTTTCCATGTCCACCAAATGTTCCTACGACTCACGAATCATGTCACTTTGGAAATCCAGCTTCAATTTCATCATACCAACCTGAACTTGACCAACATCAAATTTTTGATAGTTTGGCAAGTTATCCATTTTATAAAATTGAACTTGAAGATGAATGTAAACCTGAGCTTCAACATAGCGATTCGAGTCTAATCCTTGAATCAATATCGACTCCCGTAGTGTTACCTAAACTAAGTAACATTCTTGAGCCAGTTTTGATTCTCATAATTTCTAAACTTGAATCAATCATTTCACCCATTCACATTCCTTCCATGGACGAAAATCAAGATTCAATTTCTTTACATCCTTTTGAACTTGCCCAAAATTTTGGTAACCACCTTGACATTTTAGCAAGTTATCCTTTTCCCAAAATGAACTTGAACCTGAATGTGATCCTTAACCTCATGTGAGTAATTCTATTTCACTTTTTGATTCAATAATGACCCCGGTATCTTTACCAGATTTTTTTCTCTATTCCGGAGTCAACATTGAATCCTGCACTCGTACACCGTGAAATTGAATCATCAATGTCTTATGGTCAACTTCATTGCTGGAGAAAGTGTGTGAACATCAATTCTTTGGTTTGGACCCTATTTTTGAACCAATTTTGACTTATTGTTGACTCTCGACTTGATCTGAGCCAAATTCCTGAGTCAGTGTTGATTTTTATTCCTGCTCCATTTGAGTTCAAATCAATCATCTTCCAAAATCACACTTCATTGTTGGACAAGGATGTTGAGAAAAATGACTCAGTAATTATTATTAAAAATTAAAAATTAGATGGGGATACACTTTTAAATAAGACCATTCACGCAATCATTATATTACTGGGTCATATTAGAGAGGCCATTGGTAGGTTCCTTCAAGATTCACATTATCAAGATTGGGTAGCAACACTAGCCCAATCAGACCACCACCGGAGCCACCACCATGAGGTAATTTTTCTTCTATTCTCATTTGTTTCATGTCTATACACATTCACGATGCAATGCGGACAATGCATAAGATAAGTGTGGGGGAGGGTTTACTAACATAGTTAGTTTGACATTTTTTTTCTTTTACACTTCTTTTTAGGAACTTTTTAAAATTTTCTTTAGTATAAAAACTCTTTTCTATTCTTTTTACAAAACTTTTTGACATAAGGGAAATAGTTTTGATTTATTTTTAAGAAAATTAAGATTATCTTAGGAATTAGGAAGACCTAAAATTATGAATTTTTAAATGAAGTCAAAATAATAGATCTTATTTAAATTTTAGGATAAGAAAGTAAGATTGGAAAGATAATTTGATCTTGAATTTTTGCCTTCGATTCATGTACTTCACACTTACATAATTTTTAGTATTGAAATAAAGACTGAAAATGTCATTAAAAAATATGTATAAAAAATAATTAAAAAAATGATGATCATAGAAACCACTTATTGAAGTTTGGGAAATTATGCCTCAGGAAGCATGATTATTCACGCCTAAAACGGTGGATAAAAATAAAAATAATCCCCTTTTGTTTTGTGGCCCTGTTTACTCGAGTCCTTAAGTCCGAGAGATGTTTTCTCAACTGGTTCCCTAAGATCATCTGGTTTGGGAGTCAACGGCAAAAGGCTCACTACCCGAGTAAATAAGAAAGCCTAAGAAAACTAAAGGAAGAAAAAAATATATATAAGAAAAATATATATATTAAGTTGGTATAAAGGCTACGAAAAAACAAAAAACAGTGAAAAGATGGAAGGGACTAGAAACGAAAGGAAGGATGATTAAGAAAAGATAACTCTGCACTTGTAGTTGGACTGTATGATCAGGACTCAAGTAATTCCAGTTGCAAATTTCTTTACCACTAATTTGCCATCTGGACGTACTAAGGATGCAAGAGCCTAAGCTCTGATACCACCCTGAAACGCCCCGATCTTGCGGGTACGAAAACGTTAGTGCGATGTATATACGCGGTCAGAAATACCCTCACGTATATATGCTAAGCATCAGTACAGGTAAGAATCAGAGTACGGAAGCACCTGGTGCATTATACATTCCAACACATGAGTTCAATCACAAAGTTATCATAGGAAGTGACCCAATATTAAAATAATATTACATCACCAATATGGTGCAAATGCGAATACAAGAAGATGTATAAGTATGAACAGTATAAAAAGAGGCTCAGAGTCATAACAGGAAAACTCTAGAGCCGAGCAGGAGGGCCTGGAAGGATAGGGCTCTAGACGGTCTGCAGAGGATCCACACTTTAGCTGCGCCACTCTGATCAGCAATTGGGAGAATCCACACGCTACAAGCTCCAAAATCGGAACATGAGGATCCAGAGGGGTCAGAACTCCCCGGCGAGTAGTGATGCGAAAGCCAGATGGCGTGCTGAGATAAGCACAAGTGTATCGATAAATCCAAGTTATAAATATGCATTGTAAATTGTGTCATGAGCACAATCATGCAGGAACAAGTAGATATACAGTAATCAATATCAGGCCGGGAATATGTATGATATAAGATGATAAGAGCAGGTAACGAAGCGATGAATAAAGTAGACAAGGTAACACCAGATATCTCCTAAACTAACATAAAATCGATAAAACCAATAAAATTGAATAAAACTGATTACGAGCAATACCGATCGCACAAGCTTAGGTCACGGCTCCATAAGACTAGCACATCGAAGGAATAATCCAAACAAGGAAACCCTCATCTTTATACCTTTATCCCGTGTCACCGTAATCCAAGCACATACAACCCGAGTTACAAAACAACACAACAAATTGTATATTAGTATCTTATTATGATTGGGGCCGTGTAAGTTGTAGGCTTCATTATGCGTCCCATTCCACCACATACTTCCACTTACAACTTATAGAGCAAGTTATTTGAAAACTGATAAAATTCGACGAATCATGTTTAGGATGGGCCCCGTACATGCCCGGGACAACGGTCCAGGAGTATCCGGTGCTGAGCCGGAACGTACCGCTAGGTACCGGGACTTATTTACGCCCGAACAGAAATAGAGTATCATAGATCCCATAGAAATAGGCTTAGGGCGTGTGCATACCCGACAGGAATAAACAGGAGTAGGGGTGCCAGCACACCCCACGGAATCCCTGGTGGCCGCAGGTGATCCCTCAAGTATGTGGCCACGCATAACTCGATAAGACCACCATGAACATGATTATTCAGGACCCATCAGTTTTCCCCAAACCGAGTGCAAGTTGTTTTATAATAATTTATTATGCAATTATCAATTTATGGGAATAGCAGGAGCAAGACATGATCAGAAATTCAGGAGTACATGAGTATATGTATAACAGGAGTACAGGTCACTGTATATAAACAGGATAACAAGTACAAGATTCAAGTCACTGTATGTAATACACGATAACAAATATAGTATTCCTGTAAATGTGATAATCACATGTCAGGTATTAATATGTTAGGAGACGGGTGATAAGTCATGACATAACAAGGACAAGTGTTAAGTAGTAGCAAGTCAGGTGTCAGGTGATGACACATCAGCTGTCAAGTGATACAGACAGGTGTCAGGTATTTGCATGTAGATGACAGGTATTAAGTAATAGCATGTAAAGTGTTAACATATCAAGCATGTACTTGGTAAGTGATAAAGTAATAGCTGAGCACAATCAAGCAGAGCTGAGCAAGCTGGGGCGAAGCTAATGTACAACTCTAAATGCTATCACGCTCGGCGTGGTTACCGCTCGCAGCGTAGCTAGACACACGTGTCGCAGCAAGCGTATGAACGACATACTTCTGCTCACGGCGAAGCCAATCTCACGGGGTAACGACGCTCGGACGGAGCAAGCGATAAAGTGTTTACGCTAGGTCCGCCTTGAAATCACCTAGAGGGAGAGTGAATAGGTGATTATGCTAATCAATGCAGAAATTTAAAAATGAGATGATGCAATAATCACTCAAAGCAAGATTAGAAGCTGAATACCCTGTGAAGGACTCTGAACTCCTTCCTCGTGATTCCTCTAAATAAGAGTTTGAGGTGCACAATGCAATCTTGTTGTGAGAGTGTAGATTGACAATATAAGAATGAACGAAAAGCAAGTAAATAACACAACCAATCGCAAACACAGAGATTTGTTTCGAGGTTTGAGCACCCAGCTCTACGTCCCCGCCTTCACCCAGAAGGTTTCTGATCCACTAGAAATTTCACAAAGGATTACAACCACTAGGGAGTACCCAACTCTTCAATCACACTCCTCTAGACCAGAGGTAGTGGAGCCACAAATACAATATCACTTGGTGATCAAAAGATCACAAACTCTCTTTTGAAAAACTTTTCTTTACAAAACCCTAGAGAATAATGTATAGGATTGAAGCTCAAGGTTTGTAAGTGAAAAATAAAACAAAGTAGAAGAGAGTTTTGATTCAAAAACTTCAGAGAAAAATCAGAGATTAGAGCACAAAAACTGAGAATAAAAACTTCTTTCAAGAATACTCAAACTTTTTATTTCTTTGCAAATGTTGTTGTTATTCTCCTCAACCCCATCCACCCCTATTTATAGGATATAGGAAGGGATTAAAGGGTAAATATTAATTTTGACTAATCAGGAAGGATAAGACTCAAAACCAGCTTAAAACCACATTTGGAGAATAAAAACACGTTTTAAAACATGTTTTAAAAAAAAACTAGCCGTTTGGTTGAGAAAACACTCACGGTCGACCGGCCGGTCGACCGGTTTTAAAATTTTTTGACCGTTAGCAGGCTCCGGTCGACCCCCGGTCGACCGTCCCAAACAGAGAGTTGGGTGCAGTCAGTCGGTCGCCCGACATGGGGCCCGGTCGATGGCCCGGTCGACTGGATAACGTGCACACATGCACGCACCCAACGGTCAGAACTGCGATCAATCGCGTGGTCGACCGTTCTGACCTGTAATAGAGCTGGTCGACCGCCCGGTCGACCACAACAGGTCAAAACAGAAATTTTGAGAAAATATTTTTGAAGATATATTTATTTTCAAAAATGATTTTTGTCAAGACTTTGTAAAATATAATAAATTGAGTTTGCAAATACTGAAATAGGTCTATTAAAATATTTTACATAAGAGACAAAAATAATCTTTTGAAAAACATGTGCAATTTTGTGTGTGGGGAATTTGAGCTTCAACACTATATATTATCCTTTAACAAACTAAAATATAAAGACTATATAGGAAGATGTCTCTGAACCGCGTTGCCGAGCTAGAGATTCCTCTCCTATGAAAAATCGCTCTTGCGCCATTAACCTTACAACATGCTTGTAGCGTCATCAACTTTGCAACATGCTTATAGAAATCTAAAGCTATCAAGACTTGTACAAACCTGAAATTCATTCTAGAATCTTTATTAGTATCAAATAACTTTTATATGTTTTGTTATCATCAAAACGTATATAAATGGAGAGTGTAACCATTTGGACCAACAATCTTCCAATTTTTGATGATGACAAAACATACAAGCTATAACACAAGATATATAAGGGAGGTAAAAACTTCCCTCAAATAATGCTATATTAAACAAGTAATGCAAAATGACAACTTATTATTATTATTTGAGAAAACAAAACAAAAACACTAAACACCAAACACCAAAGCACAAACCAAAACAAAAACACACATATTTCTCTCCTTTTTGTCATACATCAAAAAGGGATATAATAGTAAGGAAACTTATTTAGTCAATAACACAAACATTTAGTTCACCACATATAAAAGAAAACCTATTGAAGTCAAGTGGTTTAGTGAAAATATCGATAAGTTGAAAATCAGTAGAAACATAATCAATATCAATATCACCTTTCTCAAAATGATCTCTAAGGAAGTGATATCTAATCTCAATGTACTTGGTCTTACTATGTTGATTTGCATTCTTAGTCATATGAATTGTACTAGTATTATCACAAAATATTTTAATATGGTCATAATGCAAATCATAATTAAGGAGAATATGTTTCATCCAAAGGACTTAAGCACAACATGCCCCTGCCGCAACATACTCCGCCTCGGTGGTTGAGAGGGCTACCGAGTTTTGTTTCTTAGAAGACCATGAAACAAGACAATTACCAAGAAATTAACATGTTCCACTAGTACTCTTCCTATCCACTCTATAACCCGCATAATCAACATCCGAAAAACTCGTCATTGAGAATTGTTCGGTCTTCGAATACCATAGACCCATTCCAATAGTGCCCTTAATAAAACGAATAATGCGTTTTACCGCAATTAAATGAGATTTTTTAGGACAAGATTGGAATGTAGCACAAAGACACACACTAAATATAATATTCGGCCTACTAGTCATTAAATACAATAAACTACCAATCATGCTTCCATATAATTTTATGTCAATACTCTTACCTTGGTCATCCTTGTCAAGCTTGGTGGTAGTAGCCATGGGAGTATTGCAAATTTTTGAGTCTTCAAGCCTAAATTTCTTGATGAATTCCTTAGAGTACTTGGCTTGACATATGAAGATCCCATCACGCATTTGCTTGATTTGGAGTTCAAGAAAATAGTTCAATTCACCCATCAATGACATCTCAAATTCACGTTGCATACATTGTTCAAACTCCTTGCAAAGTAATTCATTAGTAGAACCAAAGATTATATCATCAACATATATTTGTACTATAAGAATGTCACTACCAACATGTTTAGTAAATAATGTGGTGTCTACTTTGCCTTTAACAAAATTATTTGATAGAAGAAAACTAGAAAGCCTTTCATACCAAGCTCTTGGGGCTTATTTTAAACCATACAATACTTTATCTAGTTTGAAAACAAAATTTGGATGTATATAATCCACAAAACCGGGGCAATGTTCAACATATACTTCCTCATCGATAAAACCATTTAAAAATCATTTTTTACATCCATTTGAAAAAGTTTAAAATTCTTATAGGATGCATAAGCTAGTGTGATCCGTATGGCTTCTAGCCTTGCTCCCGGTGCAAAGGTCTCCTCAAAGTCGATTCCTTCAACTTGAGTGTAACCTTGGGCCACTAACCTAACCTTATTCCTAACAACATTACCTGACTCATCCAACTTGTTCCTAAAAAATCACTTAGTACCAATTATTGGTCTATCATGGGGTCTAGGACCAAGATGCCAAACTTGGTTGAGCTCAAATTGATTGAGCTCTTCTTGCATAGAAGCAACCAATATGAGTCACCCTCAGCTTCGAGGATGTTTTTGGGTTCAAAATGAGATATGAATGCATAATGCCTACACAAATCATGGTGTTTGGAGCGAATGGTTACCCCCTTTGATACATCACCTATGATGAGATCTTTGGGATGATTTGAGGCGTATCTCCAATCTTTAGGAAGTGGTTGTGATGGTTCCACTTCATCCTTTTGAACTTCATCATTAGGTTCTTGCTTGTCTTCTTGGATGGGTGAGTCCTTCAAGGATATTTTCTCCATATCCTCACCTAATGAGTCAATCTCTACAACATTCTCAACAAATGCATTAGATTTCTCAAATTTAACATGCATAGATTCTTCAATAGTAAGGGATGATTTATTGAACATTCTATATGCTTTGCTAGTACTAGAATAACCAACAAAGATTGCTTCAAAAGCCTTAGCATCAAATTTGCCCAAATTATCTTTGGTGTTCAAAAGAAAACACTTGCATCCAAAAACTTTAAAATATGAAACATTTGATTTTCTTAAATGATAAATTTCAAAAGAAGTTTTGGAAGTATTTTTACACAAGTAAATTCGGTTCGATATATAGCATGCGGTGTTTACGGCCTTAGCCCATAAGTATTAAGGGAGCCCGTATTCACTTATCATAGTCCTAACCATTTCTTGAAGAGTTCTATTCTTCCGTTCAACTACTCCATTTTGTTGTGGAGTTTTAGGACATGACATTTCATGCTTAATTCCTTTTTCATCACAAAAAATCATAAAGAGTTGGTTGACAAACTCACCATCTCTATCACTTCTTATTCATAAAATCGAAAATCCTTTTTCTTTTTCAACCCTTTTTCGAAAAGTCTTAAAATGTGAAAAAGTTTGATCTTTATGCTCCAAAAAGAAAACCCAAGTGAAACGAGAGAAATCATCGACTAAAACAAAAACATATCTATTTCTATTTAAGCTTTTAGTTTTAGTTGGTCCAAAAAGATCCATGTGAATCAATTCTAATGGCCTAGATGTCATGATATCCTTGATTGGTTTGAAAGAAGACTTGGTTTGTTTCCCAAGTTGGCACGCACCACAAATGCAGTCTTTTTCAAACTTCAAATAAGGAATACCCTTCACCAATTCCTTAGAATTTATTCTAGAAAGATGATCAAAAGAGGCATGGCCTAATCTTCTATGTCACAACCATGAAATCTCATCAAAAGCATTTAAATATTTTATAGTGCAATCCAAATTAAGCATATCAATAATATAGACATTATTTTCACGAAATCCAGTGAGAATACATTCATTGGTTTTACAATCAAAGATTTTGCAAGAAGATTCATCAAAAACAACTTTAAGACCACGATCACATAGTTGACTAATACTAAGTAAATTATGTTTAAGCCCATCAACAAGAACTTCATTTTCAATTAAAGGAGATGTACCAATCTTAATGTTACCTATACCGATGATGGTGCCCTTGGAGTCATCTCTGAAGGTGACGGTGCCACCTTCAATGTACCTCGATAGGATTGCGAAATTGTTGATGTCCCATGTCATATGCCTTGAGTAACCACTATCAAGGTACCACCGCTCCTTACGTCTTGGAGTCTTGGTGTATACCTATATTAAATACTTTAATGCTTGATTTTGGTACCCATATTTTTTTGGGTCCTAATGCGTTAGTGTTTCGAACCCAAACATGATTATCATACTATTTATATGATCATAATAAAATTTAGCTAAATGACCATTCCGGCCACAATAAGTACATTTATAAATTCTTCCATATTTAAAAGCATAATGAGCATGTGGTTTGTGAACATGTGATTTGTGAGAATGGGATGTTTTTGCATGATTGACATATGATGTGTTGGCATGACGAACATGTGGAGTTTTAGCATGAGATGTTTTATCATGTTTAGCATGAGGAGTATGCATGTGCTTCTTTGAAAACATTTCTTCTAATTTAGTATTGTTAAAAGCACATTATTTTAAAATATTTCCCAAATCATTTATTTTAGTTTTTAACATAGAAAACTCATTTTCATCAATTTTAGGATATTTAGCTTTGCAAGCAACTCTATAGGCATTAAAATCTCTTTGTGTTGAAATAAGAGTAGAAGATAATTCATCCTTTTCTTTTGAAGAAATAGCAATTTGATTTTTAAGCATTTCATTTTCCTTTTTCAATTTTAAACAATCTTCCTTTGTAGAATTAAAACTTTCTGAAAGTTCAATGAAAGCTTGTAATAACAATTTTTTACTTATTTCACTATCATCATCATATGGTTCGGTAGTTACCTTAGGTGTGTTTGCCATGAAACACACATTGGCCGTGTCAACTTTATCTTCAGATTCACTTTTCGAATCCCTAGTGGCTTTGTACACCTTCTTTTCAAACGGTTTCTTTTGCTTCAAGGAGGAAGATATCTTTTTCTTGAAATCTGGACAATCGGTCATGATGTGTCCAGGTTTCTGACAGTTGTAGCATATGATCTTTTTTTCCTCCTTTCCTTCCCATCTCCTTCTATAGTTGAGCTTATTCTTCTAATATATTCTTTTTACATTTCTCACAAGAAGAGATAGCTCTTCATCATCTTCTTCATCTCCTTCATCATCGTAGTTGGTGGAGGTAGACTTGAAAGTTATAGACTTTTTCTTTTGAGGTGCCGCTTCTTCTCTACCCTTTTTCTCCATCTCATGAGTCTTAAGATTTTCAATAAGACTTATAAGCTCCATCTCGTCTTTGTCATTCAATTCCTTCAAGGTGGTAGTTTTGATTTCCCATGATGGAGGGAGAGCACGAATCACCTTACGCACCTTTTGGTCGTTGTTGATTTCGTCATTTAGAAAAGCAAGAGCATTTGTGATTTTAGTAAACTTAGTAATCATATCATCAATAGATTCATTTTCTTGCATTTTAAAGCATTCATATTGAGAACACAAGAGATCAATTTTAGCTCTCTTAACTTGTGATGTTCCCTCATGAGTGACCAATAAGTGTTGCCAAATCTCATAGGCGGACTTGCAATGGATAACCCGTGTTAAGCTAAAAGTAAGGCATTTTGAGCCTTCGAATTCGCATCAAATTCCTTGGAGGTAAGATCGGACCAAGTGTCCTCTTCACCTTCGGGTGTACTATAGGGTTTGGTCAAGGACTTAGCAACTCGGCTACCTAGAGATTGCAAAAAAATATTCAACCTAACTTTCCATGTGGGAAAGTTGAGTCCATCAAATTTAGGAGGGGTCTTAATGTTATCGACCATCTTTACTAGTGTATGAATGAAGATATGAAAATAGTGATTAGCAATTTATAGGATCTCTCTAAGGATGTGAAGCCAAAAACTAGAGTACTAACTCTCATACCAATTGAAATCACCTAAAGGGGGTGAATAGGTGATTATGCTAATCAATGCACAAATTTAAAAATGAGATGATGCAACAATCACTCAAAGCAAGATTAGAAGCCGAATATCCCGTGAAGGGCTCTGAACTCCTTCCTCGTGATTCCTCTAAATAAGAGTTTGAGGTGCACAATGCAATCTTGTTATGAGAGTATAGATTGACAATAGAGGAATGAACGAAAAGCAAGTAAATAACACAAGTAAACCAATCACAAACACAGAGATTTGTTTCGAGGTTCGAGCACCCAGCTCTACGTCCCCGCCTTCACCCAGAAGGATTTCCGATCCACTAGAAATTCCACAAAGGATTACAACCACTAGGGACCAACTCCTCAATCACACTCCTCAGTCCAGAGGTAGTGGAGCCACAAATACAATAATCACTTGGTGATTAAAAGACTACAAACTCTCTTTTGAAAAACTTTTCTTTACAAAACCCTAGAGAATAATGTATAGGATTGAAGCTCAAGGTTTGTAAGTGAAAAATAAAACAAAGTAGAAGAGAGTTTTGATTCAAAAACTTCAGAGAAAAATCAGAGATTAGAGCACAAAAACTGAGAATAAAAACTTCTTTCAAGAATACTCAAACTTTTGATTTCTTTGCAAATGTTGTTGTTATTCTCCTCAACCCCATCCACCCCTATTTATAGGATATATGTAGGGATTAAAGGGTAAATATTAATTTTGACTAATCAGGAAGGATAAGACCCAAAACCAGCATAAAACCACATTTGGAGAATAAAAACACATTTAAAACATGTTTAAAAAACTAGCCGTTTGGCTGAGAAAACACTCACGGTCGACCGACCGGTCGACCGGTTTTCAAAATTTTTTGACGTTAGCAGGCTCCGGTCGACCGTCCCAAACAGAGAGTTGGGTGCAGTCAGTCGGTCGACTGCCCGGTCGCCCGACATGGGGTCCGGTCGACCGCCGGGTCGACCGAATAACGTGCACTCATGCACGCACCTAAAGGTCAGAACTGCGGTCGACCATTCTGACCTGTAATAGAGCCGATCGACTGCCCGGTCGACCGTAACAGGTCAAAATAGAAATTCTGAGGAAATGTTTTTGAAGATATGTTTATTTTCAAAAATGATTTTTGTCAAGACTTTGTAAAATACAATAAATTGAGTTTGCAAATACTAAAATAGGTCTATTAAAATATTTTACACAAGAGACAAAAATAATCTTTTGAAAAACACGTGCAATTTTGTGTGTGTGGGAAATTTGAGCTTCAACACTATATACTATCCTTTAACAAACTAAAATATAAAAACTATATAGGAAGATGTCTCTGAACCGCGTTGCCGAGCTAGAGCCTCCTCTCCTATGAAAAATTCCTCTTGCGCCATCAACCTTACAACATGCTTGTAGCGCCATCAACTTTGCAACATGCTTATAAAAATCTAAAGCTATCAAGACTTGTACCAACCTGAAATTCATTCTAGAATCTTTATTTGTACCAAATAGCTTTTATATGTTTTGTTATCATCAAAACGTATATAAATGGAGAGTGTAACCTTTTGGGCCAACAATCTACCAGGCATAGCATAGAGAAAGTCTGGAGGACTTTAAACCTCAAAGGTTGTACCCAGAGGCTAGGCCCGAAGGCAAGAGTACAGGCAGAAAGTGTTAGTTCCAAATAGCACAAAAATAGAACCCAGAAACAAATACATAATGCAGATACAAGTTGACCCGAGGGAGCGGGGAAGTCCAAAAGGAAAGCGAGAACACTCACCTAAATATGAAAAAATACTGTGAAATTCCTGATGTCCGGAATCCAGGAAACCAACGCGTAAACGCGTTCTAATAAAAAGGAGGAGAGAGAATGAAGACGCGGGAGTCGCATCGCGTAGATTTCCACAAACGCGAGGTTCGAGACCCGCATTTAAGTCAGAACATGAGAAGAACGCAGACGCGAGCATGAGCTCCGCGTCATGTTAACACAAGAACGCGAGGATCGCGTTATGGAATTGCTTAGACGCAGGGTGAACTCCGCGTCTTACAATCACACAACAAGAGAAAGAGAGAGACAGGAAAATAAGAGGGAGACGCAGGGAAAGAAGTGTGAGAAAGACGCAGGGATGGGAGAAAAGGAGAGATGCAGGTTGGGAGAAAAACAGAGAAGGAAATAAAAAGGAAAGGAAAGGAAAGGAAAGAAGGAAGGAAAGGAAAGAAGAGGAAAGGAAAGAAAGAAAGAAGGGAAGGGGGAGGCAGGCCGGCGGTTGCCGGCGGTGGCCGGAGGTGGCCGGAGATGGCCAGAAGTGGCCGGAAGCAGGCGGCCAAAGCCCCAAACCCAAGCAATTTAGAGGGTGCAAGTGTTGGCCCAAGAGGTTACACTCTCCATTTATTTAAAGTTTTGATGATAACAAAACAAATAGAAGCTATATGGTACTAATAAGTTTGTTCAAGATAAGTTTCAGGTTAGTACAATTTTGAAGGACATTGCTTAGTTATTGTAAAGATTTTCTAGGTTCATGGAGCAAACAAGGCATATGGCACAAGAGGGACTGTCCATAAAAGAGAAGGCTCTAGCAAGGCATTACATGGCTCAAGACTTCATTTTTGCTCAAGAGACTTCATTAGATTTGTTTTTAGTTTTATAATTTTGTTAAAGAATGGTGAATAGGTTTGAAGCTCAAATTCCCACACACAAGTTTTGCGCACATGTCATTTCTAAAAATTTCTCCTATATATATGCACAAAATATTTTTAAATATAGTTTTTTGCTTATAAACTAAATTTTGTGTATTATACATAGTTCAAATCAAAATTATTTTGTAACACATCAAAATCTCCTCAAAAATCTTTTTCAAATTCAGTTTTTGACCTGAGCCGGTCGATCGACCGGTCGACCGACTCTATGTCAGGTCAGATCGGTCGACCGACCGGTCGACCGGGATTCTGACCGTTGGGTGCGTGCATGTGTGCACGTTTCCCGGTCGACCGGGCGGTCGACCGGACCCCACTACGGTCGACTGACCTTCGGCCGACTATAAGCAAGCAACTCTCTGTTTGTTGCGGTCGACCAAGCGGTTGACCGGGGGCCGCAACGGCTCTTTTATCTTGAAACCCGGTCGACCGACCGGTCGACCGTGGCTGTGTTTCAGCCTGTAACGGCTATTTTAATACACGTTTTTAAACGAGATTTTTGTCTTTAAATGTGTTTAGGGGCTGTTTTCTGGGTCAAATACTTCCTAATTATCATTTTGTTAGTTTACCCTTTAATCCCTAACTCTATCCTATAAATAAGGGCGATTAGGGTTGTGAGATTAACAACAATCATTTTGCAAAATATTCAAAGTTTAAAGAGCTTTCAAAAGAGTTTTGTTCTTGGTTTTTGTGCTGAAAAATCTCTCTCATTTCTGAAGTTTCAGTTTCAAAACTCTCTCAAATTCTATTTTCTTTTTCCCATTTACAATACTAGAGCTTCAATTCTACTCATTGTTCTACAGAGCTTTTGTAAGGGAAAAGGATTTTTCAAAAGAGAGTTTGTAGTCTGTTGATCACCAAGAGAATACTTGTACTTGAGATTGTGGAGTTGGGTACTCCGGTATGATTGTAACTCTTTGTGAAGTTATAGTGGTTAGAAACCTTCTGGGTGAAGGCGGGGACGTAGAGCTGAGTGCTCGAACCTCGAAAAAATTCTCGGTGTTTGCGTTTGGTTTACTTGCTTCTTGCTTTAATTCCTTGCCTTATACTTATTGCTTCTTATTCATTGCTTCATTTACTTGCTCTACATATTCATTGCTACATTGTACTTGCTCTTCATATTGTTTGCTATATACTCTTGTTTCATATTCATATTGTCGATCATATACTCATACAACAAGATTGCAATACGCACCTCAAACTCTTATCTAGAGGAATCACGAGGAAGGAGTTCAGAGCCTTTCACGGGATATTCGGCTTCTAGTCTTATTTTGGGTGATTGTTGCATCATAAGTTTTATTTGTTCATTGATTAGCATTATCACCTATTCACCCCCCTCTAAGTGATTTCAATTGGTATCAGAGCTAGGACTCTAGTTTGTGGCTTAACATCCTTAGAGAGATCCTAAAAATTTGCTAATCACTATTTGCATTCTTTCATTCATACACTAGTAAAAATGGCCGACAACATTAAGACCCCTCTAAAATTTGATGGACTCAATTTTCCCATTTGGAAGGTTAGGATGACTATCTTTCTACAATCCCTAGGTAGTTTAGTTGCTAAATCCTTGACCAAACCCTATAGTAGACCCGATAGTGAGGAGAGCACTTGGTCTGACTTTACCTACAAAGAATATGAGGCTAATTCTAAGGCCCAAAATTTCCTTCTCACCGCCTTGAATGAGGATGATCTTACACGGGTTATACATTGCCAATTCACCTATGAGATTTGGCAACACTTGTTGGTCACACACGAGGGGACATCACAAGTCAAGAGAGCTAAGATAGATCTCTTGAGGTCCCAATATGAAAGTTTTAAAATGCTTGAAGATGAATCTATTGATTCTATGATTACAAGGTTTACTAAAATTACTAATGCTCTTTCCTCTTTAGGTGTTGATATAAGCAATGATCAAAAGGTGCGCAAAGTGATTCGAGCTCTTCCTTCATCATGGGAGATCAAGGCTACCACCTTAAAGGAGTTGAATAATAAAGATGAAATGAATCTCATAAGTCTTATTGGAAACCTTAAGACTTATGAGATGGAAAAGAAGGCAAGAGAAGAAGCGGTACCTCAAAAGAAGAAGTCCATAACTTTCAAGTCTTCCTCCACTGTTGACGACGATGAAGAAAATGAAGAAGATGATGAGGAGCTATCTCTTCTAGTAAGAAATGTGAAGAGGATGTACCGTAAGAATAAACTCAACTTTAGAAGGAAATTAGAAGGGAAGGAGGACAGAAGAATCATATGCTACAATTGCCCGAAGCCCGGACACATTATGGCCAATTGCCCGGATTTCAAGAAAAATGTGACTTCCACCTTCAAGCAAAAGAGGCCGGTTGAAAAGAAAGCATACAAAGCCACATAGGATTCGGAAAGCGAGTCCAAAGATGAGGTGGACACGACAAATATGTGTTTCATGGCAAACACACCCAAGGTAACCACTCAACCCCTTGATGAAGAAAATGAAATAAGTAGAGAAATGTTAGTTCATGCCTTTGTTGAACTTTCTGAAAGCTTTGATGACAAAAGGTAGAATGGTCTAAATTGAAAAAGGAAATTGAGTTGCTTAAACACCAATTTGCAATTGTTTCAAAAGAAAAGGAAGAATTCTTCTAATCTTGTTTCAACTAAAAGAGAATTTGATGCTTATAAAGTAGCTTGTAAAGCAAAATTTCCAAAAGTTGATGAAAATGAACTTTCTTTGTTAAAAATTAGAATTGTTGATTTTGAAAATGTTTTAAAGAATTGTGCTTTTAATATTAAGAAATTAGAGGAAATGTTTGCAAAGAAGCACACTCCACATGTTAAGACAACCCATGCTAAAAATGCTCATCATGTCAACACTCCTCATGTTAAATCTACTCATGCACACAAGTCACATGCTAGTAAGCCACACACTCATTATGCATTTAAATATGGAAGAGTTTATAGATGTACTTATTGTGGTCGAAATGGCCACTTAGCTGAATTTTGCTAAGATCAAATAAATAGATCTAATAATATTGTGTGGGCTCATGACACTAACACTTTAGGACCCAAGAAAATATGGGTACCAAAATCAAGTCCTAAATTATTTGATGTAGGTACACACCAAGGCTCCAAGACGTAAGGAGCGGTGGTACCTTGATAGTGATTGTTCAAGACATATGACATGGGATATCAATAACTTTACAACCCTATCAAGGTACGTTGAAGGTGGCACCGTCACCTTCGGAGATGACTCCAAGGGCACTATCATCGGTATAGGTAACATTCAAATTGGTGCATCTCCTATTATAGAAAATGTTGTTTTAGTTGATGGACTTAAACATAACTTGCTTAGTATTAGTCAACTTTGTGATCGTGGTCTTAAAGTTGTTTTTGATGATTCCTCTTGCAAAATCTTTGATTGTAAAACCAATGATTGTATTCTCACCGGTTTTCGTGATAATAATGTCTATATCATTGACATGCTTAATTTGGATTGTTCTAATAAATGCTTGAATGCTTTTGATGAGACTTCTTAGCTTTGGCATAGAAGATTAGGACATGCATCTTTTGAACATCTTGCTAGGATTAATTCTAAGGAATTGGTGAAGGGTATTCCTTGCTTGAAGTTTGAAAAAGACCGCATTTGTGGTGCGTGCCAACTTGGGAAACAAACCAAGTCTTCTTTCAAACAATCAAGGATATCATGTCAACTAGGCCATTAGAATTAATTCACATGGATCTTTTTGGACCAACTAAAACTAAAAGCTTAAATGGTAGTAGATATGCATTTGTTTTAGTTGATGATTTTTCCTGTTTCACTTGGGTTTTCTTTTTGGAACACAAAAATTAAACTTTTTCGCATTTTAAGATTTTTCGAAAAAGGGTTGAAAAAGAAAAGGGTTTTTCGATTTTGAAAATAAGAAGTGATAGAGGTGGTGAGTTTGTTAACCAACTCTTCATGACTTATTGTAATGAAAAGGGAATTAAGCATGAAATGTCATGTCCTAGAACTCCACAACAAAATGGAGTAGTGGAAAGAAGAATAGAACCCTTCAAGAGATGGTTAGGACTATGATAAGTGAATATGACCTCCCTCAATATCTATGGGCCGAGGCCGTAAATACCGCATTCTACATATCAAATCGTATTTATTTGTGTAAAAATTCTTTCAAAACCTCTTTTGAAATTTATCATTCTAGAAAATAAAATGTTTCATATTTCAAAGTTTTTGGATGCAAGTGCTTTGTTTTGAATACTAAAGATAACTTGGGTAAATTTGATGCTAAGGCTTATGAAGCAATATTTGTTGGATATTCTACTACTAGCAAAGCTTATAGAGTATTCAATAAATCTTCTCTTACTATTGAAGAATCCATGCATGTTAAATTTGAAGAATCTAATGTTGTTGTTGAGAATGTTGTAGAGATTGACTCATTAGGTGAGGACATGGAGAAAATTTCCTTGAAGGACTCACCCATTCAAGAAGAAAAGCAAGAACCTATTGGTGAAGTTCAAAAGGAAGAAGTGAAACAATCTCAACCACTTCCGAAAGATTGGAGATTCGTTACAAATCATCCCAAGGATCTCATCATAGGTGATGTATCTAAAGGGGTAACAACTCGCTCCAAACTCCATGACTTGTGTGGTAATGTTGCATTCATATCTCATTTTGAACCCAAAAACATCCTCGAAGCCGAGGGTGACTCATATTGGTTGCTAACTATGCAAGAAGAACTCAATTAATTTGAGCGCAACCAAGTTTGGCACCTTATTCTTAGACCCCACGATAGACCAATAATTGGTACTAAGTGGATTTTTAGGAATAAGATGGATGAGTCAGGAAATGTTATTAGGAATAAAGCTAGGTTAGTGGCCCAAGGTTACACTCAAGTTGAAGGAATTGACTTTGAGGAGACCTTTGCACTCGTAGCACGGCTTGAAGCCATACGGATGACACTAGCTTTTGCTTCTTTTAAAAATTTTAAACTTTTTCAAATGGATGTAAAAAGTGCATTTTTAAATGGTTTTATAAATGAAAAAGTTTATGTTGAACAACCTCCCGGTTTTATTGATCATGTTCATCCTAATTTTGTTTTTAAACATGATAAAGCTTTGTATGGATTGAAGCAAGCTCCTAGAGCTTGGTATGAAAGGCTTTCTAGTTTTCTTCTTTCAAATGATTTTGTTAAAGGCAAAGTAGACACAACATTATTTACTAAGCATGTTGATAATGACATTCTTATAGTGCAAATTTACGTTGATGATATAATTTTTGGTTCTACTAGTGAGCTGTTGTGCAAGGAATTTGAAAAGTGTATGCAACGTGAATTCGAAATGTCTTCAATGGGTGAATTAAACTTCTTTCTTGGACTCCAAATCAAGCAAATGCGGGATGGGATATTCATATATCAAGCCAAGTATGCAAAGGAACTAATAAAGAAATTTGGACTTGAAGGTTCGAAAGTTTGCAACACTCCCATGGCAACTACAACCAAGCTTGATAAGGACGACCAAGGTAAATGTGTTGGTATTAAGTTATATAGAAGCATGATTGGTAGTTTATTGTATTTAACGGCAAGTAGGTCGGATATCATGTTTAGTGTGTGTCTTTGTACTAGATTCCAATCGTGTCCTAAAGAGTCTCATCTTATTGCGGTAAAACGCATCATTCGTTACATTAAGGGTACTATTGGAATGGGTCTTTGGTATCCGAAATCGGAGAGTTTTCAATGACGAGTTTTTCGGATGCCGACTATGCGGGTTGTAGAGTGGATAGAAAGAGTACTAGTGGGATATGTCAATTTCTTGGTAATTGTCTTATTTTGGTCCTCTAAGAAACAAAATTCGGTAGCCCTCTCAACCGCCGAGGCGGAGTATGTTGCGGCGGGGGCTTGTTGTGCACAAGTCCTTTGGATGAAACATACTCTCCTTGATTATGATTTGCATTATGACCATACAAAAATATTTTGTGATAATACTAGTACTATACATATGACTAAGAATGCAAATCAACATAGTAAGACCAAGCACATTGAGATTAGATATCACTTTCTTAGAGATCATTTTGAGAAAAGTGATATAGAGATTGATTATGTTTCTTCGGATTTGCAACTTGCCAATATTTTCACTAAACCACTTGATTTTAATAGATTTTTCTTTATATGTGGTGAACTTAATGTTTGTGTTATTGAATAAAAATATTTTCCTTGTTTCTTTATCCCTTTTTGATGTATGACAAAAAGGGGGAGAAAAATGAGTTTATTTGGTTTTGGTTTTGGTTTGCAAGTGTATATGGTTTTGCAAGTAGTGTTTTTAGCCTCATGTTTTACTTGCTTTCTATTTAAAAATTCAAATTATTGATCTTTATGGTTTTTGAATTGCTTTTACTTGTTTAATATAGCATAATTTGAGGGGGAGTTTTATCTCTCTCTTTATATCTTTTTGATATAGCCTATTTGTTTTGTCATCATCAAAAAGGGGGAGATTGTCCGCGTCTAGTAGAAAACGCGAGAGTCGCGTTAGACAGAAAAGACAAAAAGTCATAATGACGTGAATAGAGTTGATCTGAAGTACATTAAATGCAGAAAGAATGCGAATTTTTGTATTAAAGACCAGATCTGAGTCTGGTGAGACTCGCATCTAAGGAGGAGAGAAAAATGAGAAAAGGAAAAATAAAATATCAGGATAAGATTCCGGTATCTGAGAAAACACCGAAAACTTCAGAAAAGTCAGAAAATGAAGTAGCTCGGAAAGGTTTTCAAAATTCTCAAAGATAATAAATATTAGTTTAAGATGTTTGGTGAAATCAATTTTTAAAAATTCAATCTCATTTTCAAAATAAAAATCCTGAAGTCCACCGTCGATACCGGTCTACACCTGGTCGGCCGGATTTTGATAAATTCTGAAAAATCTTAGAAAATGCATGAAAGGAGAAAATATAATTTTAAGAAGTAATATGAAATCAGAATGTAGAAATTTGATTCCAATTGTAAACTAAAATTCCTGGAATCAACCAGCGATACTGGCTGACACCAAATCCAGTGGAATTTTGATAAATTCAGAAAAATCTCAGAAAAGGTATTTAGATAGAAAATGTAATTTTAAGAAGTTATGAGAAAGCCGTTTCTAGAATTTCAAGTCCGTCTGTAAATTAAAAATCTGAGAATCGGTCAGTGGCACTGGTCGACACTGGTTTTGAAGATTTCCAATTTAATTCAGAAAAATTTCAGAAAATCATAAAAAATCTATAATTAGAAAACGATATTTGAAACTAAAATCGGTCAAATCTGAATACCAGAAAGACTAAATTGAGCAATATTCTAGGATCGGGTCTCTGGTTCAGACTAAGGCTGACTCCGAGTCCACAAATCCGGATCCAAAGCAAAACAAACATCTAAATAATTCATAATACAAAACAAATACTGGAAGTAATCAAAAAATACGATCGAAAAATATGAATACACAACTAAGTACGTATTTCGGGAGCGGGGTGTTACATTCCATCCACCTTACAAAAATTGCGTCCTCGCAATTTCGATAAGGGAAAAATGAACAAAAGGAGGACATGGACAGGAATTATACCAATCAAGATATGAATCACTACAGGTAGGGCTCTCAAGTTGACTGAACAATTATCCGAATATAGACATCTTATGCACTTCCTGCTGTATAAATCTCCGAATGATGCCAAATAATACCGATCTGATATCATTGCTTTGCAATAAAATCCTAGCTGTACTGCATACTTGATAGCTCTCTGAGAATAAGCCAGAATACTTAAGATAAAGAAAACCCTGAAAGTGCTGAGCGTAACTAAAGAAGACCGATAGTTAAGAATTCTGAAGACCATGCATCAATCACTCCGAAAAATAAAGCCAAGAATATAGAATACTCGTAGAGAGTCCCGACTACCGACTTCTGAAAGATAACCCGATCGGGATCAAGCCTGAGAATACCCGAGCTTCATAAAGTTAGCCGAAGAGATCATACAATAGTTTCATTCAGATCCAGCCGCTACCTCTCTAGTACATCCATATCTTAAGTTGGTATAAAGGCTACGAAAAACAAAAACGGTGAAAAGAGGGAAGGGACTAGAAACGAAAGGAATGATGATCAAGAAAAGATAACTCTGCACTTGTAGTTGGACTGTATAATCAGGACTCAAGTAATTCCAATTGCAAATTTTTTTACCACTAATTTGTCATCTGGACGTACTGAGGATGCGAGAGCCTAAGCTCTGATACCACCCTGTAACGCCCCGATCCTGCGGGTATGGAGACGTTACTGCAATGTATATACGCAGGTCAAAAATGCCCTCACGTATATACGCTAAGCATCAGTACAGGCAAGAATCAGAGTACGGAAGCACGTGGTGCATTATACATTCCAACACATGAGTACAATTACAAAGTTATCACAGGAAGTGACCCAATATTACAATAATATTACATCACCAATATGGCGCAAATGCGAGAATACAAGGAGATGTACAAGTATGAACAGTATAAAAAGAGGCTCAGAGTCATAACAGGAAAACTCTAGAGCCAAACAGGGGGCCTGGAAGAATGGGGCTCTGAACGGTCTGTTAGGGATCCACGCTTCAGCTGCGCCACTCTGATCAGCAACTGGGAGAATCCACACGCTCCAAGCTCCAAAACCTAGACATATGGATCCAGAGGAGTCAGAACTCCCCGGCGAGTGGTAATGCGAAAGCCAGATGGCGTACTGAGATAAGCACATGTGCATCGATAAATCTAAGTCATAAATATGCATTGTAAATCGTGTCGTGAGCACAAGCATGCAGAAACAAGTAGATATACAGTAATCGATATCAAGCCGGGAATATGTATGATATAAGATGATAAGAGCAGGTAACGAGACGATGAATAAAGTAGACAAGGTAACACCAGATATCTCCTAAACTAATATAAAATCGATAAAACCAATAACTCTGAATAAAACTGAATAAAATTAATTACGAGCAAAACTGATCACACAAGCTTAGGTCACGGCTCCATGAGACTAGTACATCGAAGGAATATTCCAAATAAGAAAACCCTCATCTATATACTTTTATCCCGTGTCACCGTAATCAAAGCGCATACAACCCGAGTTACAAAACAACACAACAAATTGTATATTAGTATCTTATTATGATTGGGGCCGTTTAAGTTGTAGGCTTCAGTATGCGTCCCATTCCATATACTTTCACTTACAACATATAGAGCAAGTTATTTGAAAACTAATGAAATTCGACAAATCATGTTTAGGATGGGCCCCGTACATGCCCGGGACAACGGTCCAAGAGTATCCGGTGCTGAGCCGGAACGTATCGCTAGGTACCGGAACTTATTTATGCTCGAACAAGAATAGAGTATCGCAGATCCCATAGAAATAGGCCTAGGGCGTGTGCATACCCGGCAGGAATAAACAGGAGTAGGGGTGCCAGCACACCCCACGGAATCCCTGGTGGCCGCTAGGTGATCCCTCAAGTATGTGGCCACGCGTGACTCGATAAGACCACTATGAACATGATATTCAGGACCCATCAGTTTTCCCCAAATCGGGTGCAAGTTGTTTTACAATAATTTATTATGCAATTATCAATTTAAGGAAATAGCAGGAGCAGGACATGATCAGGAATTCAGGAGTACATAAGTACATGTATAACAGGAGTACAGGTCACTGTATATAATACAGGATAACAAGTACAAGATTCAAGTCACTGTATGTAATACAGGATAACAGGTATAGTATTCTAGTAAATGTGATAATCACAGGTCAGGTATTAATATGTTAGGAGGCGGGTGATAAGTCATGATATAATAAGGAGCAAGTGTTGAGTAATAGCAAGTCAGGCGTTAGGTGATGACACATCAGTTGTCAAGTGATACTGACAGGTGTTAGGTATTTGCGTGTAGATGATAGGTATCAAGTAATAGCATGTCAAGTGTTAACATATCAAGCATGTACTTGGTAAGTGATAGAGTAATAGCTGAGCACAATCAAGCAGAGCTGAGCAAGCTAGGGCGAAGCTAATGTACAACACTAAATGCTATCACGCTCGGCGTGGTTACCGCTCGCAGATAGCTAGACACACGTGTCGCAGCAAGCGTATGAACGCCACACTTTCACTCACGGTGAAGCCAAGCTCACGGGGTAACGACGCTCGGACGGAGCAAGCGGTAAAGTGTTGACGCTAGGTCCGCCTACCAGGCGTAGCATAGAGAAAGTCCAGAGGACTTTAAACCTCAAAAGTTGTACCCAGAGGCTAGGCCCGAAGGAAAGGATACCTGCAGAAAGTGTTAGGTTCAAATAGCACAAAAATAGAACCCAGAAACAAATACATAATGCAGATACAAGTCGACCTGACGGAGCGGAATGTTAGAACTTGTTTTGATGAAGACTTATTTGACGCATGTCATTTGGAGCTCTAACACATGACGAATCAAGAGTTCTACATGATCAAGATGTCCCAAAGAGAGTTGATATGATGTGGTTTGTAATTGTGTAATAGCATGTCAAAAGCCTTGATGCACACACGCATATCTTAGATACTTAGTCGACTTATACCCTATGATAGTCGACTAATCCATCGTATAGTCGACTTGACAAATATCCCTAGTCGACTAGTCTTGTGTCCAAAACAGACCCAACTCTCTGTTTGTGCATTAGTCGACTTGACAGTAAAATGTAGTCGACTAATAGCAAAGTGTAGTCGACTAACCCTTGTCCCCTAGTCGACTAATCCCTGATCCAGTCGACTTGTTGTTAGTTGCAGTCGACTTGATTCAGTTAAACAGAAAACTGTCAGTCCAACGTATCTTACCCTAGTCGACTTATAGTAGGAAAATTGCCTAGTATAGTCGACTAACTCCATAGGCAAGTCGACTATAGGCAGTTTCTGACTGTTGGACAATTTTCGTTATCTGGTCTTTTGTGCAACGAATTCCAACGTTCCAATTGTTTGAATTGCACCTATAACTACCCTAACTTACCCTAGTGTACAGCTATATAAAGGGTGGTTAATCCAAAGGCCAAATACCAATCCAAAATCTTCAGTTTTTCAAGTAAAAATTCTGCCAAAACCTGAAAACTGTTTTTCCCACTTCAGTTCTTCACCAAATTCAAATTCCTTTATGAAGTTCTCTGAAGTTAGTCTCCTATACTAGACCTTATCCACGTTCATACACAATACCAAGGCTTATAGGAAAGTGTTGTAATACTCAAAGCAATCATTGTACACGGGTGTCTTCTTGGTGTAGAAGCAGTTGTACAAGGTGGAGTTTGTTCTCTTGGTGGAAGAGAAGGTGTACACATTTGACAAAGGAGATTTGTCAAGTGATGTGCATGGTTGTGATTTTGGGTGTACAAAATCAAGGATAAAGGAAAATCTCAAGCGGGTGGCTTGGGGACTGGATGTAGGTCACGAGGACCGAACCAGGATAAATCTCTCGTGTTTGCGTTTGTCTAAACTTTTCTGAGATTTGATTTTCTTTATTGCAAGTTTATTTATTTGATTAACTTTAATCCTTCTTTGTTTAGTATTTGTGTTGACTTTGTATTTTAGATCCATAAGTGCCAACAGAAAAAGTTCCGCAATTGGCATTATGTCGGGACCAACAATTGGTATCAGAGCGGGTCTCACAATAGTCAACAACAAGGATGGCAATGGAGTTTTCATCATCCCAATTCAAGGAAGGACATTCTACACAACGTCCACCGCTATTTGACGGATCCAACTACAATTATTGGAAGTGTAGAATGAAGATCTACTTGCAATCGCTCAACTATGAACTTTGGAACATCGTAGAAGCATCGTACACCAAGCCAACAACCAACTACAACGCTTGGAGTGAGGATCAAAAGAAGAATGCAACCTTGATGCCAAAGCGATGAATGCCCTATTATGTGCCCTAACCAAAGAAGAGTTCAACAGAGTGTCAACAGCCACTTCTGCCCATCAAATATGGCATATTCTTCAGGTAACACACGAAGGCACAAGTAAAGTTAAGGAATCTAAAATATCTGTTCTTGTCCACAAGTTTGAATTATTCAAAATGGAGGAGAATGAAACCATATCCGAAATGGTAACAAGATTCACCGACATTACCAATTCCTTAGCATCCCTTGGAAAGGACTACACCCAAGTCGAAAGAGTTCGTAAGATCCTTCGTGCACTCACACCAGAATGGGAGAAGAAGACAACCGCTATTGAAGAGGCGAATGATCTCTCAACTTTGTCGTTAGAAAACCTAATCGGTAATCTAATGGCATATGAAGTGCAATTGGAAGAAAGAAAGAAGGAGGAACGACAACACCACTCAAAGAAGAAAGAACTTGCCTTCCATGCA
This sequence comes from Agave tequilana, assembly GCA_038442645.1. NCBI lineage: Eukaryota > Viridiplantae > Streptophyta > Magnoliopsida > Asparagales > Asparagaceae > Agave > Agave tequilana. Next base: position 501,234 of record JAVJIF010030121.1, read on the forward strand.
TCCTCTGACACGGACGATTCCAATGACGATAAAGAGGAGATGGCAATGCTTTCAAAGAAATTCAGGAGATTTCTAAAGCAAGGTAAATTCAAATGCTTTAATTGTGATAAACCAGGTCATATGAAGATGGATTGCCCTTTGCTTAAAAAGAAAGATAAATACAAGAGCAAAAAATTCAGAAAGAAGAAAAACTATGAAGCCTCATGGGAGAACAGTGATTCCTCATCTTCTGACGAAGAAGAATCCACTAAACGTGTCAACCTATATTACATGGCCATAGAAGATGAAGAGGTATCATTTTCTGAACTTTCTGATGCATTTCATGAATTGTTTAATGATCTGAAAAATGAAAAACTGAAAAATAAAGTTTTATCAAAAGAAAATGAAAAACTTTTAAATGAAAATTCATGTTATGCTTTACAAGTATCTTCTATAAATTCTCAACAAGATGAGTTTGAAAAAGTCATATCATCTTTGAAAAATGATAATGAGAAGTTTATAAAAGAGAACATTTTTCTGAAAAAGGAAACTGAATCTTTGAATAAAAGGATTTCTATTTTAGATAAAGATATTTTAGTTTTCAAAAAGAAATATGAAGATCTTTTGCAAAATGTGACTAAGTTCAATAAAGGAAAAGAAAAATTGAATGATTTATTATCTTTTCAGAAGTTGTCACATGATAATCATTATGGTATTGGATATAATGAAAAGTCTTCATATGTTAGTAATCCATATGTGAAAAGAAAGTCTAATCATGTTTCAAAAAGAATTAAGACAAAGTTTATATGGATTCCTAAGAATTTAAGTTTTCATAATAAAAATACATATATTACTTCATACATTCATGATATATGTGATTCTTGCAACTATGGGTATACTAACAGGTGGAAACCAAATTCTAAATGGATTTGGACTCCTAAAAGTTAATATGTTCTTTTATGTTTGGTACCATCTAACGTTTATCTTGCAGGTACCATATAAAAGTTAATAAGAACATATATATATATTTACTAATATATTTGTTGCAGGGGGAGAACAAAGTCTTTTCATATTTGTTATAACCCAATTTCTGCAGGGGGAGGAAAATATAACATATTTTCTGCAGGGGGAGCACTTGTGCACATAAAGCGTCATCATCTAAAAGAGGGAGAATGTTGGAACTTGTTTTGATGAAGACTTATGTGACGCATGTCATTTGGAGCTCTAATACATGACGAATCAAGAGTTCTACATTATCAAGATGTCCCAAAGAGAGTTGATATGATGTGGTTTGTAATTGTGTATAGCATGTCAAAAGCCTTGATGCACACACACATATCTTAGATACTTAGTCGACTTATACCCTATGATAGTCGACTAATCCATCGTATAGTCGACTTGACAAATATCCCTAGTCGACTAGTCTTGCTTCCAAAACAGACCCAACTCTCTGTTTGTGCATTAGTCGACTCGACAGTAAAATGTAGTCGACTAATAGCAAAATGTAGTCGACTAACCCTTGTCCCCTAGTCAACTAATCCCTGGTCCAGTCGACTTGTTGTTAGTTGCAGTCGACTTGATTCAGTTAAACAGAAAACTGTCAGTCCAACGTATCTTACCCTAGTCGACTTATAGTCAAACCTAGTCGACTTATAGTAGGAAAATTGCCTAGTCTAGTCGACTAACTCCATAGGCAAGTCGACTATAGGCAGTTTCTGACTGTTGGACAGTTTTCGTTATCTGGTCTTTTGTGCAACGAATTCTAACGTTCCAATTGTTTGAATTGCACCTACAACTACCCTAACTTACCCTAGTGTACAACTATATAAAGGGTGGTTAATCCAAAGGCCAAATACCAATCCAAAATCTTCAGTTTTCCAAGTAAAAATTCTGCCAAAACCTGAAAACTGTTTTTCCCACTTCAGTTCTTCACCAAATTCAAATCCCTTTGTGAAGTTCTCTGAAGTTTGTCTCCTATACTAGACCTTGTCCACGTTCATACACAATACCAAGGCTTATAGGAAAGTGCTGTAATACTCAAAGCAATCATTGTACATGGGTGTCTTCTTGGTGTAGAAGCAGTTGTACAAGGTGAAGTTTGTTCTCTTGGTGAAAGAGAAGGTGTACACATTTGGCAAAGGGGATTTGTCAAGTGGTGTGCATGGTTGTGATTTTGGGTGTACAAAATCAAGGATAAAGGAAAATCTCAAGCGGGTGGCTTGGGGACTGGATGTAGGTCACGAGGACCGAACCAGGATAAATCTCTCGTGTTTGCGTTTGTCTAAACTTTTCTGAGATTCGATTTCCTTTATTGCAAGTTTATTTATTTGATTAACTTTAATCCTTCTTTGTTTAGTATTTGTGTTGACTTTGTATTTTAGATCCATAAGTGCCAACAGAAAAAGTTCCGCAATTGGCATTATCTCGGGACCAACACGGGAAAGTCTAAAAGGAAAGCGAGAACACTCGCCTAAATACGGAAAAATACTGTGAAATTTTCGATCTCCGGAATCCAGGAAACCAACGCGTAAACGCGTTCCAATAAAAAGGAGGAGAGAGAATGAAGACGCGGGAGTCGCAGACGAGGGAGTCACATCACGTAGATTTTCACAAACACGAGGTTCGAGACCCGCATTTAAGTCAGAACATGAGAAGAACGCAGACATGAGCATGAGCTCCGCGTCATGTTAACACAAGAACGCGAGGATCGCGTTAAGGAATTGCTTGGACTCGGGGTGAACTCCGCGTCTAACAATCACACAATAAGAGAAAGAGAGAGACAGGGAAATAAGAAGGAGATGCAGGGAAAGAAGTGTGAGAGAGACACAGGGATGGGAGAAAAGGAGAGACGGAGGTTGGGAGAAAAACAGAGAAGGATAGAAAAAGGAAAGGAAAGGAAAGAAAGAAGGAAAGAAAGAAAAGGAAAGGAAAGAAAGAAAGAAGGGAAGGGGGAGGTAGGCCGGCGGTGGCCGGCGGCGGCCGGAGGTGGCCGGAAGCGGGCGGCCAAAGTCCCAAACCCAAGCAATTTAGAGGGTGCAAGTGTAATTGAAATGGTGAAAATGAAGTTTTGGAAAAGGGGTTCCCGAGAGCGAAGCCATAGCTCGTTGGAAAGAGCACGACGAGGAGAGGAAGATGATATGGTTGTTGATGGCCAAGGTGGTGTAGGTAGTGGTGGAGATGCTGGTGAAGTTTGATGGTAATGGGTTATTTTCTTAATGAAGAAGGAGGTGATGTTGGTGGTTGGAGTGGGTATTATGGTTGTTGTAATGGAGGAGGAGATGGAGGAAAGAATGGTGGAGAAGTTGGTGGAGATGGAGGGTGGAAAGGATGGCCGGCCAAGGGAGAGGCACGGCCCTGTTGGGTTGCTGGTTCATTCTCTGTTGGAGGAAAGAAGGAGGAAAAAATAATGAAGGAGAGAAAAAAAGAAGTGTGTATATATAAAGGGGAAGTTGGATTATTACGAAATTGCCATTGAGTTCAATTCAATGAGACTTGCGTCTCATTAAATGAAATCCGCGTCTGTAAATGAGACAGACTGCGTCTAGGCCAAATAGAGTCAGATGCAGAGATGAGGTCGGCGTCCAGTAGAAAACGCGAGAGTCGCGTTAGACAGAAAAGACAAAAAGTCATGACTTAATTGGAGTTGATCTGAAGTGCATTAAATGCTGAAAGAATGTGAATCTTCGCATTAAAGACCAGAACTGAGTCTGGTGAGACTCGCGTCTGAGGAGGGAGAGAAAAATGAGAAGAAAAAAATAAAATATCAGGATAAGATTCCGGTATCCGGGAAAACACCGAAAACTTCAGAAAAGTCAGAAAATGAAGTAACTCGGAAAGGTTTTGAAAAATTCTCTAAAATAATAAATATTATTTTAAGATGTTCGGTGAAATCAATTTTTAAAAATTCAATCCTGTTTTCAAAATAAAAATCCTGAAGTCCACCGTCGATACCGGTCTACACCGGGTCGGCCGGATTTTGATAAATTCTGAAAAATCTTAAAAAATGCATGAAAGGAGAAAATATAATTTTAAGAAGTAATATAAAAGCAGAATCTAGAAATTTGATTTCAATTGTAAACTAAAATTTCTGGAATCAACCAGCGATACTAGCTGACACCAAATCCAGTAGAATTTTGATAAATTCAGAAAAATCTCAGAAAAAGTATTTAGATAGAAAATGTAATTTTAAGAAGTTATGAGAATGTTGTTTCTAGAATTTCAAATCTGTTTGTAAATTAAAAATCGGAGAATCAGTCAGCGGCACTAGTCGACACCGGTTTTGAAGATTTCCAATTTAATTTAGAAAAATTTCAAAAAATCATAAAAAATTTAAAATATTAGAAAACGATATTTGAAACTAAAATCGATCAAATATAAATAGCAGAAAGACCATATTGAGCAATATTCTAGGATCGGGTCTCTGGTTCAGACTAAGACTGACTCTGAATCCACAAATCCGGATCTCAAGCAAAACAAACATCTAAATAATTCATAATACAAAATAAATACTGGAAGTAAATCAACAAATACGATCAAAAAATATGAATACGCAACTAAGTACATATTCTGGGAGCGGGGGGTTACAGAACCCTTCACGGGGTATATGGCTTCTAATCTTACTTTGAGTGATCGTTTGCATCATCTCATTTTTATTTTTCATTGAATATAAAATTGATTAGCCTGACACCTATTCACCCTCCCTCTAGGTATAATTTCAATTGGTATCAGCGTAAGGTCTCTAGTTTTGGCTTCACATCCATAGAGAGATCCTATTTTACTAATCATTCTATTAATTTCTTCATTCATCCACTTGTAAAAATGGCCGACAGTATTAGGACCCCTCCCAAGTTTGATGGTCTTAACTTTCCCATATGGAAAGTTAGGATGACCGTATTTTTGCAATCCCTAGGAAGCTGGGTGGCAAAGGCGATGACCAAACCCTATAGTGCACCCACCAGTGATGAGACACTTGGTCTGATATTGCCGCCAAGGAATATGAGGTTAATTCAAAGGCTCAAAATGCCTTTGTTTCTAGCCTTGAATGAGGATGACACTACAAAGGTCATTCATTGCAAATTCGTCCATGAGAGTTGACAACACTTATTGGTCACTCATGAGGAAACATCACAAGTCAAGAGAGCTAAAATTGATCTCTTGCGTTCTCAATACGAAAACTTCAAAATACATGAAAGTGAATCTATTGATGATATGATTACGAAGTTTATTAAAATAACTAATGGTCTTTTCTCTTTAGGTGATGAAATCAATAATGATCAAAAGGTCCGGAAGGTCATTCGTGCACTTACACCGTCTTGGGAAGTCAAAGCCACTACGTTGAAGGAGTTGAACAACAAAGATAAGATGGAACTCATTGGTCTTATCAGCAACCTTAAGACTCATGAGATGGAGAGAAAAGCAAGAGAAGAAATGGCGCCACAAAAAAAAAGACTATCGCTTTCAAGTCTACTCCCGCCATCTCCGACGATGAAGAAAAAGAAGAAGATAATGAAGAACTATCTCTCCTCGTAAGAAATGTAAGAAAAACATACAATAAAGCAAAGTCAACCATAAGAGATGATAGCAAGGAAAGGAGGATAAGAAAATCATCTGCTTCAACTGACAGAAAGCCGGACACATCTTGTCGAATGTCTAGATTTCAGAAACAAGCTATCTTCTTCAAACAAGCAAAAGAAGCCATTCATGAAGAAAGCTCTCAAAGCCACATGGGATTCAGAAAGTGAATTCGAATAAGAGGTGGACATAGCAAACATGTGTTTTATGGCAAACACACCCAAGGTAAATTCTGAACCATCTATTGATGATTATGAATTAACTAAAGATGTTATAGTAAATACATTTGTAGAACTTTCAGATAATTATGATTTTTTAAAGAAAAATTTTCTAAATATGAAAAAAGAAAATGAAGTTCTTCGAAACAAAGTTATTACACTTTTCAAAGAAAAAGATGATTTGTCTTCCACTCTTTTATCAACACAAAAGGATTTTGATGCATACAAGGTTTCATATAAAACTAAGTTTTTCAAGATTGATTAAAATGAAATTTCTATCTTAAAAACTAAAATCAACAATTTGGGAAGTGTTTTAAAGAAATATGAGTTTAATAAAGATAAATTAGAAGACATATTTTTTAAGAAAAATGTTTCAAAGAAACACATTCATACTACACATGTTCACACTTCTAAATCACACACCAAGCATGCTCATGCACATCATGCTTCCATGTATCGTAGAATTTATGAATGTACTTATTGTGGCCGAAATAATAATGTAGCTAAATTTTATTATGATCGTATAAATGGTACTAATAATCATGTTTGGGTTCGAAGTACTAACGTCATAGGACCCAAGAAAATATGGGTACCAAAGTCAACAACTCCATTATTTGATGCAGGTATACACTAAGGATCCAAGATGTAGGGAGCGGTGGTATCTTGATAGCGGTTCCTCAAGGCACATGACGTGGGATATCAACAATTCTGCAATCCTATCAAGGTACGAGAAGGTGGTACCGTCACCTTCGGAGATGATTCCAAGGGCAAGATTATCGATATAGATAACCTCAAGATTGGTAGATCTCCCTTAATTGAAAATATTGTTCTAATTGATGGTTTTAAACATAATCTACTTAGTATTAGTCAACTATGTGATCGTGGTTTCAAAGTTATTTTTTATGGTTCTTCTTGTAACATTTTTTATTGTAAAACTAATGATTGCATTTTTTCCAGATTTTGTGAAAATAATGTATATATTATTGATGTGTTAAATCTAGATTGCAAAGCTAAATGTTTAAATGCTTTTGATGAGGATTCATGGTTATGGCATAGAAGATTAGGCCATGTATCTTTTGACCATCTTTCTAGAATCAATTCTAAAGAATCGGTGAAGGGTATTCCTTACTTGAAGTTTAAAAAAGACCACATTTATGATGCGTGCCAACTTGGGAAACAAATCAAGTCCTCTTTCAAACCAATCAAGGATATCATGACATCTAGGCCATTAGAATTGATCCACGTGGATTTGTTTGGTCCTACTAAAACTAAAAGTTTAAATGAAAATCGCTATGTTTTTGTTTTAGTTGATGATTTTTTCCGTTTTACATGGATTTTCTTTTTGGAACATAAAGATTAAGCTTTTTCCCATTTTAATATTTTTTTAAAAAAGGGTTGAAAAGGAAAAAAGTTTTTCGGTTTTGCGCATAAGAAGTGATAGAGGTGATGAGTTCATCAACAATTCCTTCAATACTTACTGCGAAGAAAATGGAATTAAGTATGAGTTGTCTTGTCTTAGAACTCCACAACAAAATGGAGTCGTTGAAAGGAAGAATCGTACTCTTCAAGAAATGGTTAGAACTATGATTAGTGAATACGGCTCCCTCAATACTTATGGGCCGAGGCCGTAAACACCGCATGCTATATATCGAATAGAATTTATTTTTGTAAAAATTCTTGTAAAACTTCTTTTGAAATCTATTATTCAAGAAAATCCAATGTTTCGTATTTTAGAGTTTTTAAAAGCAAATGTTTTGTTTTGAATACCAAAGATAACTTGAGTAAATTTGATGCTAATGCTTTTGAAGCTATTTTTGTTGGTTATTCTAATACTAGTAAAGCTTACAGAGTATTCAATAAATCCTCTCTTACACTTGAAGAATCAATGCATGTTAAATTTGAAGAATCTGATGCTTTTGTTAAGAATGTTGTAGAGATTGACATTTTAGATAAAGACATGGAAAAAGTATCCTTGGAGGACTCACCCACCCAAGAAGACAAGTAAAAACTTAATGGTGAAGTTCAAGAGGATGAAGTGGAACCATCTCAACCACTTCCAAAAAATTAGAGATATGCTATAAGTCATCCCAAAGATCTCATCATAGGTAATGTATCAAAGGGGGTATCTACTCGCTCCAAACTTCATGATTTGTGTGGTTATTATGCTTTTATTCCTCATATTGAACCCAAAAATATTCTCGAAGCCGAAGGCGACTCATATTGGTTGCTTGCAATGCAAGAAGAGCTCAATCAGTTTGAGCGCAACCAAGTTTTGGCATCTCGTTCCTAAACCCCGTGATAGACCAACGATTGGTACTAAATGAATTTTTAGGAACAAATTGGATGAGTCGGGAAATGTTGTTAGGAATAAAGCTAGATTAGTGGCCCAAGGTTACACCCAAATTGAAGGAATCAATTTTGAGAAAACCTTTACACCCGTAGCACGGCTCGAAGCAATACGGATCACTCTTGCTTTTACTTCTTATAAAAATTTTAAACTTTTTCAAATGGATGTCAAAAGTGCATTTTTAAATGATTTTATTGAAGAGAAAGTATATGTTGAATAACCTCCCGGGTTTGTTGATCCTATACATCCAAATTTATTTTCAAACTAGATAAAGCTTTGTATGATTTAAAACAAGCTCCTAGAGTTTGGTATGAAAGACTTTCAACTTTTCTTCTTTCAAATGGTTTGTTAAAAGTAAAGTAGATACTACTTTGTTTACTAAGCATGTTGATAGTGACATTCTCATTGTTCAAATTTATGTTGATGATATAATTTTTGGATCTACTAACGAAATACTTTGTAAAGAGTTTGAACATGTATGCAGAATGAGTTGAAATGTCTATGATGGGAAAGCTAAACTACTTTCTTGGACTTCAAATCAAGCAAAGGAGTAATGAGATCTTTATAAGTCAAGTCAAGTACACAAAGGAACTCATCAAGAAATTCGGACTTGAAGGGACAAAGACTATCAAAACTCCCATGGCTACCACAACCAAACTTGACAAGGATGAACAAGGTAAAAGTGTAGATATAAAACTTTATAGAAGCATATTGGTAGTTTGTTGTATTTAACGGCTAGTAGGTCGGATATCATGTTTAGTGTGTGTCTTTATGCTAGATCCAATCTTATCCTAAAGAATCCCACTTGATTGCGGTAAAACATATTATCCGATACCTTAGGGCACTATTGGAATGGGTCTATGGTATCCAAAGACCGGACAATTTTCAATGACGCGTTTTTCGGATGCTGACAATGCAGGTTGTAGAGTAGATAGGAAAAGTACAAGTAGAATAAATCAGTTTCTAGGAAATTGTCTTGTTTCATGGTCTTTCAAGAAATAAAATTCTGTAGCCCTCTCAACCGCCGAGGCGGAGTATGTTGTTGCTGAGGCTTGTTGTGCACAAGTCCTTTGGATAAAACATACTCTCCTTGATTATGATTTGCATTATGACCATGTTAAAATATTTTGTGATAATACTAGTACTATTCATATGACTAAAAATGTAAATCAACATAGTAAGACTAAGCACATAGAGATTCGATATCACTTTCTTAGAGATCATTATGAGAAAGGTGATATTGAAATTGATTATGTTTCTACTGAGTTTCAACTTGCAGATATTTTTACTTAACCACTTGATTTTAACAGATTTTCTTTTATATATGGTGAACTAAATGTTTGTATATTGATTGATGAGTTTTCATGGTTGTTTACCCTTTTTGATGTATGACAAAAAGGGGGAGAAGTATAGAAGTATCGGTTTGTTTTGTTTAGATGTTTATCTCATATATGTTTTCATTTTTTGATGTTTATCTTCATTTATGTTTCATGTTTTGTACTTAATAATAGAGCATCATTTGAGGGGGAGCTTTTACCTCCTTCCTATATTTTATTTTATAGCTTATATGTTTTGTCATCATCAAAAAGGGAGAGATTGTTGGCTCAAAGGTTACAATCCCTGGGTTATGTATTTTGATGATAACAAACCATATAAAAGCTATTTGGTACTAATAGAAGTTCAAAAATGAATTTCAGGTTGGTACAGGTATTGATGGTTAAATTCTCAAGCATGAGATATTACGCTCTAGCTCAATCACTGCTCAACATCAAGTTTCAGAGACGCCTGCTTATAGACTCATCTTGTAGATAGTTTTTTTGTTAAAAATTAGTATATATGTTTGAAGCTCAAAAATGCACACACTAAAATGCACGTTTTTCAAAAGTATGATTTTGGTTCTAAAATTTTCTAAAATTTTTTTATCATGTTTAGAACTTATATCTAGTAGCTATGTATGTTTCCTATCTTTCAAAATCCAAACAAAAATATTTTAAAATTTTATATATCTTCAAAAGAGTTTTCAAAACTGTTTTGGCCTAGGTCAGTCGACCGGGCGGTCAACCGTGCCTATTACATGCCATAACGGTCGACCGCACGGTCGACCGGGGTTCTGGCAATTGGGAGTGTGCATGTTCTCAGTTTGTCTGTAATCAGGTTTAGCCTCAGTTTGTCACGGTCAACCGGTCGGTCGACCGGAGGGCTAATGGTCAGATTTTTTGAATCTGCCGGTCGACCGGCTGGTCGACCGCCAGTCTGCCAGTTTGACAGAATCGGCTATTTTTTAAAAAGTTATTTTTAAAACATGTTTAAATTAAAAACATGGAAAGCTGTATTAGAGGGTCGATTTCTACCTTTTTATGCTGGAAAACTATTTTATGTTTGCTCTTCTAAAACCCTATATAAATGGGTCATTAGGGTAGAGGTTTTTACAACAACAATTCAAAGTTTTGTGCTTTCTTGAGAAAAAGTTTTTGTTTCAGTTTTTGTGCTTTTATTCTCTGAAATTCTCTTCAAGTTTTGGTTTTTGAAATCTCTCTTCTATTTTTAAATTTCACTTATAAAACCTTGAGCTTCAATCTTATATATTATTCTCTAGGTTTTGTAAAGAAGTTTTTCAAAGATAGTTTGTGATTTTTTGATCACCCAGTGCTTATTATATTGTTGCTATGCTACTCTAGACTAGAGGAGTGTGTTTGGGAGTTGTGTACTCCATAGTGATTGTAATTCCTTTGGTGAAAAGCTCTAGTGGATTGGAAATCCTTCACGGTGATGAAGGCGGGGACGTAGAGCGGTGGCTCGAACCTTGAAACAAATCTCTTTGTTTGCAATTGATTTCTTGTCTCTCTTATCTATTTTATATTCATTCATTCATTATCGATCTATACTCATTACAATAAGATTGCATTGAGCACCTCAAACTCTTATCTAGAGGAAGAAGTTCAAAACCCTTCACGGGGTATACAGCTTCTAATCTTGCTTTGAGTGATCGTTTGCATCATCTCATTTTTATTTTGCATTGAATATAAAATTGATTAGCCTTACACCTATTTATCTCCCCTCTAAGTATAATTTCAATAGGTGTGGGGGAGGAGCATTAACATTTAACATGATAAAAAAATTATTTTTAAAGTGAGAAATAATGTTTTGATCTATTTTTGCACAAAAATTAAGTTAATTATAAGGAATAAGTGAATAATAATTAGGATTTTTATACTTGGTCAAAATAAGATTATTTGTTTGATTTCTAGGTTTAAGAAGTAAAATTGAAAAAATAATTTAATCTTGATTTTTATCTTGATGAAATATGCATACTTTCTTCACACACACACTTAGGGTTCAACAACAAAGATTCTTATTCCTTATAAAAAAAAAGAAAAATTTAAAATCCTCTAATTTATCTGGGTATTTGTGTCTCATAAAGTATAAGTATTCATGCCTAAAAGTGGTCTACATTACAAATAAAATTCTTACTTTTGTGGCCTTTTTTGCTTGAGTCCTTAAATTCTGGGGGTGTTTTCTCACCTGGTACCCTAAGACCGTCTAGTTTGGGAGTCACCGACTAAGGCTCATTACATGGGTGAATTAGAAAGTCTAATAGAACTAAGAAATAACACCATAAAATAAATATATATAATAATAAGGCATAAGTTGGAGTTAAAAAATTTCGAGCAAAAATTTCACAGTCACAAGGTGCATATGACTTAGGGTAAAATAATAGATTAAGTGAGAAATATGATTCTAATCCTTACCTTTAATGATTACAAGTTTTTAAATAGAGACTAAGTTTAGGAATGAACAATTTGGTGAACCTATATGACTTACAGATTACTTAAGTTTTTGCAAAAGTTTGTCAAATTTTTCTTCTCTCTTAAAAAGGAATTTTCAAAAATACTAACATCTTTTAGATTCTTTTTGGATTGGGTGTAATCCACTGAAAACCCTCACGAGACAAAATTCGTTCTTTAGGGATAACCTAGAGGTTTAACGACTTATTGCATATGCTCAGTGCAGTCACGTGACCTGCGAAAGTAGCTCAATAATCTCCTACTTTTTTGAATTTTTTCTCTAGTACGAGCAAAAGATAGGTATGGGGATGTGATCATACACATATCTTAGCATTTTTATCATTACTTTCTTACACTCATTTCGTAATAAAGCCTGTATTTAACTTGTCTTAATTCTCTTAGTTATGCAGGTGTGATTAAGGAGAGAGAGGAGATCATCACAAATCTTGCCCAACTAATTCGGATTTTTCAAGATTTAACCTCAAAAGAGGATTGGAATGAATACACAGAAGATCACAACATCAAAACTGAAAAAACAACTGAAGATTGAAGTGTATCGGAGAGTGACGGTCCACGCTGCCCTTGGATCTGGCCCAATGGCCAGATCCCGGTTCAGTTATGGCTGTTGGGGTTGCGTTTGCTCCCCTATATTCAGACGCTCTCCTCCATCTCCTTTTCGGATATAACTACTGCATTTTTCAGAGCAGAAAGGGAGAATATTAGAATTAAATTTTGCTTTAATTTAGGCTAGGATTTTTGTTAGCTAGTTGCAAGTGTTTATAGTTTTCTTTCCTAGTTTCCATTCTAGTTTAGCCTAGTAATAAGTGAGAGAGAGAGTGTGTGTGTGTTGTAATCAATGATTGACGTGACATGAATAAAGATTCGACGAGCTTTTCTCCATCTCATTTGTGCCGGTATGTCTTGCTTTATTTTCTCTTCTTACTTTATTTTCTCTTTTTGCTTTATGTCTAGCTAACTTGATTTTCAAGGCTCGCTATCCTCCATCTTCTATAAGTTTTCTTCTTGACTGATTTATGTGAAAAGGAACCTACTTGATTCATTTGAATGCCTAATGTTCAAGCTTCGCGATTGTTCTCGAAGGCACATGAGGATGCGAATTGATTTTTAAAACTTTAGTTTTAAAACTTTTTCAAAGCTTGTTTTTATTCTATTCTTGCTCAGTTGCTTGATGGTTTAACATTCATTTTAAAAAATTAATTTTTAAAAAAAGTTAAACTTTCCAAAATCGATTTTATTTGCTTTGCTTGGATGCTTAAGAATTTCAAAATTGAGCTTATGCCTATGATCATTTGAGGAAACTAAAACTTTTAAGAGAAAAATTTATAGTTGAGTATGGAATTAGTTAGCCCAGATCATTCTCTTTGTAAAATACAAACTCTCTTCTTCAAAACATACCAACTCTCAATCACACAATGTTCTTTTTGTTTTCTTCTAAAAAAAACAGAACATAAACTTGTTTTCGAAATAAAAACATCAAAACGCTTTCATCGCATCTCTCCATGTGGACACAACCTATTAGCCCTAGGCTACATGGTACTCTTTATTCTAATCACCACACGATTTCTGCTTTCTTTTTTTAAACTTGAATTGGTGTTTAGAGTTGCTCGGTTTTACTTCGAACAGGATTGGTGACCAACACAGATAACGACGGTAGTAGTAAAGGAGGCACGAAGGTGATGTTGGTAGTAAAGTCAGGGAAGAAAAAGGATGGGTGGTAGTAAACTCCTTAATCATAGGAGTGACTTTCAGAGAAATAGTACTATCAAACTTAGGTGCTTCATTAGGAACTTCTTCATTGATGGCAATCTTAAATCGGCTTGGACAGTTGGCAGCAACATACCTTTTGCATTTGTAGAACTTAGTTGTGGGACTAATTTTGAAAAAGTCTTTTTCAGTGTTCTTTCTTTTATTATTATGAGACTTTTCTTTGACTTCGTTAACTGTAGGAATCACAAAAGGAACACTACTTTTTGAGTTTTGGTTGGAAGAATTCATGATTCAGAGTATGTTATCAATTTTAGCCATGATATCAAGTATTGATTGAGACTCCTTAGTCTGGTTCGAGGGAGTGAATTTGGCTGGTGGGGATGAAAGTGTATTAGACCTATGGGGTTGACATACGAGGAAGATCTAAACTCATAGAAATACGGTGGCACACATTTAGTGATGAGTTTGTCCTTCATATATTCCCAAGTTCCAATCGGTTGTCGAGTTCAGGCTTTCCTGTCTCTTTTCAAATCTGTCCAGTATTGGCTAGCTTGTCCTGTCAGTTTCGTGATAGCGAACATGCCTTTCTCAGCTTCAGAAAATGGGTATCAGTTGAAGCACATGTCCATGCTTTGTAGTCAATTTAGAAAAACTTGAGGATCTCTTAAATGACCAGAATAATCAAAACGATTATCAAAAGTTGATATGTCCATAGTGGTGGTGTGAAATTTCTATTTATTTTATTTTTTTTAAAATGCAAGAAAGCAGTAAAGTTTTCTAACAAGTGCCTACAAGATGTGAAAATGAAAGATTTTTTTTTGTTTTTAAATTTTGACATTTTTTGTTTTCTAAAATTGTCGGGTCAGTCAAACCCCAATTTTACCAGTCCAAATAGCCAGGTCGGTGTAACTCAGGTGGGAGGTTTTTCGCACTTGGCGTTACTCAATTACAGAACCACGTTGAGTACCCTTCCTTGGTTAGACACCAATCATACAGAATTTCAGAGAAAGGCTAGCCTTTCAAGATTTCCTAATTTATGCTAATTTTTTTAGATTTTAAATAAAATTTAACTATAAGCAAGAAACCATGTTTAAATGCTATTTAGATGCAAATCATGCTTAACTATGCTCTAATACCAAGCTGATGTGAAACGTGTCTGAGTGTGTGAAAATCAGCAATAAAACACTCAAACTACGCTTCACCAACATGAATCGATCATTAGTAGAAATGATTAAAACTAATAATCTAGAAAACTGTTAATTAAATAACAAGCATAGACTAATCAATATCAGTTTAAGAATAAATTAACAATATTATCTATATTATACATGCAAAAGATTCTACTACCAATAAAAAAACTATGAAACTAAAGAGAAGAGATACTGAACAACAATTAAATCGATAAAAATTCAGAGATTAAATATCAGGCTCGAAATAACTGATCGAAGTTAGAAACATACCTTCTGAGAATCATATGTGACCTCAGTATCCTTGTATTGACTGTAGATGTGTTGAGGTCGTCATCACTAATGCAACACTTCAAAACTTGCGTGATTTGGACTCGGATGAGAGAGATACGGTTTGAAAATGAACCTTGAAGGCTTTTAACGAATCTATTTTTACTGTAGCAGCGGTGGTACTATAACAGATTATTATAGCGGGTATTGTAAGAGTTATGTAGCAATACTATTTTTTTGAAAAAAATCTATTTAGATGGAGAAAGATTTATGAGACTAATTTATCTAGGGTTTTGAAGAGAGGTTGATGAAAATAGAATTAGAGTTTAGAAGAGGGAGAAATAGAAGAGAAAGGGGATAAGCTAATTAGAATTTCACACCACTAATCTAAGATTTTTTTAAGCTCCACACACAAAGAGAGATATTTGGGAGAGAACTCATTACTTAGAAATTTTGTGAAAAATTTCATAAACTTCTTCATTGATTTCATTGATTGATACAAGAGGTCTTTTATAAGCTCGTACAAAATTAAATACAACTCAAGATAAAACTCTCAATTAAAATAGAATTACAGTTTCAAAATAAAGAAACTAAACTCCTAATAAAAATACAACTCTAAATAAGGAAACTTAAAATAAAGAAAGTAAAATTATATAGAGTTCTATTACTACTGGGAATAAGAACAAGGCGCCTTCTCCACCAGTGAAATACATGTCATACACGTGAATTGATGTCCGCATCATTCTCCCCATGTTGGAGAGAACTCAACTTCGTCGAGTTAGAAATGGAAGTGCTCTAATACTGCTTCAAAATTTCATGGTCAATCTTCAACAGTTTATTTCGGTCTAGCCATATTCATCAAAATTGGTATCTTTTCTGTCCAACAAATTAGATATTTTTGAATTCCACCTACTTGGGTGGTGATAATTTTATCATTTAAGAATTTATCAACTTGACATGTTGTATAAGATAAAATATCTGACAGTGGTGAAAGGAAGGGGCTTTCGAAAATAGACTCATGAGAAAACTCATCAACAAGTAGGATAATATTTATAAGACATTTATAATCCACTAAGTAGTAAATATTGAATATAGAACTGACGCCAAAATCTATAGGAAGATCTATAATATAAATATCATAATTCAATTTCATCAAGATTTGAAATGGATCAGAACTACAAGCATAGAACTTTTGAATAACATCACCAACATTAAAAGTATTTAATTTATTCCTATCATCGGTTCGTTTCTCATGGTTGGCGTTATTTTGTGCAATTTCATCACTGATCTCCATAGGTTCGCGCACGTGTGATGCAAAAGATTATGCAGATGATGCAGACTCAATACTTGATATTGATCGACTATGGGGAAAGGCCTATGGAGAATTTTGATTTAATACCTAATATAGACCATAAGAGAAAATGCTATAGTGTCAGTAGTAAGAGAGGTAGGGGTTGGTGACCAAAACAAGTAACACCGACATGGGTCGGTAGTAGAAGGGTGAAAAAGGTGGTGTTGGCAGTAAAATCAGAAAAGAAAAAGGAACGGGTGGCAATATACTCTATAATCATAAGAGCAAGTTTCAGAGAAATAATAATATCAGGCTTAGGTACTTCAATGGGAACTCCATCATTGATGACAATTCTAAGTGGGATTGAACAGTTGGCAGCAACTTGTCATAACCTTGACATTTGTAGCATATAGTTGTGGGACTAATTTTGAATTTTTTCTAGTGTTCTTACTTTTATTGTTATCAGACTTTTTTTTGACTTCGTTAACTGTAAAAATCACACAAGGAATACTACTTTTTTTGTTTTGATTAAAGAATTCATTATTTGGAATAGGTTATCAATTTTAACCATGATATCATTAAGTGTTGGTTGAGATTCCTTGGTTTGGCTCAAGAGAGTGAGTTTGGCCGGTGGGAATAAAAGTGTATTAGACCTATGGGGTTGAACAGATGGGGGAGGTTTAGACCTGTAGAAATATGTGACACGTATTTAGTGATGAGTTTGTCCCTCATATATTACCAAGTTTTGATCAGTCGTTGAGTTCGGGCATTCCTGTCTTTTTTCAAATCTGTCCAATATTGGCTAGCTTGTCCAGTCAGTTTCGTGATAACAAATCTGACTTCTAAGCTTTAGAAAGTTGGTATCAGTTGAAGTACATGTTCATACTTTGTACCCAATTTAGAAAAACTTGAGGATCCCTTAAATAACCAGAATAATCAGACGACCATCAAAAGTGAATACGTCCATGGTGGTGGTGTCAAATTTGTAATTTTTTATTTTTTTTAAATGCAAGAAAGTGATAAAATTGCTAACAAGTGCCTACAAGATGTGAAAATGAAAGATTTTTTTGTTTTTGAATTTTGAAATTTTTTGTTTTCTAAAATTGTCGGGTCAGTCAAACCCTAATTTTACCAGTCCAATTGTTCATGTCTTCGTAACTCAGGTGCGAGATTTTCGCACTTGGTGTTACTTAATTACAAAACCACGTTGAGTACCCTTTCTTGGTTAGATACTAATAATACGAAATTTCAGGGAAAGGCTAACCTAACCTTTCAAGGTTTCCTAGTTTACGCTATTTTTTAGATTTTAAATAAAATTTAACTAGATGCAAGAAACTATGTTTAAATGCTTTCTAGATGCAAATCCTACCTAACTGTGCTCTGATATCAAACTGACGTGAAATGTACATGCGTGTGTGAAAATCAGCAATAAAATACTCAAACTACATTTCATCAATATGAAATGATCGTTAGTAGGAAATGATTAAAACTAATAATCTAGCAAACGTTGATCAAATAACATGCATACACTAATTAATATCAATTCAAGAATAAATTAATAATATTATTTATATTACACACATAAAAGATTATGCTACCAATAAAAAAATTATAGAACTAAAGAGAAGTAGACATAATCTCCCGTTTGTGATCAACAATTAAATCGATAAAAATTCAGAGATTAAATATCAGACTTGAAATAATTGATCGAAGTTAGAAAAATACCTACTGGGAATCATATGTGACCTCAGTGTCCTTATGATGACTGTAAATGTGTAGAGTCGTCTCCATGAATGCAACGCCTCAAACTGTGTGTGATTTAGACTCCGGGTGAGAGAGATACGGTTTGAAAATGAACCTTGAATACTTTTAACAAATCTATTTTTACTGTAGCAGCGGTGTGTAGTGTAGCAGATTACTGTAGCGGGTACTGTAGCGGGTTACGGTAGTGAGTTACTGTAGCAATACTGTTTTTCTGAATTTTTTCTATTGAGATGGAGAAAGAAATATGAAACTAGTTTATCTAGGATTTTGAAGAGAGGTTGATGAAAAGAGAATAAAAACTTGGAAGAGGGAGAAAGAGAAGAGAAATGGGATAAGCCACTTAGGGTTTCACTTCACTAACTTAGGATTTTTCTAAGACTTCACACACAAAGAGAGATATTTGAGAGAGAACTCATCACTCACAAATTTTGTGAAAATTTCATAAACTTCTTCATTGATTTCATTGATTTTATTAATTGACACAAGAGGCCTTTTATAGGCTTGTACAAAATTGAATACAACTCAAGTTAAAATTCCTAATTAAAATAGAATTATAATTCCAAAATAAAGAAACTAAGTTCCTAATAAAAATACAACTTCAAATAAAGAAACTCAAAATAAATAAACTAAAATTACAGAGTTCCATTATCACAGGGAAACTGGAACAAGGTATCTTCTCCACTAATGAAACACATGTCATACACATGGCTTGATGTCCGCATCATGCTTGCTCAATAAAGAATACTCTATATTTAAACTGACGCATTAGATCAGTAATGCTTATGAAAAGTAGTTACCTGTCTGATATTTTGTATATCCCCAAGCATTTCATGAAACCTGCTGCTGCTTATCTAGGGTTATTTTCATGGAATTGTTTGTATCCTATATAGGCTGTATGTCTTGGGATGTAGGGTAGAAACTAGCATTTCTTCGAGGAGATAATGCTGCTTGTTGTTAAAGAAAAAGGGATGGTGATAAAGCAAACTCCACAGTCCAGGTAGCAGCAAATTGATCAATAGTGTGGCAAAGTTACCAAAAGATCAATAAGAGCAAGCAGGCTAGTTGTTGGTGATTTCCAATTGATAACTTATGATATGCATGGAATCCAATACAGCAAGATGCATACGGAGTATGACAAAATGCAGGAAGCTGCCTACAAAAAAAGTGAAGACATTCAGTGTGTTGAAAGAAGCCTTGGCATGGATTCAGGACATCACTGTAGCATTATGGCTGTCTAAGATGGCAAAGAAAGTTACAAAGAGAAGAATATAGGGTTTGTGTGCTTGGATTAGGCCTGTAAAAACACAATTATCTCGGTACTCAACGCTTAGTGTTTAGCATCTGGTTAGAAAACGATGAATGAGAAACAATATGCCTAGCCTGCAAATGTTACGATAACTGTATTATGCATGAAAGCCTAATGATGTATTCCCCCAAAAAAAGGGGAAGCGAGAATGCAGGACTATAACTCCTGGTCCTATGACAACTAGAACCAACGAAGCAATGTAGCAAGGAGAACCATTATCATCACATACTGCAACTTTACTGAACAAGCAAGTGGAGCATATTGACTGAAAATCACTAAATTTATTGAACTTAAAAGCACATGATTGAGTATATAAAGAGCACATGAATATCAAAAAATGAACAGTTTATAATGCCTAGAACCCAACTTTCACAATTGTAGGAGGAAATTTGAGGGGGGGTATTGAAACAGGTACGTTCATTATGTAGTGCCTGCGTTTCCTGCAGTCTGATGAATTACCAGAAATCCTTGCATGAACAGATACCATCTCTAAAATGGTGGAACCGATTCTTATCTCTCATGACAATCTCCCTCCCAAGAGACTTCGATATGTATTTGAAGAAGGTATGGCAATCACTGCATACTCTCAAATTCTTCATGATCCTTAATGGAGCCCGTGGAGCACTATTTTTCGAATGAATGAGACTAAATGCAATGGCAAGCTTCTCACTGTGAGTTTTGAGTGCAGTCTCCTTCTCCTCAAGCTCCACATCATGCAGAACAATACCAATCTCGGGTTTATACCCCATTCGCTTAATATTTCCATTCAGTTCATCCAGTTTCTCGTATATTTCCTTACAATGAGTATGTGATCCCTCGAAGAAAACATGGACCTCCCCATCCAGTTCAACTGAGCTATAGGCCGCGACCTTCTTCAGATTGTTTCCCCTCATTTGCTCCCTAACCTTCTGCACATCGTCCCACCTTCCTGAAACCGCATACATATTTGATAGAAGGACTTGGTACGAAGGCATCTTGGGGACTAACTTGAAGAGCTCATCAGCAGCAATCTGACCAAGATTGGTATCATGATACACCGTGCAAGAACCCAATAAGGCTCCCCATACAGCTGCATCTGGCTCTATCGGCATACTCTTGATAAACCCATAGGCCTCCTCAAGATGCCCTGACCGGCCAAGTAGATCAACCATAGCTGCATAATGCTCTGCTGTCGGATGAGCAATGCTAGAGAAATATTTCTTGCCTTCGTTTACTAATCCAGCATGGCTACAGGCAGCAAGAATGGCAAGCATTGTAATAGAATTCGGCTGCACCCCATCATTCTGCATCTCAGAGAACAAAGACAGAGCTCTATTGGAATCACCATTAATAGCATAGCCTCCAATCATTGTACTCCATGAGACAACATTTTTTCTCTTGCCCATTTCAGCGAAGAGTCTGCTAGCCTCATCTGTGCTGCCACATTTCAAGTACATGTCAATGAGTGCATTTTCTACGTAGACATTCTTAACTCCCTCTTTGACGCGAAGATGCATCTGTCTTCCGAACTCCAAGCCACCCAAATACCCACACGATGAAATAACACTCACCAGTGTGATCGCATCAGGCTCAATTCCAGCAGACACCATTCGTTGAAACAGAGCAATCGCCCTGTTTGCATTCCCATTCTGCGCATAAGCACTAATCAACGCGTTCCAAAACACCAAGTCCTTTCTAGCGCTATCACTACTATAATCAAACACACAATCCGCAGACTCTGCATCTCCAAACTTTGCATACATAACCATCAACTCAGTGCCAACAATGGCATTGTCATCCATCTCAAACTTAACAATTAGACCATGCACAGCCATACCGAACCACACATCAAAGAGCTCAGCGCAGGCTTTGAGCACAAACGGGAAGGTGAAGCTATCAGGCCGGACATTCAGAGAATGCATGTGAAGATAAAGAGACATCGCGTCAAGCGAGAGATTGTTCCTGACATAAGCTCTGATGAGCCTGTTCCAAAGGAAAACACGTGGTTTGTGCATTGAATCAAACAGTTTGCGGGCATAATGCAGGTCGCCGATGTGTGTGAGATTTTCAAGAAGGTGAGTGAGGAGGCCGTTCTTTTGGGCGAAGCCCGTGGTGAGGAGAAGTGCGTGTACTTGTTTGAGCTGGCTGGGGATAAAATTGGAGTCCAGGAGAGTGGCGAAGGCCGATTTCGGGCTGATCGGGTACCGATTTAGGCGAACGAGATCGAGTAGGGTTTTGGTCGGGGGCTGGGATCTCGGAATCAAGGAGAATGGGAACATTACTCTGTTACTAACTGATTGAATTCAGAGCGAGTTCAGTGGCAGTTGCTTGAACATTATGAAAACTTCGCGCACAATTTTAGTGAGAGGTTTTTGAGTATAGTGAAGTCAGTATCCAATTTATAACTCGAATTTACATTTGCGCGCCGTATGAACTGGGCTTGCGCTTTCCAGGCCCACTCTTAAGATGGGATTCGTAACAGTGTTACGCCCACATTTCATAAAATTAAGATTTTACATCAACTTGTTTTTGAGAATGTATACAAGAAATCACATTGATTTATTTATGGAAAAATACTCTTAGTATAAACTACACAAAAAGGTCAAATTAATGTTGATATATTGAAGTTCATGCTTTTGTTAAAATCAACATTTCAAGCCTATCATAAAACTAATTAATGTTTCGGCACTAGATGCAGGGAGCCAGTCACCTCGGACGTTCCTATCCAACCACACCACCTCAAACACACACTTTGTGGGCCTCAGCCCACATGGCCCGTAGGGCACACAGAATGGACGGTCGCGATCTGCCCACGAATCGCTTTCCATTTTCGGAAATCTTGGTAGGGAATCTCGGGGGCCGATCTTGCCATAAAAGGCCAGGCCCGACGCTGGATTGAGAATTGAGACAGTCCCTTCACAATCCGGGCCCCTTGACGGGGAACACACTGAAGCCTGCATTTTGGTCTGGGCTTTGGTTTTATAGGCCTTGGGATCGTTAGGCTGGATCTTGGATCTTGATCTTGTCATGGACAAATTGAACAAGCATGTATGGGCTTCTACAGAGGTTTTCTGTCTTCTGACTGTTCCATGTTGCTTTTGCTTCTGGTTTGTTGCTTTAGAACCCAATTTCTATTCCTCAGTATATTAGCAATACTTTTAATTGATAATTTATTTTTCTTTAAAGAAAGGCCGTAATCTAGTTTTATTTCGGGGGGTTCATAACCAACTCCGCATTTTATAAAATGCTGATTCAGACTCGTGACAAATTACAGATACACACAGTTTTTGAAACTTAAATTCACGATTGGATGTACTACGCCTCTAGAATGTTAAATTCACGGATTGGAAGTACTATGCCTCTAGAATGATAAGGAGAACATATCACGTGGGCTTGTTATACTTGTAATTGCCATTCAGTGTTTGAAAATTAAATTCACAATTGGAAGTATATATTGCCCTCTCAGAATGATACATCATAGAGAGAACATGTCACGTGAACTTGTTATACTTGTAATTGTCATTTTGCAGAATTAATTGGTTGCAAGAGATCTAGGTAGAAGTCTCTACTTATGCTTCGCCAACTTATTATTTTCTTTTCTCTTTTTTTTTTATTAAGAAAATTTTTGCTACAACCACCTATTTCGTTTTCTAATTAGAAAAAATTTCAGCTTCATAATTTTGTTTTCTACAGCCTCATTCACATGAGCATAAAATTAATTTCTCCAAAGTACCACTTCTTTAAATATTTTTATTTTCTTTTTAACCCTTCCTCATCATTTCCAACGTTGCTCTCCCCTCAACCTTGACCCCCGACGCGGAGTTATTCGCAGGTCGACCTGAGCGATCAAGTACCATGAGGGTTGGAAGGGGGGCGGAGAGCTCCTCTCCCGGGATCATGGATGGAGTCCCTGAAATTTTTTTTGAGATCGACCTTTTGCAGATCTCATTCGTGCTCGCGATGTGTTTTGTTTGTATTTATATCTGGAAAGTATTACGGATCATTCGATATTATTGGATGGGGGTCTAGTGATGATGACAATACTGATATGAGGATTATGACTCATAATCACGGATCTCTGTGAGCACTGACTCAGAGTTAGGGTATTTTTGTGAGGACTGCGATCATGGTGTCGCAGTCCTAAGACTCAAATATAAGACATTTTTTTGAATATTGCGATCATGGTCGCAATCCTAACGAAGATAACTGCGATCATAATCGTAAATCCTTTAAAGACTAAGAAACGTGACATTTTTGTGAGGACTGCGAGCATGGTCGTTGTTCTCATCAATAGCGCATTTTGTGAGGACTTTGATCATAGTCGCAACCCTCAGAAAAAAAATTTCTGGCAGCTCCGCGATTATCATTTTTTGAGGATTGCAATCATAGTCGCAGTTCTCAGAAATAAAGTATTTTCAAAACGATTGCTTTTTCGAAGCGATTACTTAGGGGCATTTTCGTCTTTCGCCGCTGATGAACACTCAACGCTTGACATCTGAGCGCACATCCCTACTTTAAAAGAAGAAGCAGTTGAAACGAATAAAATTATGCGAGTGAGTTTTTTCTGAAATACTACCTGATAAAAGAGTTATAGCGAAAAGCTCGTATCTTTAATGGAAAAGCTCTTATCTTTAATGGATTGTTCTTGATGATGAATTATAGAAAAGGACCCAACCCACAAAACTTACTAATACGCTTAAGAGGCCGCATTTGACAGCCCACAACGATCATAACTGGGCTGAGTTGCTTAACCGAGACTACTTGAGCCCTCTAAAGTCTGGGTGACGGTAAGCTTACCGGATTGGATGAAAACGCGGGAGGTAAAGTTAACGTAGCCGACTTTAGAACGGATCTCCAGTGAGCTCCGGCGAGCAGTAGCCTACTCCTTAACATTCTGATATCTCACTAGTCACTACCCTTTATAACCCACGGTCCCTCACAAAAATCTCTGGTCAAAAGGCGGGGCTTAGGGTTTTTCACTGCCTTCTCTCTTGATCTCGACTCCCGCTCAGTTAATGTAGATCTGTTCTCTAAGCTTCAGATCGACGAAATGGCGTTCGCTGATCTGCTAGTGTGCTTCTTGATCGCTCTCTCGATCTCGTCGGCGGCCGCTGACTCGATCAATGGATGCGGCTGATTTGTTGAGGTTAGAAGAGCCTTAGCTGCGATGCATTTTTAACATAATCGGCTAGTGGTCCAAGTGGGAGAATGTTAATCTCACATTAAAGATTAAGTGGCCCACTACCCTATTCAATTGGATTCCTAATTAAGGTTAACTGATATTATAGATGCCCATATTAAAGTTACATTTATATAAGTTAATAATCACATGAGGTATAAAGGGCCATGATGGGTGGTTTTATCTCAGGGGTTATTTGTAAATGTTAGACCCTCATCTCTCCTCCAGTAAAGAAAACAACACTCTCTCATTCTTTTGAGATATCCATCATATTTGCAAGGGTTGTGAAAAGAGAAGGAGACAGAGAGAAGAAGGGTTTGGCATTAGGGTTATTGCAGGATCAAAGAAGGAATCGAGGTCCTCTTCAACATTCATCCATTCTCCACTAATGGCTTCAGGTATGTATTTATATGAATATGCATTTAAATTCTTCTTGAGATGTAATTGATTCTAGATCCATGCTAGTTTAATCCGCATTAAAGTTCTTTTAATTTCTTTCATTTGGTATCAGAGCCTTGGTTGAGAATCAATACATCTCAGAATTATGATTATGGATTAATTAGGGTTTTTATGATTAATAGTTTCATGAAGAATTTTTGATCATTTAATTCAGATTTAAGATTATGTATTCATGATTCTATTAAGATCCCATATCCCACAAATTGTTTATTATCTGGGATCTAATCAGGATTAAAAGCCCTAATTTTCCCTAATTTTTTCCTAATTTTCCCTAAAATTTTGGCATCAGTCGATTTCTGGAACTGTAAATTGATAACTGTTTCGTCGACTATTAGTCGACTAGCCCATAACAATAGTCGACTAATAGTCTTTCCAAAAAGTTGTGAACTCTCTGTTTTTACTGATTAGTCGACTTGACATTTTGATTAGTCGACTAATAATGAGTATAGTCGACTAACCCTTTTCCCAAGTCGACTAATAGATTAACCGAGAGTTGCCTTCCTGCAGGAGTCGACTAATTTTGCCCTTAGTCGACTAACCTATTATTTTGTAGTCGACTAATCCTTCCTCTATAGTCGACTATACTTGACCCAAGTCGACTAATCCCCTTTTGTAGTCGACTTGACTTAGCCTTAGTCGACTAGGCTTACCTTGACCAGTCGACTAATGGCTGTTTAAGTTCAATCATAAATGTATGTTACACATTTGAGATTATTGTGTTAATATTGATTGATATTGGTCAAGTGTTAACATTGGAGTATTATGGGATAACTCAAATAAAGGATTAGAGAATATTGTTGGTTAGTTTTGTATTCATACGGTTTATTGATTTAGTAGTTGCCAAAGTGACCTATGTTAGTAAGCCTTATGAATATACAACTACATAAAAGACTTGTCATTGAGGGTGACATTAAAGACAATAATATTCTCGATGGCGGTTATAGTTAGGAGATTGGGACTGGCCCAAAGGAAAGTCTCTTTCAAATAATTATAAACCGGGGTAGGGTAGTGTAATTTATGTAACTTAGTGGTGTAGAATTGGATACCCAAAGGTAACATGACTTACTGTCTAAGTGGCATAAATTATATTAGACCTACATAGGTGATAAAAGAATCTCACCTGAAGAGTGAACACTAGATATGCTTAGGTTTCGCCCAAAGGAGAAATCAAAGTGATATCAATAGTTCATCTTCATTAAAATTTAAAATTTTGTATTGATTCGAGGCCTTAATGTGAGCTTGTCCTATTTTGTTTCAGTGAACGTTCCCACTTCCCTTCACACTCATGCAACTAGCATTCCAGCCCTGGATGGTACAAACTTCAATGAATGGTTTGAACATGTCCAATTCACACTGGGTGTACTGGACCTAGACATGGCTCTTTTGGTAGAGAAACCTGATGAAGTGACTGATGAAAGCACAGCAGACCAGGTTAGCCATGCCAAAGCTTGGGAAAGGTCGAATAGACTCAGTCTCATGTTCATCAAGATGACCATTGCCAATAACATCAAGACTTCACTCCCACATACTACTAGTGCATCTGAACTTTTAACTGCTGTTAAAGACCGATTTAAGTCTGCAGATAAGTCATTAGCTGGCACCCTTATGGCTGAACTGACTACCATGAAATATGATGGTAGTAGAGGAGTTCAACAACACATTCTAAATATGACTGATAAGGCTGCGAAGTTAGGATCACTGGGAATGAAAGTGGATGAATCCTTCTTAGTACAGTTCATCCTCAACTCACTTCCTCCTCAGTTCGGGCCATTCAAGATCCACTATAATACTCATAAGGATAAGTGGAATCTTAATGAGCTGACTGGTATGTGTGTACAAGAGGAAGTGAGACTGAGGCAAGAAGGGCATCACTCAGTGTTGGCAGTATCTCAAGGAGCTATCCATAAGAAAGGTAAATATGGAAGAGGTAAGAGGTTTCCACCAAAGAAATGGAATGAACCTGGGGAAAGTAGCCAGGGTCATGGAAAGCCTTTCACTGTCAAATGCTACTTTTGTGGCAGAAAAGGACATGTGAAGAAGGACTGCAACAAGAGGATAGCTTGGTTCGAAAAGAAAGGTATGAATCTTTCTTTTGTATGTTATGAATCAAATCTTGCTGAAGTTCCTTCTAATACTTAGTGGATTGACTCTGGAGCCACAACTCACATAACTAATTCAATGCAGGGATTCCTTACAACCCGGAAACCGAAGGAAAGTGAGAGATTTGTCTTTATAGGGAACCGTCTCAAAGTGGAGGTCGAGGCTGTTGGTACTTACCGACTACTCTTAGAGACGGGTCATCAGATGAATCTTGAAGATACTTTTTATGTACCTTCGATTTCTAGGAACTTAATGTCATTATCCAAATTAGATGTTGTTAGATATTCTGTTTTATTCAGTTGTGGAAAACTCAGTTTAATGTATAATTCAATGTCGGTTGGACACGGAATTTTATGTGATGGTTTATATAAAATTTCATTGAATGATGAGTTTGCACAATCTCTTTTATCTTTGCATTCGAATGTTGGTATTAAACGTGGCTTAATTAATGAAAATTCTTCTATCTTGTGGCATAGACGACTGGGGCATATCTCCAGGGATAGAATTGAAAAATTAGTGAAGAATGGGATTTTGGATAACCTAGACTTCACTGATTTTGGTGTGTGTGTGGATTGCATAAAAGGAAAGCAAACCAAACACACCAAGAAAGGTGCCACAAGAAGTAAAGAGCTTCTTGAAATAATTCATACAGATATTTGTGGACCACTCTCCATTCCATGTTTTACGGGAGAGAGATACTTCATTACCTTTATAGATGATCTGTCACGTTATGGTTATGTGTATCTAATTCATGAAAAGTCTCAGGCTGTTGACATCCTTGAGGTGTTCATTACAGAAGTCGAGAGACAATTAGATAGAAAAGTTAAAATCATAAGATCAGATCGAGGTGGTGAGTTTTATGGAAGATATGATGAGTCAGGACAACATCCTGGCCCATTTGCCAAATTTCTAGAAAAGCATGGTATTTGTGCTCAATACACAATGTCAGGTACGCCTTAGCAGAATGGTGTTGCTGAAAGGCGAAACCGAACACTTATGGATATGGTTAGGAGCATGATGAGCTTCTCTAATGTACCTAATTCATTGTGGAATGAAGCCTTAAAGACTGCTATGTATATCTTGAACAGGGTTCCTAGTAAGGCAGTCCCAATAACTCCTTTCGAGTTGTGGACTGGTAGGAAACCCGTTTAAGACATTTACATGTTTGGGGTTGTCCAGCAGAGGCTAGAATATATAATTCACAAGAAAAGAAATTAGACTCAAGAACAATATCTGGGTATTTCATTGGTTATCCAGAAAAGTCTAAGGGGTACAAATTTTATTGTCCTAACCATAGTACAAGAATTGTTGAAACTGGTAATGTCAGATTCCTTGAGAATGGTGAAATTAGTGGGAGTGATGAACCAAGAAAGGTAGATCTTGAGGTGGTAAGGGTAAATATCCCAATACCCTTTCCTTCAAGAGAAATTGTTGTCTCTCAGCTTGATCATCAAGCTGAGATACCAGAACAACATTATGATATTGGTTCACCACTCCATGAGGATATCGCCATTGAAAATGTTGTAGAACCACCACAACCGGCAGCCTTGAGAAGATCTCAAAGGGAAAGAAGATCTGCCATTTCAGATGATTATGTGGTGTATCTACAGGAATCTGATTATGATATTGGGATAAATAAAGATCCAGTTTCATTTTCACAAGCCATAGAATGCAATGATTCTAGTAAATGGTTTGATGCTATGAATGAAGAGTTAAAATCTATGGACCATAACAAAGTCTGGGATATGGTCGAATTGCCTGATAACTGTAAGAAAGTCGGGTGTAAATGGGTCTTTAAGACCAAGCGCGACTCTAAAGGCAATATCGAACGATATAAGGCCAGACTTGTGGCTAAAGGTTTCACTCAGAAAGAAGGCATTGACTATAGAGAAACCTTCTCTCCAGTATCAAAGAAGGACTCTCTTAGAATCATTATGGCCCTTGTAGCTCATTATGATTTGGAGTTACACCAAATGGATGTGAAAACAGCTTTTCTGAATGGAGATTTGGATGAGGAAATTTACATGGAGCAACCTGAAGGGTTCGCAAAGAAAGGACAAGAACACTTGGCTTGCAAATTAAAGAAATCCATATACGGACTTAAACAAGCTTCCAGGCAATGGTATATAAAGTTTAATGATACCATTACCTCTTTCGGATTTACAGAAAACACTGTTGATCAGTGTATATATCTGAAGATCAGTGGGAGCAAGTTTATTTTTCTGGTTTTGTATGTGGATGATATCTTGTTAGCCAGTAGTGATATTGGTTTGCTGTATGAAACTAAAAGCTATCTTACCAAGAACTTTCAGATGGTTGATATGGGTGAGGCAACTTATGTTATTGGCATAGAGATCTTCAGGGATAGATCTCGAGGATTGCTAGGACTGTCTCAGAAAGGTTATATCAATTGAGTCTTGGAAAGATTTCATATGGAATTGTGTTCAACCAGTTGTGCACCCATTATGAGGGGTGACAAATTAAGTGGGAGCCAGTGTCCCAGAAATGACTTAGAAAAGGGTCAAATGCAGAAAGTTCCATATGCGTCAGCAGTAGGGAGCTTGATGTATGCACATACTTGTACCAAGCCAGATATCAGTTTTGCTGTTGGGATGTTAGGAAGATACCAGAGCAATCCAGGAATGGAGCACTGGAAATTGGCTAAGAAGGTAATGCGGTATCTTCAGGGGACGAAGGACCATATGCTCACATATAGGAGATCAGATCAGTTGGAAGTGATAGGCTATTCGGACTCAGATTTTGCTGGTTGCCCAGATAGCAGGAAGTCTACTTCAGGCTTCATATTCATGCTAGCAGGTGGGGCAATCTCGTGGAAGAGTGTAAAGCAGTCTATCACTGCTTCATCCACGATGGAGGCTGAGTTCATAGCTTGTTTTGAAGCCTCGAATCATGCATTATGGTTACGGAATTTTATCTCAGCACTTGGTGTAGTTGACTCTATTACCAGGCCGCTGAAGATATATTGTGACAATACAGCAGCCGTTTTCTTCTCTAAGAATGGAAAGTACTCTAATGGTTCCAGACACATGGAACTTAAATACTTGGTGGTTAGAGAAAGAGTTCAGAAACAGAAGGTGTCAATTGAAAGTATAAGTACCACTTTAATGGTTGCTGATTCAATGATCAAGGGATTGCCTCCAAAGACATTCAAGGAACATGTTGTTAGAATGGGTCTTTTGAGCAATCTGTAAATGTATGTTTTGGTACTTGTATAATTGACAATATTGCGCAATAAAAGTTTGTTTCTGTATTTCTTGTTATCCAATTATGTGTGCACATATTATGTATGGATGTTTGTTAAACAGAAAATGTCTTAACAAGACAATTACAGGGGTCATTTGGTTATGGACTCAATTAGTAAGGGTTATCAATGTTGTGGTACATAGAAGGGAGTATGACATAGATGTTGTATAACCGCTATGAGTCGCATTGGTGGTCCAAGCTAATTGCAGTATTACAGTATTTCATGATTTGGGCTTATCAGTTATTGTTTTTAAAATTCGTGATCACGTGTCAAAGTTTTTCAGTATGGAATCCAATGGAGTCAAAATATTTTTTTTTTTTGAAAATGAGTCTTTTCTTTTATTTGTTTTCTAAAATTTTAACATAATCGGCTAGTGGTCCAAGTGGGAGAATGTTAATCTCACATTAAAGATTAAGTGGCCCACTACCCTATTCAATTGAATTCCTAATTAAGGTTAACTGATATTATAGATGCCCATATTAAAGTTACATTTATATAAGTTAATAATCACATGAGATATAAAGGGGCTATGATGGGTGGTTTTATCTCAGGGGGTTATTTGTAAATGTTAGACCCTCATCTCTCCTCCAGTAAAGAAAACAACACTCTCTCATTCTTTTGAGATATCCATCATATTTGCAAGGGTTGTGAAAAGAGAAGGAGACAGAGAGAAGAAGGGTTTGGCATTAGGGTTATTGCAGGATCAAAGAAGGAATCGAGGTCCTCTTCAACATTCATCCATTCTCCACTAATGGCTTCAGGTATGTGTTTATATGAATATGCATTTAAATTCTTCTTGAGATGTAATTGATTCTAGATCCATGCTAGTTTAATCCGCATTAAAGTTCTTTTAATTTCTTTCATGCATCTGATCACATTCTTGCCACTTCTTCTTCATTTGATTCTACTGTTCAGTCAATTGTTGCTTATCTTTGGAGTGTGTGTGGTTCTGTTAGGCGAGCTCAGCTTTGATCAAGTAGAGAAAGGCTTCTAATGCGAAATTGGATTATTCGCACATCACGGTATGCGATTTCTTTGTGATCCAAGTGTTCTGTTTTTTAGTATGATGAGTTCTGGAAATATATTTGCTCAAGAACTGATTAATTTAATTAAGTTGCATTGTAATGTGTCAGTTTTGAGAACTTGTTGTTATATTGGTATCAAATTTGCTGGTTGTTATTAGATGATTTTGCTGAACAAGTGTAGTGGTAAAAAATATGACCCCTGACAAATGGTAGCAGTTCACAGGGTAACCGGATCGCCTCTCAGCCTGAGGATCCTGGCCATCAACTTGGCAGTCCACTCGGTTACAACTAATGAGCACGTGGGGATGTAAAGACGGATCAGGTTCAAATTCTCGCTGGTCAAGACACCCCAGATTATTGCGCATTATGTGTAACCAATTATAGCTGGGACGTTAGGCACAACTATGATGATGGGCAAATTTGGAGGCGGAAATCTCGGAAGCCATGACGGCCTGCTACCCCTCAACTATAAAATTTGATACCCTCCTTCTGCACAAAGGACTGGATCCTAGAGAAAAAGTTTGTAACAGAGCTTTGAGTCATACTGTAATCTTTTTTGCTTTAGTGGAACCTCTCTTTTGGCACTGTGGTTTTTTCCCCAGCGGGATTTTTGATGTAACTTCTCTAGTGTTTGTGTTGTTATATTCTCTATCTTCAAAATCCCATTACAAATTGAGTGTAAATAAATTCTCCTGAGGAATTTATCTCTACATTTTGGTGCTTTCATTGAGATTTCGAGTTAACACTCAAAGTTCTCCCATCCCCGAGCCCTCCTCAAAAAATCTCATTGATATCAGAGATGGTCTCTTCCAAGATGAGCACCTCCAGAGTCACAACTGCACAACCTCCAAAGGCAAATCGGTGGCCGTTGGAGGCACTGGACCCGTCAACCCTCCTATCCTCTTAGACGTTCACGTCAAAGAAGTCGACGGAGAACTCTCTCCTCCAGCTATCATGCCTGAGGTGGGGGTAAAACAGCTTGAAGTACAACACCCCATTGAAGGTCAACTTCTCCATATGTTTGCCAACCTCCAAAAACAATTGGAAGAGCAGCGACGGAGACAACTCGTGAATGTGAGCAGGTTGCCTGAAGAGAGAGACGCAACCACCAGCGTCCAAAATCAGCTCCTTATTCAGATCGAGATCCTCCGAAAGTTGCAACCTTCTGAGCATCCCAAGGGGGAGGGTTCCCGACCTCCTATGTCTCCATCATCGTCGACAGAAACCGCTCGCATCGAGAGCAATAAAAAACGTGACAGGTCACTCTCCTCGAGTGACAGTCAGAATTCCGAGAACTCAAAGTCGCGGAAGATCTTGGAGATCCCTGAGTGAAGGACATAGAAAAAATTGTCAGGAAGCAGGTTGAAAGAGCCGACCAGCTGCTCTAGAAGGATACTGAACCCTACGGTTTGACCATCCTCAACTCATCCCTCTCTAAGGAAATCACCTCTCATCGTTTCTCGAAGAATTTCGTGATGCCAAGTTTAGAACACTACTCTAAAGCGATCGACCCCATCAACATCTCTGCCAATATCAAGATAAGATGGCGGTCCATTCTCACGACGATGCCTCCTGAGTCGTGTGTTCCCATCCAGTTTCAAAGGCGCCGCGTACGACTGGTTCTATTCACTTTCAATCTCAGCGGAATTTTGAAGTAAGGCGGGCATTCTATCACCAATATGCTTCCCGATAGGAGCTGAAGAGGAACAACAACCACCTCCTTACTATCAAGATGAAACTGAAGAAAGCATTAAGTAATACGTTAGTTACTTCCAGAGTCAAATGGCTCTGGATACAACTGCAACGATTACATGACCGCCGCCGCGTTCATAAGCGGGCTGCAAGTTACTCACTCATTTTACAGGCACTTGGTGAAGCGTGAAGTCACCAAGATGAGGGACATCCTCATCCGCACCCAGAAGTATATCCAAATTGAGGATGTCACCCGAGTTTCTGCCAATCGCTCCCCCAAGCATGGGCGTGAATAGGAGGGACAAAAGGTACAGCCCGGTCCCCCGAAGAAGACTCCTGGTCGGGCAGTCAGAGCTATCAATGAGTTGGGCCAACACCTCGCCAAATTCATGGGGACGAAGTAGATCCTACTTGATTCATAATCCCTGTGGACCAAGTGTACAGCACCATCAAGGGCCAAGACTTCATTAGGCATTCGAGACCGCTGCCACCCAACCCAAAGGGTCCAGGAGCATGCGCCTTCCATAACGGTATGGGACACCACATCGTAGACTGTCGTTCCCTCCGGAGACAACTTCAAGAGCTGGTGGATCGAGGATATCTCTAAGAGTTCGTCCTCAATCCCGGGCAACCGTCGAAAATCAAAGTGAAGGTCTCCCCTGAAGCTTCCCAGTCGGAGAGCTAAGTCATCCAGTATTGGGAGGTTGACGCCATCTTCGACACCTCTACGAGGCTTTTCCTCTCGGGAGCAGGCCATCTATGTTGGCTAGGCTCGAAAAGCCATCTGTCTCACGGTATTAACTAGGCCACCACTACCCCCAAGTAAGTTTCATTCTTCGACTCTGACGCATCAACAATGCATTTCCCGTATAATGACACCCTAATCGTTACAATGCTCATCGGCAACTGCCGAGTGTCCAAGGTCCCGGTTGACAGAGGGAGTTTCGTAAACATCCTATACAGAGGAGCCCTCGACAGGATGGAAGATTCCCAAGAAGCCGCCCGAGTATTAATCAATTGTCAAACTCAATCTCACCTATATGGGTTCGACGGGAATGAGACGCGATCTCCGGGGACCATCTCGCTACCAGTGCGCGCGGACCCTTACAATATCATCACATAATTCTACGTGGTAGACGTGGAGTCCTTCCACAATGCGATAGTCGGGAGGCCCTGGCTTCATATGATGTAAGCCGTACCATCTACGTACCACCAAATGGTTCGATATCATACTCCAACCGGGACATCCAACATCAGAGGAGATTAGGCCACGACTAGAAACATTTCGGCAGTAGTTTAGAAGAGGTTGGGGTGAAAATCAAAGAAGGCTGAGCAGTCTACGAGGAGATTTCCCTCGAGAGGAAGAAACTAAAGACGGTTGCTACTGAATAACAATCACATTACAGCGACAACCCTGACACTGACTTTGACTCTGAAACGGAAGCCCATACAAATCACAAGTCGGAGGAGGGGCCTGAGCCGTTCTAGGCGGATTCCGACCACTCAAATCGAGTACTTCGGATTGGCATGAGACTTTCCGATCAAGAGAAGAATCAGCTCAGGAAGTTTTTATCCGAGAACCTCAACGTATTCACGTGGTCTCTAACTGACATGCCTGGAGTAGATTTCTCCATCATCTACCACCAACTATCCATTCTCCCCGAAGCAAAGCCAGTAAAGCAGAAACCACGGAAGATGAATACCGAACGTCTTCCAACACTTAACGAGGAAGTAGATCGACTCCTCAAGGTTGTCTTCATCTGAGAAACACTTTATCCAGACTGGCTCGCCAATCCAGTCTTAGTGAAAAAGAACGCGAAATGAAGAA
Organism: Agave tequilana; assembly: GCA_038442645.1. Taxonomy (NCBI): domain Eukaryota; kingdom Viridiplantae; phylum Streptophyta; class Magnoliopsida; order Asparagales; family Asparagaceae; genus Agave; species Agave tequilana. The sequence continues at coordinate 536,207 of JAVJIF010030121.1, forward strand.
TATGCATCGACTTCACTGACTTGAATAACGCCTGTCCTAAGGATAGCTTCCCGCTACCCAGCATAGACCAAATAGTCGATGCAACTGCGAGCTACGAACTCCTCAACTTCATGGATGCCTACTCGGGGTACAACCAAATCAAGACGCATCCAGAAGATGAGGACAAGATTGCCTTCACTACCGGCCACGCCATCTACCATTACCGAGTCATGCCCTTCGGCCTGAAGAATGCTTGAGCCACTTTCCAGCGAATGGTCAACAAGGTCTTCAAAGAGCTAATCGGAAATACGACGGAGGTATACGTAGACGACATGCTTGTAAAGAGTCTCGTTCACGCCGATCACGTGAAGCACTTGGATGAAGCGTTTGCTCTCCTTCAAAAGTTCAATGTGAAGCTTAACCCTGAGAAGTGCACATTCGGGGTAGCTTCCGGTAAATTTCTCGGATACCTGGTCACTCAACAAAGAATTGAAGCTAACCCCGACCAGATATTCGCCATACTTAAAATGAAGTCGCCAACAGCCATCAAGGATGTTCAGATCCTCAGCGGTCGCCTCCGCTCTCAACTGCTTCCTTAGTAGATCAACTGACAAGTGCAAGCCTTTCTTCCTAGCCATCAAGAAGAACGGGGTAGGTTTCTACTGGAACGAAGAATTTGAAACAACATTCCAAAGTTTGAAGACTTATTTGGCATCTCCCCCAGTCCTCTCCAAACCCTTTTCTGGCGAAACACTGTTTCTTTATCTCGCAGTGTTAGACACCACAGTGAGCACAACATTGATCCGAGAAGATGGGGGCATCCAAAGGCTTGTCTACTGCGTCAGCAAGGCTCTGATCGATACCCATACAAGGTACACAAGGATTGAAAAGCTAGTGCTAGCTCTCTTTGTTACTGTGAGGAAGCTTAAGCACTAGTGCACTACTTTCATCTTTTCCCGTCGTCATTCTGAATGAGTATCCACTGAGAGGTATTGTGGAAAATCCCGAGGCCAGCGGCAAAATTGCGAAGTGGGTCACAAAAATTAGACCACTTGGGGTCACTTTTGAGCCGAGAATCTCGATCAAAGGACAAATTCTGGTTAACTTCATTGCTGAATTCACTTCAGTACCACCAACTTAGGACACCCTTCGGGAAGGATGGGTCTTGAACGTAGACGGAGCATCAAATAGCAAGGATCAGGCATTGGGTTAGTGCTCATCACTCCTGATGGATCCATTATTAAGCAAACTTACTCTCGGGTTTCGAGCCACCAACAATGAGACAGAATATGAAGCTATCATTACATGCCTCAAGATGGCAACCACCATTGGGGTCACGGAGCTCAAAGTACGATGTGACTCGCTACTTATAGTGAGTCAAGTCAATGGAAAATACACTGCCAAAAATGATCGGATGGCCGCATACTTGAAGGTTGTCACAGGTTGGAAGGCTAAATTCTCCTGTTGCGACTTCAAATAGGTCCCAAGATCCGAGAACAGTCACGTAGACTATCTGGCTATGCTTGCCTTGGTCGTCGACTTCCAAGTCAAGCGCAAGATCCCCCATAGAGCATATCCCGAAGTCGTGTATTCATAAACCCGGTGAGAAAGTCTTCCGTCTGCATTGTTCTCCAAGGTAGAGGGATCCCATCATATCTTTCCTTAAAGACGAAATGCTCCCTAAAGACAAGACTGAGGCTCAGAAGCTGCAACACATCACCACCAGGTATACACTCATTGGAGAGCTCCTATACGAAAAATCATATTCCAGGTTGCATTACGATCACTATCTGAGGTGTGCCTCGGGCCAGAAGAAGCCAAGAATGTAATGCGGGAAATCCACGACGACGACTGTGGAAACCACGCGGGTGGAAGGTGTCTCGCCCACAAAGCCATCAACTAAGGATATTACTGGCCCAAGATGTTCGAAGACGTTAATAAATATGTGAAGAGGTGCCCGCAATATCAGAGGTTCGCCCTGTCTTCCAACAGACCTAGCGCGGATCTCGATACTCTACAAAGTCTATGGCCCTTCATGTAGTAGGGGCTTGATGTGGTAAGTCCTCCTCCCCGCGCACAATCTCAGTTCAGATTTCTACTTATCACCGCAGACTACTTCATAAAATGGGTAGAAGCAGTACCTCTCTTCGATGTCACATGACAACAAATTGGCAAATTCTTCTGGCAGAACCTCGTTTGTCGCTTCAGACTTCCCCATACCATCATCTCCGACAAGGGATCAATTTTGCGAGTAGGCAAGGGACGAGCTTCGGCTCTGAGTACAAGATCACCCACCGATTCTCCACTCTCTACTATCCACAAGGCAATGGCTAGGGGCTGTGATTAATAACCGCACTATCCTCGACAACCTACACAAGAGCCTTGATAGAGCAAAAGGCAAGTGGGTGGAGAAACTCTCGGGGGTACTATGGGCGTACAAGACTACCAAACGCGTCCCAACAGGAGAAACCCTATTCTCATTGGCTTATAGGACGGAAGCTATCATCTATGTTGACATCTGCATGCTCACACTTCGCGCATCAGAGATTGACCAGTTCAGAACGCCATTCAACTCGGTCTCGCCCAAGATGAATCAGAGGAGAGACGATGGTAGGCTCAAACACGCATTGCTACTTATCAATAACAAATTAAGGCCTCCCACCATAAAAGGTGAAACCTTGAGAGTTTCAAATTAGCGACCTAGTTCTAAAGCGGGTCATTCAAAATACCAAGGAGAAAAATTTAGGGAAACTTGTGAAAGTACACCTAGAGGGGGGGTGAATAGGTGTACGGCTAATCTAATGAACTAAATGCGGAAATTAAAAACTTAATTGTAACAACACTTAATGCAACCAACGAGTGTAGCCGAATTCCCGGTGAAGGGCTCTGGACTAACTCCTCTTGATTCTTCTGAATAAGAGTTGAGGTGCTATATGAGGCTCTCGTGGTTAAGCACAAGTGAGGCACACACAAACAAGCCAAGCATATAATATATGAATGAACAATATGAAATGATGCAAGGCACAATAGTAAAGAGAGAGTTAGAGTCAATGGATCAATCGCTAACACACAGATATGTTTCGAGGTTCGAGCACACAGCTCTACGTTCCCGCCTTCACACAGAAGGATTTCCAATCTACTAACTTATCCACACAGGACTCCCACACAAGGAACCTCCACAACTGCTCTCTCAACCGAATACAACCTCTCACTAGAGGCAATGCATAACCAACACAAATACCACCTCACACAAGAAGGGTAGGCACTTAGCCAATACAAAATAATCACCTCACACTTGAGGGATTCCAACACCAACTCCACCTCTCACTAGAGGGAGCCAACCAACAATCTCCACCTCTCACTAGAGGGAGCCAACCACCACTCCAAAATCAACCTCTACACAAGAGGGATATCACAAATAAGGAGGGTTTACAACTAGGTGGTCTATCTCAACCACAAACAACTTCTTTTCCCACAAAACAAAAAGATCCTAATAGATAGGATAGAATGATATGGCTTAAGTGTGAGAAATCAAGATGTTGGAAAACAAATCACAAAGAAAATACTTGGGAAAACAACTTACTATTTGATAGAAATGAAGAACAAAGCAAATATCCCAAATCTATATTTTTCTTTGATTTTTCTAATTCTTGTGCACGTCCGGTCGATCGCTCCGGTCGACCGGCTCCTGGTCCGGTCGACCGCCAGAGCCTGGCAGGGTTTTTAAGGGATCAGAAAAATAGGTTTTTAATCATCAAATAAATCCCATAAATTCTCTAAAAATCTACAAAAATAGTTTCAGTATAATACTTTGATAAACAAACATGTGTGAAAAAATTCAACACATATTTCAAACATTTGAACCATTTTTGTGAAATGAAAATTTTACCGAAAACCAAAATCCGTATTTTCCAAAACTTGAATTTTTGAGTTGAAAATTCGTTTTGTCCAAACTCATCCAAATACAAAACATGATATGAAACAACATTTAGGCATGTAGTATATGGATATAATCCAATATACATATAAAGATATATATCAATATTTTTGACACATAAATCCAAAAATAAGTTTTTGTTAAAACACCAAAAACTCCAAAACTCATGACATAGACTATCAAACTAAGTTTGTTTAAATAGTTGAAGCGTGCATGTATATAGAATAAATCTAATATACATTAAACCATGTAAACTTGTTGATTCTATCTATTTATGAAAACCAAGATCGGTTAAACCAAAAACCGAAAACCAAACACGAAACTTAAACAAGTGTGTGTGTTGTGAACTTGAGCATATCACACTGTCTAATCTTTAACAAATGGATCTAAAACATAAACTAAACTATGTACCGAAGTCTTCTTAACGAACTCCGTCTTCAAGCCGACTCGATTCAAAACGTGATCCACCGAGCTTGACTCCAACGAGTGCTAGATATGAACTTTGACGCTCGTGCTCTTGAATCACCATGTGAAAAACTCCAAAACACCTTTATTGAAGCTAATCACCTACTAATATCTTGGTTAAGTATCTGAAACTAAACATCACAAGATTATTAGTAAACATAACTACATGAGTTAATCATCATCAAAACTAGAGTGGAAGGCCTCTGGGCCAACAATCTCCCCCTTTTTGATGATGACAAAACTCATGGAGTTTTATATGCATGGATTAAAGTTAAGCTTCAAAGAAGCTCCCCCTTAACTCATGCATAGCAATAAATAATAAATATATGCAATGAATACTAAACATGGATATGCATCAACAGCATAAAAATAATGAAATGAACATGCTCTTGATACCAAACATGAAATAAACATGCTCTTGATACCAAACTTTTAAAATAAATTCCTTTTCCTTTTTAAAATAAACATGTTCTTAAATAATTGCTTTTGATACCAATAAAAAATTCAATGAGAAAACTTAAGCTCTTGATACCAATCAAAGCCTCTTGATACCAATCAATAAAATAAAATTCTTGATACCAATTGAAAAGATAATCACTAAACAATTAACATGCATATAAACTCATGCATATAAACTCAAATACTTCTCCCCCTTTTTGTCAATCATCAACAAAGGGGTCAAAGAAAACAATATTCTCCCCTTTTTGTCTTAAACAAAAAAATCAATGAGGGGTGAAATCTAATCAAAACGTTATGATACCAATTGTAAGAAAAAATATATCAATTTAGTGCATCATGATATCAATGAAATATACAAATTGAAAGTACATAATGTGGTACATAAAACAAATGTTTTATTGTTTTCTTTATTGGAAGTAAACTTATAGGTAATCTTGATACCAATTTGTAAAGATTAGTACCAATTGAAAGTAATTTTTCATTAAAAGCATATGATACTAAAAATAATCAATATCAATTTTTTTAATCATATTTAACATAAAGTGTGGGAGTAGAATAACAAAAACAATCGAAAGGTGAAATATAAATTTTCTCTCCCTTTATGAAATACCAAATAAAATAATGCATAAGCTTGTATAAGATACCAATTGAAACATAATCAATTGAAATATAATAGTCATTTGAAATCAAGCTTAACATAACTAAAATTTGTGCTCAAGGATATAGAGATATAGTAAGAACAAATAAAACATATATATGAGTATACAAAAAGAATATCAATAGTGATACCAATTGAAAAGATCCAATGATACCAATTGAAACACAATAAGATCAAGTGTATAACTCATATTACCTTCCACCCATTTCATGCACATGTTCAAAAGGATTTTCAATAAGAAGCATACAAGGCATGGTCGCCCAACCAACCGCCCTTAAAATGGGTAGGGTTTTCAAAAATAGGTTTGAAAAAATAGCATGTTTGAAAAGCTCTACCACAATGAAGAATACGAACTAGTTTTAAGAAAAATTTGAAAACTAGTACGAAATCCTTCAAGTAAGGAATAAAACAAAATTATATTCCATAAAACATGAAAATCACTAAACCAATGTCACTCAAAATCTATATAGCACATATAATACTCATGAAAATAAAATCATGAGAAAACATCAAGAATATGAGTGTACAAGTTTTGTGAAAGACAAGTTTGTTGGCCCGAAGGCCCATCACTCTAGTTTTGATGATGATCAACTCATGTAGTTATGTTACTAATGATCTTGTGTTTAATTAGTGACAGATTTATGATCAAGATCTTAGTAGGTGCATAGCTTCAACAAAGAATTTGAAGTCAAGTTTTGGAGCTAGCACGGTTTGATCCAAGAGCCATTGGATCGTGTTTGGACCAAGTCAAGAAGATGAGAAGGCTTCAAGTGAAGACTTCAAGAAGATGAAGACTTGAGTCTAGATTTGTTTTAGAAGATTTTATTTTTAGATAAAATGTAAAGGATATAATAGTTGGTGGATTGCTCAAGTATATATCATATACACACACACTCTTGATTTAGTTTGTTTTAGAAAAGATTTTTCTCTTTGACAAAATATCATTTTGATTTTTGGTATTCAAGTTTTATGTTTTAACAAAAACCATATTTAGAGCTTAATGTCAAAAACATAGATATTTCACCATGTTTGTGTAGTGCATCATATCCATACACACTATACTTCAAATGAGTTTAAATATCTTATTTTTGTATTTGGTAAAGTTTGGAAAATAAGTTTTGAAAAATCAAGTTTGGCAAAATACTGTTTTTGTTTTGAGCCAATTTTTCCAACTTACAAAAATAGTCCAAATCTTTTGTAACATGCCTTGATTTTATGCAAGCATGTTTTGTTTATCAAAGTATATTGGTAAAACTATTTTTGTAGATTTTTCTATATTTTATGGGATTTTATTTCAACTAAAAAACCTAGTTTTAAATCCCTTAAGTTTTCTGTCTAGCTTCAGCCGGTCGACCGCAGCTTGAAGTCGGTCGACCGGACAGGTAGACCGACGTGCACAGACGTGCACGCCTTTGTGCACTGGAGGGCCGGTCGACCGAGACGGTCGACCGCCAGAGAGCTTTTGCTCTCTGGAAAACCCCGGTCGACCGAGCGGTCAACCGACAGAGAATTTATTCTCTGTTCCAGAGGCCCGGTCGACCGGGCCGGTCGACCGCTGCTCCAACGGTCAGAAAAATGACCGTTGTCGGTCGACCGACAGTGCTGTCAGGCCTCCAACGGCTAGTTTTTGGAGCCCTATAAATTGGGCCATTTGGGGGCTGTTTTCTACAAGATTTTTGGAGAGTTTTCAAGCCAGTTTTTCCTACTCTATTAAGAGGTTTTTCTCCACAAAATTGAGAGGAAATATTTCCTATCAAAAGGGGAGTTTTATCAAGAGTGTTTAAAAGAGATTTTCATTGAGTTTTCCTCCACCATCTCAATCCTTATTTTCTCACACAACACTTGAGCTATCCATTGCTATATCTACCTATAGGGTTTTGTTGTGAGAGTTTTTATTGGTGATCAAAGTGTTTAGATCACCAAGAAATCTTTTCTTGTTCTTTGAGGAGGCGGACAAGTGTGTTCACGGTGTTTCGAGTTCGGTGCGAACTTGTTGTTTGAGGTGCGGCCTCGGCGAGCTTGTGTGGCTTGCGGTGTGTACGGGCTAGAGAGTCCGAGAGCTTGTAGGTGTTGCGGCACCGAGTGATCCGTGGGATCGATTATAGTGGAAATCTTTCGTGTGTCGAAGGCGGGGATGTAGAGCAAGGGTGCTCGAACCTCGAAACAAATCCCTTGTGTTTGTGATTGCTCACTCTCTCTCTCTCTTTGTCTCTTTGTTTATATCTTGCATGCTATTACTTGTCTTATCTTTACATGCTTGATATATTGTGTGCTTAATTGATATATTTGCTTGGGATTGTTTGCTAACACTTGTATTCAACCAAGAGAGCCAACGCGGCACCTCAACCCTTATCTAGGGGAATCTAGAGGAGTTAGTTCAGAGCCCTTCACAGGGAATTCGGCTACACTCTTGTGTTATACGTGGTGTTTAGTTTAAATAGTTTGTTTAGGTCATAATAGTTTTTAATTCCGCATTATTTGGCATTAAGTGACCATTAGATTAGCCATCACTTATTCACCCCCCTCTAAGTAATTCTACAATTGGTATCAGAGCCAAGTGCTCTGAATTTTGGTCTTACAACCTAGAGTTAAAGATCCTCATTTTAGGCTATCACTATTTTTTGTACACACACCATGGACTTCATGTCACCACCCATGTTTGACATTCTTAACATCCAAATTTGGAAGGTTAAGATGTCTTTGTACCTCAAGGCCCTAGGCATTCATGTTTATCTTGCCATCACTAAAAATTCATATTGTTTAACTGGCAATAATTTTGAGGCTAATGCAAAAGCCCTTCATGCTATAAAATCAACCCTAAATGATTATTTATTTAGGGTTTCTAATGTTGATTCGGCTTTTGTAGCTTGGAACATCATTACCTCCCTTGGCGAAAAGGATCTATATTATGCTGGGAGCGATTCGGATGTTGGAAGTGACGTCTCCAACAAGTGCTATATGGTCCAAGGCGATAACCCCCTTGAGGTAACTACCGAATCCGAGGTAGAAGATAATGACATGTCATATGATGAACTTGCTTCATTTTGTCAACAACTATTAGAGAAATATGACATGCTTAAGAAAGATAATAAAATTTGAAAAAGAAATTTGATTGCATGCATAAGGAAATGATTTTTTTAAAATAAGATTGCATGCATAGAAAAAGAAAATGAAATTTTGAAAAATGAGAATATTTCCTTAATGTCTAAATTGAATGATTTATGTGAAGGGAATATGTCTTTGAAAACTAAAATTGTTTTGGTGGAAAAACAAAAAGAAGTTGTTTTTCAAGAAAACTCTTGTTTAAAAAGAAAATTTTGTGAAAAAGAAAAAGAAAGTTTTTCTAAAAAGAATAAGAAAAATGTTTCACATTCTCACCATGCTTTACATGCCACCATTGATGAAAGTGAGATTAAATTTTTGAAAAATAAAATTAATAGTTTGAGCTCTACTTTGAGCACATGTGCATTTAACCACACTAGATTGGAGTCTATATTTTCAAAGAAACAAGCTCCACATTCTCATGCACATCATCATGCATATGCTTATGTTGCACGTCATGATCACACTCACACACATAAGCATTCTAAGGTGTACAAGTGTACACATTGTGGCCGCAAAGGCCATTTAGCAAAATTTTGTTTTGATAAGTTGCATGTTTTAAATTTTGCTAAAAATAAAATGTTTGGGTTCCTTACAAAGCTAACCCCCAAGGACCCAAAAGAAAATGGGTACCAAAACCCCCACCGTGTGTTTTTGATGTAGGTGAGGGCTCTCACAAAACGTGAGAGGAATGGTGCCTTGATGGTGGTTGCATGGACTAGAAGGACATACATTTGATGCACCGCTATCAAGAAGTTTTGGTGGGACAACCACCATGTTTGGAGTTAGAGCTTAGTTCTTTGGTTTGGTAACTATCTATAAATTCCTAGTTTATTTACATGCTTATTCATGATTGATGATCTTTAGCATGCTCGTTTTATTTGTTTTGTGCTTCATGTGGTAAATACTAGTTTAAATGTAGTTTTTATCAAAACTTGTATTTATACATGTACAAATAGTGAGAACAAATTGATTCATATATGTTTGCACTTCATGCTTATTTGTACCCACTATATGCACATATATAGGCTAGTTTTGATTATTCTTTCATTTATACTTGTTTTGCCTATTTTCATGTTTTACTTCATGTATATGTAATTTTTGTTCAAATCTAATAAATATACATGTATACCCGTGAGTCTCTTGCCTTCATGCAAATACCTTTAATAGACTCTTTTATGTTTGGGATATGTATGCATATTGTTAGATTTAGATAAATCATACATATACCTAGAAGTTTGTTTTGTTTTAATGAAAAATGAATTTTTTATGTTTTGTTTGATAAAATAAAATGAATAATTTGTTTTGATCATTTTGAGCTTCATTGACTATTTTCATGAAAATGCTAGTTACATGATTTTTGAACACTCACACCTTATTTATTTATTCATGACTTTGTTTCATGATTATTTTTGAGCTTTATGGAACATGAGTGCTTGAATTTTTGTGTATTTAGTATGATTCATGAAATACATACGATTTGATTTCATGTTTTTGAAGGATCTTTAACTAGTTTTTCAAATTAATTTAACTAGTTATTTATTCTTTAATGTTTTATGAGTTATACACATGATCCTATTATTGTTTCAATTGGTATCATTGAATCATTTCAATTGGTATCAATTTCACTCTATTTTTGTATACACTCATATTTTGTTTTCTTATATATGTATGTTTCAATTTCATTGGTATACTCATTTTTCATACATATATATGAGTTATTTGTGCTTGAGTTAAAATTGTTTTACATGTTTAAAGCACAAAGTTGTTTATGATAAGAAAATAAAAATTTTAAGAAAAATTCTCAAGATTTGTTTTATTGAGAAATTCAAAAAAATTTTATAAGAAAAATCAAAATATTTTTGAGTTGTATTGCCTATATGCAAGGAAAGCTTAACATCTCTTCTACATATAGATTCATGTTGAGTGTATTGTATATTGAGGAGCTTGACAACTCTTCTTTATGTGGTACACGTGTGTAGGGGGAGCTTCACATCTCCTCTTATGCATTACATAATATGTGTTATGTGAATTGGGGATTGTCATCCCTTCTTCATGTAATGCATATGTGTAGAGAAGCTAACTTAACGTCTTCCTCTTTATGAATGTATATCGCATATAATCCTTATTGATTGATTTATGTTTACCCCTTCATTGGTTTCTTGTTTCGGACAAAAAGGGGGAAAAATTTATTTATTGGTTTTGTTTTTACTTTAACCCCTTTGTTGATGATTGACAAAAAGGGGGAGAAATATTTGAGATATATGCATGTTTTCCTTGCTTAAGGGGGAGAAGTATTTGTTTTCCTTGCTTAAGGGGAGTAGTTTTTATGTTTATGCATATATGTTTTGTTTTGCAAATAGGAGAAAAAGACTTTGATTTGTTTTATGCTTGATTGGCATGTTTATCTCCTAGATTTGCATACATGTTTATGAGCATACATTGCATATTTATTTGTTTATTTGTTATGCATGAGTTAAGGGAGAGCTTCTTTGGAGCTTTACTTTAATCCATGCATATATAACTTCATGAGTTTTGTCATCATCAAAAAGGGGGAGATTGTTGGCCCGAAGGCCCATCACTCTAGTTTTGATGATGATCAACTCATGTAGTTATGTTACTAATGATCTTGTGTTTAATTAGTGACAGATTTATGATCAAGATCTTAGTAGGTGCATAGCTTCAACAAAGGATTTGAAGTCAAGTTTTAGAGCTAGCACGGTTTGATCCAAGAGCCATTGGATCGTTTGGACTAAGTCAAGAAGATGAGAAGGCTTCAAGTGAAGACTTCAAGAAGATGAAGACTTAAGTCTAGGTTTGTTTTAGAAGATTTTATTTTTAGATAAAATGTAAAGGATAGAATAGTTGGTGGATTGCTCAAGTATATATCATATACACACACTCTTGATTTAGTTTGTTTTAGAAAAGATTTTTCTCTTTGACAAAATATCATTTTGGTTTTTGGTATTCAAGTTTTATGTTTTAACAAAATCATATTTAGAGCTTAATGTCAAAAACATAGATATTTCACCATGTTTGTGTAGTGGATCATATCCATACACACTATGCTTCAAATGAGTTTAAATATCTTATTTTTGTATTTGGTAAAGTTTGGAAAACAAGTTTTGAAAAATCAAGTTTGGCAAAATACTGTTTTTGTTTTGAGCCAATTTTTCAACTTACAAAAATAGTCCAAATCTTTTGTAACATGCCTTGATTTTATGCAAGCATGTTTTGTTTATCAAAGTATATTGGTAAAACTATTTTTGTAGATTTTTCTATATTTTATGGGATTTTATTTCAACCAAAAAGACCTAGTTTTAAATCCCTTAAGTTTTTTGTCTGGCTTCAGCCGGTCGACCGGACGGTCGACCGCAGCTTGAAGTCGGTCGACCGACGTGCACAGACGTGCACGCCTTTGTGCACTGGAGGGCCGGTCGACCGAGACGGTCGACCGCCAGAGAGCTTTTGCTCTCTGGAAAACCCCGGTCGACCGAGCGGTCGACCGCCAGAGAGCTTTTGCTCTCTGGAAAACCCTGGTCGACCGAGCGGTCGACCGACAGAGAATTTATTCTCTGTTCCAGAGGCCCGGTCGACCGGGCCGCTCGACCGCTGCCCCAACGGTCAGAAAAATGACCGTTGGCGGTCGACCGGACGGTCGACCGACAGTGCTGTCAGGCCTCCAACGGCTAGTTTTTGGAGCCCTATAAATTGGGCCATTTGGGGGCTGTTTTCTACAAGATTTTTGGAGAGTTTTCAAGCCAGTTTTTTCTACTCTATTAAGAGGTTTTTCTCCACAAAATTGAGAGGAATATTTCCTATCAAAAGGGGAGTTTTATCAAGAGTGTTTAAAAGAGATTTTCATTGAGTTTTCCTCCACCATCTCAATCCTTATTTTCTCACACAACACTTGAGCTATCCATTGCTATATCTACCTATAGGGTTTTGTTGTGAGAGTTTTTATTGGTGATCAAAGTGTTTAGATCACTAAGAATCTTTCTTGTTCTTTGAGGAGGCGGACAAGTGTGTTCACGGTGTTTCGAGTTCGGGTGCGAACTTGTTGTTTGAGGTGCGGCCTCGGCGAGCTTGTGTGGCTTGCGGTGTGTACGGGCTAGAGAGTCCGAGAGCTTGTAGGTGTTGTGGCACCGAGTGATCCGTGGGATCGATTATAGTGGAAATCCTTCGTGTGTCGAAGGCGGGGATGTAGAGCAAGGGTGCTCGAACCTCAAAACAAATCCCTTGTGTTTGCGATTGCTCACTCTCTCTCTCTCTCTCTCTTTGTCTCTTTGTTTATATCTTGCATGCTATTACTTGTCTTATCTTTACATGCTTGATATATTGTGTGCTTAATTGATATATTTGCTTGGGATTGTTTGCTAACGCTTGTATTCAACCAAGAGAGCCAACGCGGCACCTCAACCCTTATCTAGGAGAATCTAGAGGAGTTAGTCCAGAGCCCTTCACAGGAATTCGGCTACACTCTTGTGTTATACGTGGTGTTTAGTTTAAATAGTTTGTTTATGTCATAATAGTTTTTAATTCCGCATTATTTGGCATTAAGTGACCATTAGATTAGCCATCACCTATTCACCCCCCCTCTAGGTGATTCTACAAAGTCATGAAAATAGGCAATCAAATTCAAATACAAAATTCCTTAAAAACATCAAAACTAGAATTCCTTCAAGGTATATGTATGTCATGTACAAACTACCGTATATATACATATCCAAATATAAACGAGTCTTTAAAAGTATATGCATGAAGGCAAGTGGCTCAAGGAATGTATATGTATAGTCAATAGTTTGGACAAAATAGACATATACATGAAGCTAAACATATAAACACGAAAAACATGTAGAAAATGAGAATACAAGTCAAATGCATGAATCATCAAAAGTAGGCTATACTAGTACATCTAATGAGTACAAATGAGCTTTCAAGTACAAACATATAGTAGTCTGTTTGTGGCTCACTAGTTGTACAAGTATATATCTAAGTTTTAATGAAAACAAATATCTAAACATGTAATCAAAGCATGAAGCATGAAAATCAATACAAAAACTCATATGATCATTATGGTAAATGCACATGCATTAGATATAGGACATACACATTAGTTAAAACAAATGTGAGAGCACAAGATATAAATCCATATTAAACATGGGTGTCTCAAATAACTAAACATGTATATCACTAATCTAAATATTATGGCATATGACATATTAATCATGAAACATCAAGACATGCTAAAAACAATGATAAGAAAAGCATGTAAACAATAAATGAGGAGTAAGATATTGTTACCAAAACCGAAGATGGCAACTCTCCATCTCTCCAAAACAAGGTGGTCCTCCTACCAAACTTCCCTTGAAAGTGATGCATCCAAATAGTCCTCTTTTAGCTCGGAACGCATCCACTTCAAGGCACCATCGCTCTCATGTCATGCGAGAGCCCACACCTATATCAAATAGCATAGGGGTGGTCTTTGGTACCCACACTCTTTTGGGTCCATGGAGGTTAGCACCTTTCCTAACCCAAACAAATTTAGTTGCTAAATTTACATCATGTATCTTATCATAGCAAAATTTAGTAAGGTGGCCCTTACGTCCACAATGTGTACAAGTGTACACATGAGCATACATCGTGTTGTGTACATGAACGTGCGAAGCATGTGTATGCCGTGTATGGTAGCATGCATAGAAGGAACTTGTTTCTTTTGAAACAAAGATTCCAAACGTGTGTGGTTCATGGCACAATGGCTCAAAGTGGAGCCCAAACAATCCATATTCTTCTTTAACAAATTTATATCATTTTCAATCAAGGAAGAAGAGGTGCATGCAATAGATGAGCTAGAAAGTGAAGCTACACTAGCATGGCAAACATGTGTATCTAAATCATTTTTCAAAGAAACATTTTTCTTGGAAACCAAATCCAAATCCTTTGAAATAGAAGCAATTTTGTTTTTCAAGAATTCATTCTCTTTTAAAATAAAATCAAGTTTTGAAGTTAAAGACTCATTTTTCTTAAAAACATTTTCACAATCATTTTTATTATTCAAGATCTTGTTTTCATTTAGGGCAAGATCAAGTTTAGATTTCAATGAATCCCTTTCATTAGAAATCTCCACTTTCTCTTGTAAAATCAAATTTAGTTTTGAACACAAATCCTTATTTTCTTCTTTTAGTTCAAAACTCTTCTTTTTCAAAAGATTATATTTTTCAAGCAATTGATAGTTCTTCATTTAAAGCATTTGGATCAACATAATCATCACAAGAAGAACTAGCATCATTATCATCTAATTGAGATTCCGAATATACCTCAAGGAGTCATTCCCTTGGACCATGTAGCATTGTTGCTCGGATTCTCCACTAGATTCATCCTCCGTTTGGATTGGCAATTGAAGCTTGGAGGAGGTCAACGTGTTCCACACTGCAAAGGCGAAATCACAGTTAGAAATCATAGAAAGATATTCTTTATTAAGCGTGCTTCTAAGTGCCTCAAGGGCTTGTGCATTGGCCTCTATATGCTTGCTATTACCAAGATAGGGTTTCTTGGTAGCGGCAAGGAAAACATGCAAGCCAAGGGTTTTCAAGTACATGGACATCCTAAATTTCCACATGTCAATGTTGGAGACATCAAACATGGGAGGTGACAAGCAATCCATGAGTGTGTGTAAACAATATAAATGTGCAAATGCAAATGTAGATTAGCTAACCAAGATCACACTCGTAGGTGGTTAAACTAAATATCAGGAGTGTAGGCTATGATACCAATTGAAAGTACACTTAGAGGGAGGTGAATAGGTGTACGGCTAATCTAATGAACTATATGCGGAAATTAAAAACTTAATTGCAACAATACTTAATGCAACCAACGAGTGTAGCCGAATTCCCCGTGAAGGGCTATGGACTAACTCCTCTTGATTCCTCTGAATAAGAGTTGAGGTGCTATATAAAGCTCTCGTGGTTAAGCACAAGTGAGGCACACACAAACAAGCCAAACATATAATATATGAATGAGCAATATGAAATGATGCAAGGCACAATAGTAAAGAGAGAGAGTTAGGGTCAATGGATCAATCGCTAACACACGAATATGTTTCGAGGTTCGAGCACAAAGCTCTACGTCCCCGCCTTCACACAGAAGGATTTCCAATCCACTAACTTGTCCACACAGGACTTCCACACAGGGAACCTCCACTGAGGATTTGGGGCAAATACAACCGGGAGTACACAACTGCTCTCTCAACCGAATACAACCTCTCACTAGAGGCAATGCACAACCAACACAAATACCACCTCACACAAGAGGGGTAGGCACTTAGCCAATACAAAACAATCACCTCACACTTGAGGGATTCCAACACCAACTCCACCTCTCACTAGAGGGAGCCAACCAACAATCTCCACCTCTCACTAGAGGGAGCCAACCACCACTCCAAAATCAATCTCTACACAAGAGGGATATCACAAATAAGGAGGGTTTACAACTAGGTGGTCTATCTCAATCACAAACAACTTCTTTTCCCACAAAACAAAAAGATCCTAATAGATAGGATGAATGATATGGCTCAAGTGTGAGAAATTAAGATGTTGGAAAACAAATCACAAAGAAAAATACTTCGGAAAACAACTTAGTATTTGATAGAAATGAAGAACAAAGCAAATATCCCAAATCTATATTTTTCTTTGATTTTTCTAATTCTTGAAAACAAATAAAGAATGATCTTTAAAACCAATAAACTCTTTTGAAAACTTGCTTTTAAAACACTAGAGAATAGGTGAAATTTTGGCTCAAAAATTCTTAACCAAAACCCACTTCAAATGGGGTATAAATAGCCCCCACTTGGAATCTGCCCGTTGGCAGCTGACAAGGCAAATAATGGCCTTCCGGTCGACTGGCCGGTCGACCGGCCAACGGTCAAATTTTTTACCGTTGAGCCTTCCGGTCGACCGCCCGGTCGACCTGGCTCTGAACCAGAGAGCAACGGCTCTCTGGCCGGTTGACCGCCCGGTCGACCGGGCCAACCAAGAGTGGGTTGCCTTCAGTCGGTCGACCGCTCGGTCGACCGGCCAACTGACACGGCCTTGTGCACATTCTTGTGCACGTCCGGTCGACCGCTCTGGTCGACCGCCAGAGCCTGACAGGGTTTTTAAGGGATCAGAAAACTAAGTTTTTAATCATCAAATAAATCCCATAAATTCTCTAAAAATCCACAAAAATAGTTTTAGTATAATACTTTGATAAACAAACATGTGTGAAAAATTTCAACACATATTTCAAACAATTTGAACCATTTTTGTGAAATGGAAATTTTGCCGAAAACCAAAATCTGTATTTTCCAAAACTTGGATTTTTGAATTGAAAATTCGTTTTGTCCAAAACTCATCCAAATACAAAAACATGATACAAAAACATGATATGAAATAACATTTAGGCATGTAGTATATGGATATAATCCAATATACATATAAAGATATATATCAATGTTTTTGACACATAAATCCAAAAATAAGTTTTTGTTAAAACACCAAAAACTCCAAAACTCATGACATAGACTATCAAACTAAGTTTGTTTAAATAGTTGAAGCATGCATGTATATAGAATAAATCTAATATATATTAAACCATGTAAACTTGTTGATTCTATCTATTCATGAAAACCAAGATCGGTTAAACCAAAAACCGAAAACCAAACACGAAACTTAAACAAGTGTGTGTGTTGTGAACTTGAGCACATCACACTATCTAATCTTTAACAAATGGATCTAAAACATAAACTAAACTATGTACTGAAGTCTTCTTGACGAACTCCGTCTTCAAGCCGACTCGATCCAAAACGGGATCCACCGAGCTTGACTCCAACGAGTGCTAGATATGAACTTTGACGCTCGGGCTCTTGAATCACCATGTGAAAAACTCTAAAACACCTTTGTTGAAGCTAATCACCTACTAATATCTTGGTTAAGTATCTGAAACTAAACATCACAAGATTATTAGTAAACATAACTACATGAGTTAATCATCATCAAAACTAGAGTGGAAGGCCTCTGGGCCAACAACTTGGACCAAACTGGGAGGGCCATACTTCGTGATGGCACGAGGCGGCAATGGCTCTTACACCTCAGTTGATCAAGATGGGAGAACACTTGGTAAATAATAGAATTCTTTTCGTTTGAAGCGTTATTATGTGTAACCCGCATTCACATTCAATGAAAGTTCATATTGCCATCCAATTCTCCCGAATAAACAACCTATATTGGGCCCTAGCCCTGACGACTATTCAGGGAACAACCTATAGCAGGCCATCACCTTGACGACTACCCTCTTTCTCGGGAAGTCTCCTGAAAGACGGAACAAGCCTATATCGGGCCTTGCTCTGACGACTATTCGGGGAACAGTCTATAGCTGGCCCTCGCACTGACAGCTACCCCTTTTCTCGGGGAGTCTCTTGAAAGATGGAGGCTTACTCGAACAAGCCTATATTGGTCCCTCGCCCTGATGCTATTCGGGGAACAACCTATAGTGGGCTTTCGCCCTGACGGTTATCTCCTTTCTCGGGGAGTCTCCTGAAAAATGGACAAACAACCTATATCAGGCTCTTGCCCTGACGACCATTTGGGGAACAACGCATAGCGGGCCCTCGCCCTGATGGCTACCCCTTTCTCGGGAAGCCTCCTGAAAGACGGAGGCTTGCCCGAACAAGCCTATATCAGACCCTCTCCCTGACGGCTATTCGAAAAACAATCTATAACGAACCCTCGCTCTGACGACTATTCGGGGAACAACTTATATCGGGCCCTCATCCTGACGACCACCCCTTCTCGGGAGTCTCCTGAAATATGATTGTAATATCCCTATTCTATAATACCATGTTAAAAATAAAAAAGTATTTTTTTATTGTATACATGTATTTTGTATTGGTTATTATTTATTACCTTTGTTGTAAATACTTATTATTATTATTATTGTTGTTACATTTTGTTATTGTTATTGCATTTTTCTATTTTCCAGGCCTATCTCTTCTCTCTTATTTTTTTCCTTTCATTTTCTTAAGCCCATAACTCATTCACAACCCATATGCCTATACCCATGAAACAAGCCCATACCCTTAAACCCATTAACCCAAGACCCATCCCCAAAACCTATTACCCAATATCTAAATCCTAACAATCAAATCAACCCTAACTAATCCCAACTAATATGATTTCCTTAACCCCAATCTCATCATAATTCTTCTATTCCCCCATCTCTGCACCATGCCGCCTCCTGCTTCCTTCCATGGCGCAACAGCCTTTATATCCATCTCCGACGAGCTTTGGAGCTCCACCTCCCCTCCCATCCGACCATCACACCAGTGAGCAGACCCGCCGCCCTTCTGCTCACAGCCGTGCTCACCCTCTCCTCGCCGGAGATCACCAGCGTAGCCGTGCCCTCAGCCCCAAGCCGCAACAACCACATTCCCAACAACCTCATCTCACCCCGGAGCCATCCCATCTCCTCCACGCCCTTGCTACACCCCCATGGGCGTAACTCCTCCCATGATCTGGCCATGCTCCTTGTCTCTCGACCCACTATCGTGACACCAAGCCGAGTAACCCAACTCCGCACACCTCTCCGGTAGAGCATAACAACCCGCTACTCGCCTGCCGAGTCCCCCCTTGCGCTCGTCTATCCACCGGAGCACCACCATCACCTCCTCTGAGCCACGCACACCCCATGCCACCCCCTCTACAACAGCCCGAACTCATCTCCCTCTCTAGCGAGCCCCTATGGCCTCTCGCCTCATCGCCGGAACACTCCTATCCTCTGGCGAGCCATCGACATCCTCCGCGGCCTCCGCCATCAACTCCGCGAGCCATAACCTTGCGTGATCTTTTGCATGGTCCAGTCTCTTTTCTCTATGTATGTGTAAAATGTGTGCGCGTGAGTATATATTTGGGTGTGGGTGATTGCATGGTTGTGTAAACATGATGCGGAGTGTGTATTAATGCATGAGTGCATGTGTATTATGTATATATAATTGGGTGTGTTATTATATGAAAATACATGCATGCGTGGGTATGTGCATGTGAATGTATATTTATATATATATATATATATATATATATATATATATATATATATATATATATATATATATATATATATATGTATGTATATATATATGTATGTATATATATATATGTATGTATATATATATATATGTATATATATGTATGTATGTATATATATATATGTATGTATATATATATATATATATATATATATATGTATGTATATATATATATATATATATATATGTATATATATATATATATATATGTATATATATATATATATATATATATATGTATATGCATATAAGTGTATGTATGAGTATGCATGAGTATATACTATGCGTGTACGGTTGCGTGTTATAGCATTGTGGATTCATTCATGCAATTCGAACTGGTAACAAGAGATTCAGGCCGGATCCGGATTCGTGTTCGCTGCGGACCCAATACATTGGCGATTCAAAGACTGACCCATGGGATGATTCGGCGGTTAGTACTGGTTCGTACAGTGAAGACCAGACGGCGATTCAGGCCCAAAATCGCGTCATTTCATGTGAGTGTTTGCTTTTGTATCATTTTCTTATTTATCGTTGTCAGTAGATTTGTATGTTACTTGTATCATTTTATTTGACCATCTGATTTATTTTACCAGTGCGACTTTGCGTATTACTTCATGAGTCACAGTGAGCGTTCACCTTATTTATTTAGTCGATATGAACGTTCATCAGCATCATTTCATGTGTAGAGGATTATCACTTCTGATTCAAGACTAATTGTAGTATACTTTAGACTGTGACCTGGATTGATCTTGAGATTGGCTTAGTTCATGTTAGTGGATAAATAGTATATTTATTTGAGGTATTTATCGGACATTTATTTGGCGATTATTTAGACGGGAATTTATTTGGATATTGAGGATGGAATAAACATAATGTTACTTTATTAAGATGATTGATCTTCTTGATACTTGAACTTATATAGACTTAGTTAGAGTTGGAGTAGACCTGAGATTTACAATCTTTATATTAGATCTTGATCAGTTTATAAATGAGATTGATTATGTTAGATTATCATCAGGTGTTGTGTGTATATTTTACCTCTGATATCGACATGTAACATGTTCATGGTTTTAAATTATTCAAGCAAGGATATTTTGATTTACCTTGATTATATTAATTGAATATTGATGACCTTATTGATATTGTTTACTAGATGTAGAGATGATTTAAATTTCATATTGATCGAGGATGTTACACTCCTTAGTTATGATCTTGATTGGATTGGATAGCAATGATCGATTAGATATGGTATACATTTTTTCAGGTTGTTGAGACTTGGATACACCAGCGACTTAGAGGGTGGATATGTCAATGACTTTGAGGATCAGAGTTAATTGAATAGTTTACCCTGGATTATTCTCTTCATGTCTGTATGTCATTACTCATTCCTGAACATCATGATTTACTTGAAAAACTTGACTGATTATACATGACGTCTACCTGATTACTATATTGTCCATGTAACCATAGTTGCTGGGAAAATAGTATTACACAGTAATAACACCCTTCTGTTATACTTACATATCCTGTTATACTGGTATCATAATCACACATGTTGACGTTATTACCGTGACTATTACCGAGTTATCCCAGTGATGTAGGTGACATGTGCATTACTTAATCTTGATAATCTAATATTAAACAACTTACACCAGGACTGAGAAAATTGATGGAGGAGATAATGTCTGTATTTTGGGTGAACCTAGGATATAAGTTGCGTAGCTGAAAGAGAGTTTCACTTCAGGGTTCCTGTAGGGTGAGTGACACCCCGTCCTGTTTCTGTTCTTGTTCCTGTTATACATGTTATACATGTTACCTGACTATCTTGCGGTAGGGCCCAGTTTAGTGCCAGGAGTCGGGTCGTGGTCCCGGGTATGTACGTGACCCACTTAAAATATAATGTCTCCAACCGATCAGTTTCAATAACACAGGACCCTGATTGACATATGTAGTAGGCGTAGTATGAGATGCGTCTATTGCATGTGGCAATGGTGTTCGCTGACATAATTGATAACAAAACTGAATCTTACATTGACATTGATAAATACATATTATGATAGACACCTGACTGTACACATGACGTGATTTGGACATCTGATTGTGTTACTGACTGTCCTTATTACTGTCCATTTTTGTTTGCATATTATTTTAGTCTTATTCCAGTATATATTATCATCATATGCTCACACGTTATATGCAAGTGCACCTCCCCTTTTATTTTACATACTCATTGGGTCGACGACCCTAGATTTGCACGCCAGATTGGATGCTTTATTTTATTTTTCAGGTGTTCGACGAGACTGTACATGTTGCGAGGAGTTGGAGTCTTTCTCTTCTTGATTATCAGTATTCCTGCTCTTTATTTATGTTATCTCTTGATTCTCTTTGTATCATATTCAATTACCTTTTTATTTCTTATTCATATATTATCATGTGTGGATATCTATATGTAATACTGTAGTGATTATGATTGATTATAGCTTATTTTTATAGCTTGTTTGAGTTACTTTAGACTTAGCGTGTATACTTTGGCTAGGGCCTTCATCACCACCATCTCTAGCACCTCTATCTTCGTCACTTTGACTTATCCCTTCATCCAACTAATGTAAGTCATCTTCACACAAAACGGGTTGTTCTCTCCTGAATCCACGCATCCAATATATCATCATTGAAAACATGGTTCAGATCGATTTGGTTGTAATAATCTTAATCACGTTGGTATGTTAAGTTTCTTACACGCAGCTGCATATTATAATACGCAAATATTAGTTTATGCAATTTTTTTATTGCCAATCGGTTGCACAATTTTGTATGAATCAGTGACCATGCGCTCTAATTTCTTTCACAACCCGATGTGTAACGAGTTTGACTTAATATTTTAATAGTAATTTTCTACAGATTGGGAGTTTCTTCGTCATAGTTAATCCACCAATCAGATAGAAGAGATTGCTGCACCGCCCTTCTAGCTAGCGAGGCTCCAAATTCTCTGACTCCTTCCACAAATAATTTGATCTACGATATTCCAAAGTGTAAATATTAATGTTGCAAATGCATAACATTATTGGAAACAAGTAAATAAATTGATATGACAACTTACCTCATTAATAACTCTTGCTTGTTTATTCAAATTCGGCTCTAACTTTTTAATCACCTCCTTTAATCCAGCTCTCACCTCTGGATGAGTAGAAAAAGTTTTTTGAATATTAGAGGGCCAGATTTAAAAATATGCTGCAATAATGTAGACACAGAAGAGTTATAATATGAAAATTTCAATATCTATTCAACAATTATAAATTGTAAGTATGTAAATGAATTACCAGTAGCATGTAAGTGTCTATGCATTGTCTCTCCCATTTTTTATCAATGATATCCCAATATTTCTTTCAATTCTTCTTGGATGACTTAATAGCCAACTTAGCTCTATCCATAGCCTCATAAATAATAGATAAGGTTGGTTTTTTGTCCTGATCCACTATCTTTAAGATCCTAACAAGAGGATCCATAATATTTTGGACTTCTCTTACCTTCTTCCAGAACCGATCAATCAAAATAAGGTTAGAAACCTTATCTCTTACACTTCTACCTCTTTCCTTGTTGAACTCACGTCATTTGGTTGTTGTACGCATTCTCTTCAAATCCTACTCATAGCGAAGAAGGCTTTCAATAGCAGTGAACTTGGTGGCAAACCGTGTTATACTTGATCTCAACAAATCTCTATCTCTAATAAATTGTTTCATTAAATTCACCACTTTGAGATTATTTTAGATAAATGATGTAATCAGTTAGCATCATCTAATGTCTCCTTCACTAACTTCATTGAACTAATATCTTCAAGCATCAAATCAATGCAATGTGCCGTGCAGGAAGACCAAAACAAATCTTTCTCTTCTTCATCAAGTGACCGACTGCTTTGAAACTTGCCTCATTGTCGGTTATAATTTGTACGACATTCTCTTCACTAACTTCCTCAACAACTTTGTCCATAAGAAAGAATATATAATCAGCAGTCTTTCGGATATTTGTAGTATCAACTGAAGTATGGTATATCATGCGTCTATTACAATAAATCATGAAATTAATAATAAGCTTCCTAGTCCGGGAAATCCAGTCATCACACATGATCGTGCAACCATACTGCGGCTATTTTACTTTTATTGAATCAATATATCCTTCAACTTTTTTCACTTCCTCTAAATATTGATTGCCAATCTGATATCTGGTGGGGCCTTTGACACTCGGGTCTGCCTCCGCAATTGTATTAATCATTACTTGATAGTAAGGATCACTATCAGCTGTATTGAATAGTATTTCATTGTAGAGAAAGCACTTCGAAATGGTTTTTCCAATTTTTTAACATTCTCTGATGAGAACATGCTTTTGATTGATTTCAGCTTCGATGGAAACATGTAAGGATCAATATCACGGGCAGGAACTTCTCTAGTGGTAAAACTTCTTTGCAATTCATGCTTAATCTCTGATCTTAAAGGCTGTGAACTACTGTCACCAACATCTTTTGTATAACTTGTGTCTCTCTCAAAGGCATTTCATAACTTTCTCATAACTTGCTTTAATTGTCTTCTTTCAATTTCTTTCAACTCACCAACTTCTTTAATTTTATTTTCAGATTCATCATCACTAATTTCATGAAAAGCTTCCCCACTTAAAGATTTCATGAGATGCTCTTTCTTGATTTTATGGATGTTCTTTCTTTGTTACCTTTAGAAAGATGTTTTCTCAATAGTGTAGACACTTCTTTGGGGGCTTTCAGGTAAGGTTCCACCTGGCCGGATACATGTGCTAAGTGTTGTTTCATTCTAGTTATACCACCATGCACTGTCCTTCCACAATAGTTGCACTTCACCAATTTTCTGCTTCCACCAATAGATGTAGCATGTTCTCATCCAATGTCACGTTGCTTTGGTGGCATTCTAAAATTTAGAAAAATTAAATGAAATTAACTGAATTAAACAAAATTAAATATAAACGTTAATATTTATGTATCATATGTCCAAAGCATATCACATAACACACTAAACATACCAAAATATATGCATAATATAGTCAATTTCACCAAATACATGTTTAAATATACAACACGGTCATTCCACATAGAATTGCGATGAGGTACAAAATCATCATTGTATTCATCTTTGCGATAAGTAGAGAAATTGATACTAGTACTCGCAGATCTCTCAAGTTGAGATATGTGGCCATGGTCATATGTTAAACCCAAACTTGCGTATGACCTTCAAGACTAAAATATAGCACCAACTCGTCGACTTTCACCAACACTATAAGCTCCTCTATCAGTATCATTGTTGCCCTCATTATTGTCATCACCAGCACAACTACCATCACTTACATTGTCATCAACATCTTCACCATCAGCAGACTAGAACGAGATAAAACCCTCACATCTTCACCATCACCATCATCTACATCTCTCTGTACTTACCTCACTAAAAAACTTTGAAATGAATTTTCTAAATTTTTTAACACTCTTTGATGCGAAGATATTTTTGATTGTTTTCTGTTTCGATGAGAACATGTGAGGATTAATTCATTTTACAGGATTTATACTTATCTTAAAAAAATAAATTAACTGAATTAAATTAAATTTACACTAAATGAATGTGTATGACTAAATTTAATTTAACTAAGTTAAATGAACTAATTAAATTATCTAAAATAAATTATATCATATTAACTTAAATTTCAATTAAATGACTTAATTTAATTAACTGAATTAAATTAAATTTACACTAAATGAATGGGTGTAACTAAATTAAATTTAACTAAGTTAAATGGACTAAATTAAATTAACTAAAATAAACTTCAATTAAATGAACTTAATTTAATTAACTGAATTAAATTAAATTACACTAAATGAATGGGTGTAGCTAAATTAAATTAACTAAATTAAATTATATCATATTAACTTAATTTACTTCAATTAAATGAACTTAATTTAATTAACTAAACTAAATTAAATTGAACTAACTAAACTAAGTTAGTTAAATTAAGTTAAATTAATTAACTTAGTTGAACTAACTAAACTAATTTACAGGGGGAGAGAGAGAGATCTCGAGACATCTAGAGAGTAGAGAGAGGGATGCAGAGAGATCTAGAGAGAGGAAGGGCGAGAGCAAGAGAGGGAGGGAGAGGCGGGAGCGGGAGGGAGAGGAGAGGGAGAGGGAAAGAGACAGGAGAGGGAGAGGCGGGAGAGAGAGAGGATCAGGCGAGAGAGAAGGATAGAGAAGGGGGGAGAGAGATGGTACATGGGAGGGGCGACGGGAGAGAAGGAGATGCCGAAGGAGCTGGAGAGGGCCACACGCCGATGCGGAGGCCCGGAATTTTTTTCACTTTCCGCTGGATTTGAGAGGATCATCTGCTCGCCTTTTAAAGCCGAGCAGATGATTCACGGGTCTTAATTTTAGAATCACGGGTGAAGAGTACGGG
The DNA here is from genome assembly GCA_038442645.1 of Agave tequilana. Taxonomy (NCBI): domain Eukaryota; kingdom Viridiplantae; phylum Streptophyta; class Magnoliopsida; order Asparagales; family Asparagaceae; genus Agave; species Agave tequilana. The sequence goes on from JAVJIF010030121.1 coordinate 562,382, forward strand.
CGAAACTGATGCTTCACGGACCCGACTCAGTGAAGATTCGGATATCGGACGAGTCAATCCGATTTCATGATTGACTCAGCCGATATGGCCGAGTCAACTCCGAGTCTTCACCGAGTCGGGTGAAAATGGCGAAATCCATTGACTCGCGGACCGGTTTCGGCCCGTTGGAGCCGTTCCGATTCCGACTCGGTTTCGGCCTGGTTTGAGCCGTTCCAGTTCTGACTCGGCCGAGTTGGAATCAGAACGGCCGAGTTTGCGAACCCTGCTTGATGCTATTTCCTTCTAGAATGAGAATATTATATTATTTTTTGCATGCACGACTAATCTTTGGGCCATATAGATGGTACTATGCACAACAATCTTATTAGACTTTATTCAAGGCAAACATTCATGTGCTCATATGCATGCTTATAAAATTTTATGCCTCAAAGTACGCATCTAATTATATATATATTTTTTGTATTGCTGATTGTTGCTGTGTATCTTTGTTTGAGTAGTAGTGTCTATTAGTTGTAAGTTTTAACCATCTTTTGAATCTTCATGCAATATTCATGTTTGCTTTACTGGTTTCATCTCATATTTAACCTTGCTTTGTAAGTGTGCATTTCTTGGTTTTAGTTTTGCCGTGGTTATAAACTTATCAGGGACATTTTCAGGAATCAGAATATACAAAAAATTTATTCATGTCAGGTTGATTTGCTTTAGCAAAAGAGTAAATCCAGAAGTAGGGAAGCATGAAACCAACTGTATGCATACATGATTGCATAGAAAAAAGAGTTGCCATGAAAGAATGGGCATTATGGAGAACTGAAGCTGCAGGGGCTAGGGCAGCTCCAATAATTTTGTATGTCATGAATGTGCATTGAGAAAATTAGTAAACAGTTGATGAATTTATCAATGTAGTGTGATACTATGGAAAGTTTATCTATTTATTAATTCATTTATTTTTTGAGGAGACTCGGAAAGTTTATTGGATGATGCCATGGTGTTCTTAAAGTTGGTGATGCCCTTAATGGAATGATAGCCATACAGGGATTCATAATTCTAGCAGTGTTGTTCTGGCACTTAAATATTTCATTTTTTGACTCGTTCGACACTTGGGTTCTGACACTTCTGGACAATCAAGGACGCTCCTACTACCTAGTCAAGTTATCATATCCTTTCCGTCTCGTACCAACATTTCATATGAAATATCTCCAAGTCATCAACCATGGCAAGTAAAGGTCTAACGTCTAAATCGATTTTTATTAAACTATGGTTGATGGGTGTAAGTTGGTATAGTTTTCTTATTGAAGCCTATTGAAGCCCTGCATGCTTTTGCTCTCTAATAGGTTAGCCATATTAATTGTTTCACAATCTGTATAGACGATCAAGAGTCTTTGGTGTGCTTGACCTGTACTTCTCTGATCTTACAGTGACAGCCAAGGGAAAAAGATTCTATTTTATCCAAGACAACGTTATGTAAGTAGATTCATATTATTTATTCCTCCACCTACTCAAATATGAGTGCTGGCCCCTCAATCATTTTTTCTGTTTAAATGGATGACTGGTATCAGTTACTGTTGATGGCTGTCAAGCTACTATTCCCACGGTCACTGGTCGGATGGGACTGTACCTTGAAGGATCAGTATCTCCACCTCTTTCTGGTGTAAATATAAGAATTATAGCAGCTGGACAGAGCAGCAATGCTCCTTTACACAAAGGTGATTTGGCAGAGACAACAGAGACACAAGCTGATGGTTCTTTCATTGTTGGCCCTTTGTATGACGATACAACTTACAGTATTGAAGCCTCTAAGGTTTGCAATTCTAATCAGAATGTGGAATATTTGTTCTACTGCTTTGGCTATGCCTATCATCTGATTTTTTTTGCCATTGATACAGCCTGGCTACCATGTTAAACAGTTGGGACCAAATTCATTTACTTGTCAGAAACTTAGACAAATTGTAGTAAAATTAATGATGGAGGGGAAGCAGGGGAGCTGTTCCCTTCTGTTCTGTTATCTGGAAGTGGCGAAGATGGTTACAGAAACAACTCAATTAGTCGTGCTGGTGGAGCTTTGAGTTTTGATAATTTGTTTCCGTGAAATTTTTTATCTACGTCCATTGTTGAAGGTACTTTACTAACTGTTTGTTAATGTGTGTACTGTATCTTTTCTTTGAGACATGTTTTTAAGGTTGTTTCTCTTCATTTGTATGCTTAAATTAGTTCCCATACTTGCTTACGAAGTTACAGAATATGTGCTAGCATGCACTGCACACACTGCATAAACTGCATATGCTGTTTAGTCAATTTACAAGGAAATGGAGAAAATTCATAAGATATTTAAAAAGAGGGAAAACAGACAGAGCAATAATGAAAGAAAAATTGAATAATGTTTAAAATGTCAAAGTATTGCATATAATGAATGAAATAAATACTAATGACTAGTTTTTATGAGTATCAATCCATTGAGGCAGGAAAACTGTATTAGCATTGAATAACAAACTTTATAATACTAAAGAGGATCACTACATGCAAGAGTAATTAGTTATGAACAAAAGTAATTTACAGAAAGGGGTGGCCTTTGTTTTAAACAGTTACAGCATAGGGTCCAAAATCTACTGGATTCCTGCCTGCATATTAAAAGCACTGTAAATAAAACTATATGGCTGCTGCATAATGGGGCATTTATGCCTGTTTTTATGTGCATGCTGGTGCATCATATATGCAGCTACAAATAACAGTTACCTTTGTAAGAGTATTTAGCAGCCATGTATGCAGCTGCAGATACGGTTTTTGTAAAATATTCAATGAAGCAGTGAAGAAATAAATTCCCTTGGCTGATTTTTGTCAGTATAGTGCTATTAGTTTGCAGCGGTTGTTGACTTGATTGATTAGCATAACACTTCTGAGAAGAAATCAAATTTCATCTTCACCTCATGCCATACGAACTGTACTTGTAGATGGAAGTTCTAATTTTCATTTTATCTCATGCTTGCCGTTTTTGAACACATATCACTGTACAGAACATAAGTATCCAAGTCAGATTTTCCTTTAACGAGTGTTCTCATGGTTCTCTCATACTTTTAGGAGTATTCATTTTCCCCTGCAGCTGGCAATAGAATTGGAGTATGGAGAATCTAAAGTGATTGTTTTCCAAGCCCGTGTTGCTTATAGGTTTGTCATCCTTTCATTCATAATAGTCGCATTCTTCATAATTCAAGTACTATCTGCACATGTCAATGAAATAAAAATTATACCTTCTGATAGAGGATATTAGATGCAGATTTTGTGCGCCAAAGGTTTTTTTGCAGATTTTGTGCACCAGAGGTCTGTGTGTGTTAGCGCGCACGCGTGGCGCGCGCGCATGACCCATGTTATGATAATAGGAAGATGTTTTTTTCCTACTCTTCAAGCTGTGTGGGGGTAATCCTTCATATGTTGGTAATAGGCTGAGTTATCTTCATTAATCTTGTTATCGTTCTTTTATCTCATCTTGCTATTGCTTCTACGGATCTCCATCTTAGGTACTTGGTTTAAGTTTGTTTCATTTAGGGTATGACGCATTATGTTAAGTGTATTATACAACCCTGGCCTGATGCCCTATCACCATTGTGCCATACTGGTCACAGAGAGAACGACCATCACGCTATATTCCAGTCCAGATGGACGTTAACTTCGAATTGTGAAGCGAAGCTACGGACACAAGGAACAAAAACATTTCAAGGTACACTTCCTTGCACCTCTTGTGAGAACATGGCATCTGGATGTCTAAAATCCTGTGGCACCTGATCATTCCATTAACTGGATCCCAGTGTTTACTTTTTAAAAACCAGAAGCATCTAGAGCAAGAAAAAGTTAAAAAAAAAAAAAAGAAATCCCTGATTCCTGAAAACAAAAGAGAGTATTCATACGCATTGTGTTTCAAATGTTGATGTACTGGCTTTGTTGCTAATGATACAACAGCACCCCCATTAGTCACTACTTTAGGAGGACCTGAACTTCAAGGCATGTTAGGAAAAGAGCCCATGTGCATAACTTAGGCTCCTGATGTACAACCTGAGTCCCAAGGTGTAACCAGCACCTTGAAGCATGGTTCAAAGTCTCGGTCTTGGCCGTCGACTCGGCCGGCACCGAGACGGATCGGTCTCGGCGACTCGGATCGGACTCGGACGATACGCGCAAAACGCTAACTTAATTACCTAACTTCAATAAAATTATTAAATTACCTAACTTAATTATAATTACAAAACTTTATTAAATTAAATTAACCTAAATTAAGTTAACTAAACTAATTTAAATTAAATTAAACTCAATTAAATGAAACTAAATTAAATTAAACTAAACTAGTTTATACTAGATTAACCTACACTAACTTAATTACCTAACTTCAATAAAATTATTAAATTACCTAACTTTTATAATTACAAAATTTTATAAATTAAATTAACTTAAATTAACTTAAATTAAGTTTAACTAAACTAAACTAAATTAAATTACATTAAACTCAAATAAATTAAACTGAGGAGAGAGAGAAGAACTGAGGGGGGAGAGAAACAGAGGGAGAGAGGGACTGCGGGGAGAGAGAAACAAAGGGGGAGAGAGGGGCTGAGGGGAGAGAAACTGAGGGAGAGGAACAGAGAGAGGGAGAGAGACGGAGACAGAGAGGAGAGGGGGAGACAGAGAGGAGAAAGAGGGACAGCGAGAGACACAGAGAGGAGGAGAGGAGAGAGAGTCCAACAGAGAGAGAGACACACAGAGAGGGAGAGGGACAGAGAGAGAGACACAGAGAGAGGGAGAGGGAGAGACTGAGAGGGAGAGGGAGAGAGAGTCCGACAGAGAGAGACACAGAGGGAGAGAGATGGAGACAGAGGGACAGAGAGAGAGGGAGAGGGAGAGAGAGACGGAGACAGAGAAGGAGAGAGGGAGAGAGACAGAGAGGGGGGAGAGAGAGACACAGAGAGAGGAGAGAGACAGAGAGGGAGAGGGAGAGAGAGTCCGACAGAGAGAGACACAGCGTGAGAGAGAGACAGAGAGGGAGAGGGAGAGGGAGAGGTACCTGCGAGGGCGAGGATCGACGGCGACGACGACGCGGGGGGGAACGTGAGAGGGAGGGGGCAGCGTGAGGGAGAGAGATCAGATCTGATCTCTCTCTCACTCTGTCCCTTTAAATGGGGGTTCACAAGCGCCGAGTCGACCCGGGTCGGGTCCTTGTCGGACCCGACCCGGGTCGACTCGGCGCCCGTCGATCGACTCGGGCTTCCGAGTCGCATCGTCAGGGGCCGAGTCGGATACAACTCGGCGAGTCGTATCCGACTCGGTCGATACCTTGAACTATGTCTTGAAGCACCAGACAGTAAGTGATGATGCATCTAGATTGGAGTTTGAATAATTAATTGGGTTATTTTTATAAGTTAACCTACTAAGTACTTATATAGCTTGGAAATGTATTATTGCAGCTTGGTAGGAATTAAACAGCTTTTCATTTATTATAGTCTAAATTTGTATCAGAGAATCTATTTAATATTTCACTTTGTTGTCTGCATGATTGGGAGGCACTGAATGTAGTGGACCAACAAAAGCTTCTTATTCCCCCTTTCCTTTTGTGCGCACATGTGTTTAGGGGATGTAAAGGAGCCGAACTCAAGCGAATTGGTTTTGTTCGAGCTTGGCTCGAAATTCATTTCAAGCTAGCTCGAGTTTGGGTCGTTTATATTTTGAGTTTAGTAGAACGCTCGGTTTGGCTCGATTTGAATTTCGAACGATCAAGTTCACTTGTAAAAGCTCAAATATAAAGAATCAAAATGACCCCAATTGTTTTAGTATTGTGAATTTGATTCAATTTCATACCGATTAGTAAGAACATTATCTTCATTCTTATTAGACAAAGAGCACAACTTAAAGAATTGATAGAACGTTCTTTAAAATAAAGTGAAGATTAATTACATACTTTCTAGTTTTATAATCCTATTCATAATTGATACATATTCATAATCATGTTTTATACAATGTACATATGTTCATACATATGTTTGTGTACATGTACACCTTGATAAATAAAACATGTTTAAATCTCATAGCCATGCTCATAATACGAATATTTGATACATGTCATACTTTATACATGCTCATAATACGAATATTTGATACATGTCATACTTTATAGATTTATACAACTTATTCCAATCGAACTTGAGCGAGCAGGCCTAGTTCGAGTTCAGCTCGTTTATAATTTGAGCTCAATTTTTAGCTCGAGTTCGGCTTGTTTATTAGTTGAATAAACCAGAAACGAGCTAAATATCAAGCCGAACTCAAATTGTTCGCGAAGAGCTGGTTCATTTGACACCCTTTCGTGTGTTGATGGGAGGGAGGGAGTTAGGGTGGGTTGGGTTGGAAGGAGAGAGGGTGCGCCCCAACTTGTAGCGGTCCATCACATGGGATTCTCGTATTGGAGCTTGTTTTTCTTCAAGCTCTTGTGAACTATTTTGGTACCTGGTTCTATGATCGGAGAACAAGTTGATGGTGATGTAGAGCTCATGACTGCGCTCAGAGCCTATAAATAACTGTTTACAAGCTCTGCACTATTACTTATAATACCTTTTCATTTGCTTATGATCAGGGAATTTCAACCGAACATTCGTCTCCAACTGCACCCTCCCCTCCCTTTCCTGTGCAGCAGGCCCACACCTTTTCTTATTCTTCTTCTGTCTACGTGTGGATGGGTGGTTGGTTGGGTCATGGCAGTAGCTAGCAATTCAGTATGAAAGGTTGTAAATTTTTATGGCCTCCTTATACAAAAATGACTAGAACATTTTATGAGTTTG